>CM076579.1:1039303243-1039851061 GCA_034641835.2 Pinus albicaulis
CAGTGGAATATCGGAGTATGAGTGAAGATCGGAGGTTTAATTATGGGGACCATTTGAAAATGAATGTGGAAGGATCATATGGAGATCGTGAAAAGGTTACGGAGTTTGTCAATATAATCATTGCACATAATGGATGGAGCTTATGGTTTAGAACTATATAAAAATGTGTTTTCCATGCTATTTGAAATGAATTTTACTCATACCTTGGAATATTTGCCTTTTTCCTTGGTCTTCAATTAGTTTCTCTTCATTGGTATCTTGAATGCTCCATGTCTTCGTTTTTGGTCCTCATACCTGCATTTTATTTCATGATTATGGAAATAACATCTGGCTGTACATTCTTTTGAAAACAGAGTGGTAGCTGCGGAATGCGCACGGCTATCAGAGCTGGAGTCGGTTGTGACAGGATATCGACTGCGGAAAATGACACAACTATTATTTGGATGAATGGAAATGAACGGATGGCAATTGACTAAATGGAAATGGTCATGAAAAAGAATTTTATTGATGAAATGGAATAAAATGAAGTGAAATGGAATGAAGTGGAGTGAAATGAAATGGGATGAAGTGGGATAGAATGGAGTGGATGGTCACAAAACTTGTGAAATGAAAGAGAGATTTTTTTATTTTTATTTTTGGAAAATATAGAGTGTCAGGTGTTCCTGATTTTCACCCTATATTTTCTATATAAGACTGCCAATCAGTGATTGGTTTTCAGGCTTATACATTTTTTTTTTTTTTTTTTTTTTTTTTTTTAACTGAAAAGAACAAAAGCTAGGTTGGTGGAGAAGAAGAATTCTTCTGTACCAGCCTGATTGCAGAATTTTCTTGAAACATTTTGACAAATTACTCTTTTGAGAGTGGCTTATGATAGACTTTTAATCTGTGGCCATTCACAATAAGAGGAGTTTGAAATTCATCAATGGTCTTGATTCTTACTGCTCCATTGCTAAAGATCTTGTCAATCTCATATGGCCCAAGCCAATGAGTCTGAAATTTTCCTTGAAAATCTTTAAACTTGGAATCAGTAACAATGCCCAATCTCCTTCTTGAAACTTCTTCTCTTTGATGCTTGTCATGCCATTTAGCTCTTTGATATTGAACTAGATCGAGTTCTTACGGTGCCTCTTGTACGATCTCATCGCTCATTCCCAATTGCTCCATTCTATGCTTTTGGGCTTCTGATAAATTCATTCCCAATTGAACTGCTATCTTGAAGGTCTTGACTTGGAACTCAATGGGGAGCAAGACTTCTTTCCCATAAACAATTTCATAGGGAGAATGTTCTGTTGTATTTCTCCATGTAGTTTTGTAGGCCCACAAGGCTTCAGGAAGCCTTTCTGCCCAATCTCTTCTATGTAGATGAACAGTTTTGGTGATGATACTTTCAAGAACTTTGTTTGCGAACTCCACTTGACCATTTGCTTGCGGATGGTAAGGATTAGATCTTTTGTGCTTGATTTTTTATTCTTCCATCAATTTCTCCACCAAGTTGGATGTGAATTGGCTTCCACAATCTGTAGAAATTTCTCTTGGAACACCAAAAGCGGTGAAAATATCCTCAAAAAGAAAAGTAACTACAGATGACTCATTAGCAACAAGTAATGGTTTAGCTTCTACCCACTTAGTAACATAATCAGTGCAAACTAATATATATTTCTTTTGTCTTGATGGAGGATTAATAGGTCCTACAAAATCCAAAGCCCATTTTTCAAAAGGTTCAATGTGTACCTGAGGTTGTAATGGCATCTCACCTAAAGGAGAAGGTTTCCCTACCCTTTGGCAAGTGTCACACCTTTTGACATATTGTTTTGTGATATGTTCGAAGGCCAGGCCAATAATATCCTAAAGTTTTCATTTTAAAAGGCGAGTCCTTTTGTCTAGAAAGTGTCATAGCATGGTTCATCATGACATGCCTTAAGAATATCGAAATTTCATCTCCACTGACATCTTCGATCACATTATGCGGCCTGTTTTAAACAATTCGTTAGAAATCCATGAATATTTTGAACTCTCACAGATAATTTTCGTTTTTCATTTGGAAATAAATGTGAAGGCGATTTCCACTAATAACCAAATAGTTAGCGATATACGCATATGAGGTTTTAATAATTCTATGAGCAAGTATTCATCAGGAAACTTATCCTCTACGGGAGAATCTTCTTTAGTATTCTGAATCCTAGACAAGAAATTAGCTACTGTATTTTGTTTCCCTGGTCTATCCAACACAGTAATATTGAATTCCTACAAAAGTAGGAGCCATCTTGTCACTCTGCCATTAGTAACAGGTTTGTTCATTAGATATCTAATTGCAAAATGATCAGTATGAATAAAAGTTTCATGCTTTGTTGTATAATGTCTAAACTTATTAATTGCATAGTTCTTGACTAAAAACTCTTTTTTCGGTCACAGTGTAGTTTAACTGCGCGGTCAGAATTTTCTTTGGTATATTAAATGGCATAAAGACTAAATCTTTTTTGACCCATTACCGTGAGCTCCATTTTTGTGTACGAAGCATCAGTAGAAATATGGAAAGGGAGTTTCAATTTGGTCTTCTCAAGATAGGTGCTTCAAATATTCTTGTTTTCAAAGTTTCAATGATTGACAATCGGGGATCCCATTTAAATTCACGGTCTTTTGTAGCTTCAATTTGAAGAGTGGAGATGCAATTTTAGTGAAGTTTTCTATCTATATTCTAGTAACGATGAAACCCTGAAAACTTCTAACATCTCTTTGACAATTTGGAATAGGTAACTTGGAGATGACTTCAACTTTTGATCTATCAAAATTAATCCCCATCTCCTGAAATATGATGTCCCAAAACAATCCCTTCAGTAAACATCATAAAGCATTTTTCATGGCTTAATGAAAGGTTTGTTTCTTTACATCTTATAAGAACTTTTTCCAAATTTTATAATGCCTCTTCAAATGAATTACCATAAGCTGTAAAATCATCCATATAAACCTCTACACAATCATGGATTAGATCAGAAAAAATTCCTAGTACTGCTCTTTGGAATGTTGCAGGTGCATTACATAACCCAAAAGGAAGCACTCGGTAGGCAAAAGTTCCCCATGGACAAGTAAATGTGGTCTTATCTTGATCTTCAGGTGCTACCTGAATTTGATTATAGCTACTAAAACCATCCAAAAATGAAAATTACTTTTTACCTGCTAATGTGTCTAATACATGATCGATAAAAGGCAAAGGAAAGTGATCCTTCAAAGTTGCTTTGTTCAATTCCCTGGTATCAATGCATACCCTCCATTTACCATTCTTTGTAGGTACTATAACCAAAGGAGAAACCCATCGGCTATATGAAATTGGATAAATGAAGTTTACATTGAGAAGTTTTTGGAGCTCTTCTTTCACTATCTCCCTAAGATTTGGATTCATCCTTCTTTGAGGTTGTACGGTTGATCTCTTTGTTTTCCTCAATATAGATATGATGGATGCAAGTCTAAGGATCAATACCTTTCATGTCGGTATACTCCCATGCAAATGCGGTAGAAGTAGAATGTTTTGCAAGATTTTGATTAGTTCTTTTTGTTGTGACTTTTCCAAATGTTTGTTGATATTCAATGTTTTCCTGGAAAAATATCAATGGTAGAACTTCTTCAAATTCTTCCATAAGAGTAAAGAGACATTTGTCTTGATGATAAATATTCTATGTACGATTCCAACTGAAATTGTGTGAGGTCATATTCTGAAGATATCTCAAAATTTTCTAATGTGTTCAGAATTTGACTATCCTCACTGATTTCAGAAATGGTAAAGACAGGTTGTATAGTATCCTCATCATCAACCCATTCATTGTCTCCTACTTCTATAATTTCTTTTGCTGGAGCATACAAATTGAATTTCTTTGTCAAATTATCATTAGAAATGTACATATCCCCAGATCTACAACTAATGAAAGCATCAGCTGTGGCTAGCCAAGGTCTTCCTAAGATAAGCGGGTGCCCTCCTAGATTACTCTTGGGAGTCAAAATCATAAAATCTACCGGATATTCCCAAGAATCTAAGGAGACTAAAATATCTTCTAATACACCATCTGGTTTAATAATTGATCGATCTGCAAGTTGCAGTAAAGTAGGTGTAAAAATAAGGTTAGGAAGTTTTAGCTGTTCCGTAGTCTGTCTACTCATAATGTTGATAGCAGCCCCTAAGTCAATCAAGTGTTTGGAATTTCTGTCCATTTATATGTGTCTTGACAATTGGACTTCTGGATCTACATACTTGCATGGTAATTTTTTCCCATCATAATATCTGCAATTTTTCCTACCAAGTGGATTCTTCTTGTGTCTTTTAGTTTCCTTCCTGGTCTTTTGAGACTCAACTCCTTTATGGTTTTTGCTAGAATAGGAATCTCTCGAATGGCTTGTAGCAAGGGAATCTTGATACAAACATTCTTCCATTCATCTAGAAAATCATAGTTAGGCAACAAGATTTGTTTTTCCACCCCCTTGTCAATTTGTAGTCTTTCAGGAAAAGGAGGTATATATGAAGATGCAAGTTGCTCAACTATAGGAGTTGTGGGTGTTAACTTTTCTTTTTCTTTTTGAATGTTTGAATTTTGAAGAGATGCTTCCTCTTAACCCTTATACCCTCATTGACTTTAAAGAATCCTCCTCGAGTATATTGCTCTTGAATATCTATAGAAGGTTTTACAAGAAACTCTACCGGATACGAGTTGTACATCATTGAGAGGAACAATCATATGGGTAGGAAATTGTTGTCCTTCTGTCCTTGTAAGTAGAGTTTTTATTGTTAGGATTAGGCAATGGTTGAGAATTTGAAAGTTGATTTTGTCTTTTGTTGGTATGGGAGCATGAGTTGAGGATTTGGATTTTGTTGAGAAAGGTTGTTGTTGTGGAAATGGCAATGAAAGTTGTGGATTTGGGTTTGGAAGTTGTGGAGATTGTTGATTTTGAAAAGATGGAGGATATTGATAAAATTGAGCAAATCTCCCATAAGAATTTTGCATCCCTTGTACCCATGGCTGATATGGATTTTGATGTTGGGGCCAAGGTTGTTGCCAAGATTCCAATTTGGTGGGGGTTGAGAATTCATAGGGTTGTTAAACCCTTGAGTTTGTTGCCCCTGCCAAGGTCTTCTTGCAACAAAACAAAGAGATTCTACTGAATTTGGGTCTTCTTGAAAGACAGCTTTGAATCCAGGAATTGAAGGACAATCCTTGGTCTCATGATTCTCTGAGCAAATCATACATGTTTCTACAACTTTTTCATCCAAGGGACATTCCCTTAAAGCATGTTTCTTCCTACATTTCGGACAAAAGATGGCTAGAGCATACAGCTTGCCTTTTGCTTGTTTTGGATTTTAAGGGTGTCTGATTGTTCACTAAGGCTCTCAAAGATATCGATTTGAATTCATCAAGCATATTACCAATCTGCGCTTCTTCTTGATCCCGATTTCTGATTTGTTAACCCTAATAGAGAGAAGGATCCTGAGCCCTTGCTATATTTTAGATTTTCCTCTTGAGAGATGGACACATAGTTCATTTATGTCACGAAGTGGGAAGTTGAGAAATGTTCCTTTCCCCATCATGTTTAAAATATCTATCCATTCATCTCTAATGGCTTTTAATATGAGGGCTTTCAAGATTTCTTCATCTAAGTTACTCATATTCTTCTTGCATCATTTTGAATACCCCACTCATCCTTGTGATTGGTGGGCATGCAATAGTCCAAGTATCTATCCAAAAATGGCTTGTTTCATATCATTTAAAGTCCTAATAGATTGAGTGGCTAATCCCATGAACCATTTCAAAGCAGCTCCCTTCAAAGTTGAAGGAAATAGTTTGAGTTTTTGAGAGTCTTCCATATAGTCATAAGTTCGGCATACAACTTCAAACTCAAACAGAAATGTTTCAGGATCCTCACTTCGCAATCCATAAAAGTTAGGGAGGACAGATGGTGAGATATTTTTCATCGTTGTATGAGTTTCCTCATCAACTATAGGGAATCCAAACAAGTTGTCTCCTTCCCTATTTCTTTCATTATTTCCTTCACCATTGTTGTCTCCATTGTTTCCTCCTCTTCTATCTCTACCTCCAAATCCATCTATTATTTCCTCTGCCATGATAGTTTCTTTAGAGTCCTTAAAAGTTCTATAAGTTCTTCTATCGAGGGGGATGAGAGGGAGTCTCTTCCTTTCTAAATGAGATTTGGTAGGTGGTATAGGAGAATCCTCTAATTCAGCTGCTCCTTGAATTCCAGGAATCTTAAGGCTAGGGGTAGATGGTGGTGAATCTTTTCTATGCCTTGAAGAAGATGGAGTTGTGAAAATCGAACTCTTGGCTCTAGCTATAAACCTTCCACTAGAATCTCTTGCTCTGTGCATGTCATTTTTTTTTAAAAGTTGGGCTAATAATTCTCTTTCTGATCTTCCAGGTCACACTAGGTGCAAGAAGAGAGCACACTTAAGAAATTATTGAACCAATAACTCTCTTTTCTGATCCTCCAGATCACACTAGGTGCAAGAGGAGAGCATACTTCAAGAAATTATCAAGTTTTCCTTCTTTTATTATTTTGTTTTTTTTTTTTTTTAAAGAAATTGGCTACTAGTTACACTTCCCCGGCAACGACGCCAAAATTTTTGGTCAATTTAGTGTGTCCCAAATTGCTACATTAATTTATCAATCTGGGATTCGTAAGTTGATGAAGTGTGGCGCACTATATGTGAAAGATAACCTATCTCTTACTTTTGGTCGTTTTTGGATTTTTTTATGAAATTCTGAAAAAATAAGTATGGAGACAAATATTCAAGAAAACAATGTCTTTCTAATGATTTTCCAAACTTCAAAATAATTTTAAAACACACAATGACAAAATTAATTCTTCAAATAAAATGAAATTGCATCACTACTCTAGTCAAACAAACAATGAACTACCGATCATGAAACTCATTATCCTTGCTGCTGTTCAAACACAAAAGAAACTATGCTTAAAGAAATCCAAAGTTGCAACAAAGTAAATCTAAATCAAATTACATCAACTTATCTTCTGATCCCTCACCATTAGTCCAGCTATGGTTTTCGGAGGTAACCATAAACAACTTGAGTAACCTGATATCTAACTTGCAGAAAGTAAACTAATATCAAACTACACATTCATACTTTAATCCCTCACCATCGGTCCGGTACAGCAGCTTTCGGAGGTAAGCGAGGATGTCCATGAGAAATTTAATATTTTCTAACTTGCGAGAAAATGAAACTAATATCAAACTACATTCATAATTCAATCCTACTTCGATGGTCGACTATGGCTTTCGAAATGGCCCAGAAGATGTCATGAGCAATTTAATATGTCTAACTTACTGAGAAAGTAAACTAATATCAAACTACACATTCATAATTCAATCCCTCGCTAGTAGTCCAGCTATGTCTTTTCGGAGGTAAGCTGAACATGTCATGAGCAATTTAATATATCTAACACGAGAAAGTAAAATAATATCCGACTACATTCATAATACAATCCCTGTGATGGTCCGGCCTATGACTTTCGGAAGATAGCGAAGATGTCATGAGCAATTTAATATATCTAAATCTAACTACGACGAATAGGCAAGCTTTAAATAAACAAAGCAGTACTGAAATTAAACAGAAACTAAGGAAAGTAAATTAGTAGCAGAACAATATTAATTCCATGTCATTAGTCAAAAAGTTATGCAAATGCCCGGGCTGCCTATTTGTAATCTGAAACAGGAACACTGATCAGTTAACAACAACATAAAACACGAAAGATTATGGACAGAAGTAAGATGTAAAGCATGAAAGATTATCAACAGAGATGAAGCATAAATACCATGAAAGATGTAATGTATAAACACATGAATGATTTATGGCACAATGAGCTTAAAGAAATAAAACAAGAACTATACAATAATGCACAAAACCTCAGCGTGTGCAGGGGCCCTCTACACCAGCCTTGGCAACAGCCTTCAAGTACGAATTACGCTTGGAAACAGAGCCTTCTTATATATTAAAATGCAGTCATAACAGAAAGGTGATATTACGAAACAGTGGCAACGTAATTACATTGCAGAGCTATATGGAGGCTAATGGAGACTAATCCAATATGCGTATGCAAACACATTATTTATAACAAAGGAAAATATAAATAATTCCCTAAAGTTTGTGCTGATGGAGAACACGTAAACCATTACGTCCAGAGATCTAGGATCATGGCCGCGTTGAGGAGTAAATCTATGAAGAGTGGATGTTTGAATTCGGCTTATGGAGCCATGTACAGGTGTTTATTTGTCTCCCGCAACTCAGAAATGGCCATATGAATCTTCACGTGACAAGAAACAGAGTCCTGTCACTGTGGGACTCTACAGTTGACTTCCACTTGGCCACCTTTGACCGCAACTTCCATAAGTGAATTTTCTCGAGCCAATAGGACACGATCCATGTCCACATCATTTCTGACTTGCCCATGTGGCTCGTTTTTCCTGAGGACACCTGTAACATAGACTTTCACAAAATGGCTGCGGAAAGTTGCAGCAGCTGCGGAAAGTGGCAAGATTCCACAGCTAAATGAGCAAAAATCTAAATCAAACAGCAGACACAAAATATAGTTAAAAACCATTTTAGATGCTCTTTTGCAATTAATATACAATGATATTGACAACTTGGAAGGTTCAGGTGAGTGAAAAAGGTCTAGGAAGATGTATAAGAAAGATGCAGATTTGAGACTCAACATACCCCCACTGTGAAGGTGTTGCATGTCCTCATGCAACCAAAATTTTTATAATCCTTCTTCAGTTCATATGCCTTGACACTTCAGCCAGTACATTCAATCCTCTCCTCTTCTTCCTTGGTGCTGCTAACATTCTGGGCTTCTTCATTAAGCATCTAAATTTGATATTAACAAGTGCTCTGCTTAACTTCTGGAATTTCCTTTTCAATTTCTTGTTCTTCTTCTGCCATATTCCCATATGTAGCATGGTATTATCATGAATTATTTTGTCCAATTTGCTTTGTTCCTTCAATGTCTCATTTTCATTTTTGATGTGTCTATTTAAAAGCTCTAGCTCAAAGACTTCTTGTTTTAGTGATTGGACTAAATCATCTTGTACTGTGTGAGGCTGAATGGACGAAGTACTGGGACCTGTAGCTGATTTTTCTAAAGATTCTATATAATCATATACTTCTTGCTGCTTGGGGTCTATATCAGGTGTCATTTTTATTGGGCTGTCCCCAAAATGCCATGAAGGAGAGTTGTCTTCAAAATCTGGCTGAGAAGGGCTCACATCAACATCTGGCTGAGAATGGGATGGACTATGTTCAATGTTTGACTGAGAATGAAATGAACCAGGTTCACTGACTGACTGAGAGTGAGATGGACTATAGTCAGCTGGGGATTTTTCAGATGTTTCTTCTCCCAAATCAATAAAATGAGGTCCCTTCGTTTGCGTTTTCCTGAACTTCCCCTTAAGCCTGGAACTTCTTCTCACACACTGTGGACCACTGTCTTTTTTCTTTTGTTTTCCTTTCTCTTTCTTCTTGGCTATGGATAACTGTTCTTGAAGATGAACCAATCTCTCAGATAACACTTGATGATCTTCTTCTTCGGAAGAAGGGGTTTGATGTATAGCCTCAATACTTTTTCTCTCTTTTGATGTTATTGGCTTTTTACCCTTGGTTTCTTTCTTCTTCCTCTTTGACAGTCTCTCTTCCCTATCAGTTCTTTCAATTGTAGTAGTAGGAGTATTTTGAATTTCATCCTTTGTTCTCTTTCTCCTACTCCTTCTTGATGTGCTACCTTCAGGAATTTCTTGAGTAGGAGTACTTTGAGTTTCATCATTTATTCTTTTTCTCCTACTCCTTCTTGATGTGCTACCTTCAGGAATTTCCTGAGGTTCCTCAAAGAAATTTCTAATCAAAAATTGTTCCCATGTGTCCTTCTTCTCCTTTAACTCTTTTTCAATCAAAATTTTTACAAGACCGTGGTGATATAGATGTGGTTCTACATCCCCTAAATGTTTCTGAACAGTCACAGACATCTTCTTCAAACTATTTAAGAGAAAATATGGGAGATTGAGAGTTTGATTATCTAGAAAATTCATCAGCAATCTGGTATGGTACATATACATGGACCCAAAACGGCCTTCACAGGTGACGAATTTTTGAACAACTAGCAGCAAAGTAGCACATTCCTCTTTCAAAGCATGAACATGAATTCCTCTTTTAAAAATAGTTATGTCCATACCTTGGTTTCGTAAGATTATTCTCTAGGCTTCATCAGTAATGCTTTTGTTCTTAAACCATCGTTCACCCTCTTGAAGAAGTTCTGTGGCAGATGTTATAGATGCCTCATTCACCGTGAACTTAAGGTCTCCAATCTCTACCTCTAGGCAATTGAACGACCTTGCAAATGCTTTTGTCACTTCTTTATGGTAGCCTCTGAACTTTTGGATAAATCGCAGCCACTTTGCCTTCTTCAATTTATCCCTGACTTGCGGGTACCCTTCCATGAATTTAGGTCCTTCTGGTTCTGCTCTTAACAATTTACCCATTCTTCTTTCTGCTCTTTAAAAACTTGTCTGCGTGGAGGAGGGTTCAATGGAAGTAGAACGTTGAATGCACGGAAATGAGCACAATGATTGTAGGTAGATATCAGAGAGTGGGTATACAGACTGTAGCGTAACAGAGAATGAAATGGAGTGAAGCGGAACGGAGAAGGGTTACGTGAGCACAACAGAAATGTGGCTGTGAGATTAATAGAACAATAGAAAGATTTTAACACATCCGGCGGTGTTTGAAATTTGGTGGCTGCAAAATAAATGTAAGCACGTTTAAACAACGGCTACGGATTTTATGCGGCTGAAAGAAGCCGTAGTCAAATCAACTACGTCTCATTGTCACAGGTGGAGTATCGGAGTATGAGTGAAGATCGGAGGTTTAATTATGGGACCGTTTGAGAATGAATGCGGGAAGATCATATGGAGATCGTGAAAGGGTTACGGAGTTTGTCAATATAATCATTGCACATAATGGATGGAGCTTATGGTTTAGAACTATATAAAAATGTGTTTTCAATGCTATTTGAAATGAATTTTACTCATACCTTGGAATCTTTTCCTTTTTCCTTGGTCTTCAATTAGTTTCTCTTCATTGGTATCTTGAATGCCCCATGTCTTCATAATTGGTCCTCTCACCTGCATTTAATTTCATGATTATGGAAATAACATCTGGCTGTACATTCTTTTGAAAACAGAGTGGTAGCTGCGGAATCTGCTTCTGGCTGCGGAAACTGGAGTCAGCTGCGGAAACAGATGTCAGCTGCAGAAACTGACACATCTATTATTTGGATGAATGGAAATGAACAGATGACAAATGACCAGATGGAAATGGTCATGAAAAAGAATTTTATTGATGAAATGGAATGAAATAGATAAAATGAAGTGGAATGGAGTGAAATGAAGTGAAATGAAATGGAATGAAGTGGAATGGAATGGAGTGAATGGTCACAAAACTTGTGAAATGAAAGAGAGAGATTTTTTTTTTTGGAAAATATAGAGTGTCAGGTGTTCCTGATTTTCACCCTATATTTTCTGTATAAGACTGCCAATCAGTGATTGGTTTTCAGGCTTATACAATAATTTTTTTTTTTTTTTTTTTTTAAACTGAAAAGAACAAAAGCTAGGCTGGTGGAGAAGAAGAATTCTTCTGTACCAGCCTGATTGCAGAATTCTCTTGAAACATTTTGACAAATTCCTCCCTTGAGAGTGGCTTATGATAAACTTTCAATATATGGTCATTCACAATAAGAGGAGTTTGAAACTCATCAATGGTCTTGATTCTTACCGCTCCATTGCTAAAGATCTTGTCAATCTCATATGGCCCAAGCCAATGAGTCTGAAATTTTCCTTGAAAATCTTTAAACTTGGAATCAAATAACAATGCCCAATCTCCTTCTTCAAACTTCTTCTCTTTGATGTACTTGTCATGCCATTTAGCTCTTTGATATTGAACTAGATCAGTTCTTAAAATTGCTTCTTGTCTGATCTCATCTAGCTCATTTAATTGCTCCATTCTATGCTTTTGGGCTTCTGATAAGTCCATCCCCAACTGAACTGCTATCTTGAAGGTCTTGACTTGGAACTCAATGGGGAGCGGGACTTCTTTCCCATAAACAAGTTCATAGGGAGAATGTCCTGTTGTATTTCTCCATGTAGTTCTGTAGGCCCACAAGGCTTCAGGAAGCCTTTCTGCCCAATCTCTTCTATGTAGATGAACAGTTTTGGTGATGATACTTTCAAGAACTTTATTTGTGGACTCCACTTGACCATTTGGTTGCGGATGGTAAGGAGTAGATCTTCTGTGCTTGATTTTGTATTCTTCCATCAACTTCTCCACCAAATTGGATGTGAATTGGCTCCCCTGATCTGTCACAATTTCTCTTGGAACACCAAAGCGAGTAAAAATATCCTCATAAAGAAAATGAACAGCTGAATTTTCAGTAGCAGATACTAATGCTTTGGCTTCTACCCATTTAGTAACATAATCAGTACAAACCAATATATACTTCTTTTGCTTAGATGGTGGATTAATAGGTCCAGTGAAATCTAAAGCCCATTTTTCAAAGGGTTCAATGAGTACCTGTGGTTGCAATGGCATTTCATTTGAAAGGGTAGGTTTCCCTACTCTTTGGCGGCTGTCACACCTTTTGACATATTGTTTTGCATCTTTGAAGAGGGAAGGCCAATAATATCCTAAAGAGAGGATTTTATAGGCCGTCCTTTTGTCTGCAAAGTGTCCGCCGCATGGTTCATCATGACATGCCTTAAGAATATCAAGCATTTCATCTTCCCTGACACATCTTCTGATCACAAGATCTGGCCCTGTTTTAAATAATTCGTTAGAAATCCATGAATATTTTGAACTCTCCTGAATAATTTTTCGTTTTTCATTTGGAAATAAATGTGAAGGCAGTTTCCCTGTAACCAAATAGTTAGCAATATCTGCATACCAAGGAGTTTTAATAGTTACTGCAAACAAGTATTCATCGGGAAACTTATCCTCTACAGGAGAATCTTCTTTAGTATTCTGAATCCTAGACAAGAAATCAGCTACTGTATTTTGTTTTCCTGGTCTATCCAACACAGTAATATTGAATTCTTGCAAAAGTAAAAGCCATATTGTCACTCTGCCATTAGTAACAGGTTTGTTCATTAAATATCTAATTGCAGAATGGTCAGTATGAATAAAAGTTTCATAGCCTGTTATGTAATGTCTAAACTTATTAATTGCATGAAAAACAGCTAAAAACTCTTTTTCAGTCACAGTATAGTTTAACTCTGTGGGAGTCAAATTTTTACTGGTATAATAAATGGCATAAGGAACTAAATCTTTTTGACCCAACACAACTCCTAGAGCTGTATCTGAAGCATCCGTAGAAATATGGAAAGGGACTTTCCAATTTGGTCCTCTCAAGATAGGTGCTTCAGATATTCTTGTTTTCAAAGTTTCAAAGGCTGATTGACAATCAGGATCCCATTTAAATTCACAGTCTTTTGTAAGCAATTTGAAGAGTGGAGATGCAATTTTAGTGAAGTTTTCTATAAATCTTCTATAGTAACCAGTAAATCCTAGAAAACTTCTAACATCTCTTTGAAAATTTGGAATAGGTAACTTGGAGATGACTTCAACTTTTGATCTATCAACCTTAATCCCATCTCCTGAAATATGATGTCCCAAAACAATCCCTTAAGTAAACATCATAAAGCATTTTTCATGGCTTAATGAAAGGTTTGTTTCTTTACATCTTATAAGAACTTTTTATAAATTTTCTAATGCCTCTTCAAATGAATTACCATAAACTGTAAAATCATCCATATAAACCTCTACACAATCATGGATTAGATCAGAAAAAATTCCTAGTACTACTCTTTGGAATGTTGCAGGTGCATTACATAACCCAAAAGGAAGTACTCGATAGAAAAAAGTTCCCCATGGACAACTAAATGTGGTCTTATCTTGATCTTCAGGTGCTACCTGAATTCGATTATAGCCACTAAAATCATCCAAAAATGAAAAGTACTTTTTACCTGCTAATGTATCTAATACCTGATCGATAAAAGGCAAAGGAAAGTGATCCTTCAAAGTTGCTTTGTTCAATTCCCTGTAATCAATGCATACCCTCCATTTACCATTCTTTTTAGGTACTATAACCAAAGGAGAAACCCATAGGCTATCTAAAATTGGGTAAATGAAGTTTACATTGAGTAGTTTTTGGAGCTCTTCTTTCACTATCTCCCTAAGATTTGGATTCATCCTTCTTTGAGGTTGTCTGATTGGTCTACTGTTTTCCTCAATATAGATATGATGGATGCAAGTCTTAGGATCAATACCTTTCATGTCAGTATACTCCCATGCAAATGTAGTAGAATGTTTTTGAAAGATTTTGATTATTTCTTTTTGTTGTGACTTTTCCAAATGTTTGTTGATATTCAATGTTTTTCCTGGAAAAATCTCAATGGTAGAACTACCAAATTCTTCCATAGAGTAAAGAGACATTTGTCTTGATGATAAATATTCTATGTCAGATTCCAACTGAAATTGTGTGGGGTCATATTCTGAAGATGTCTCAAAATTTTCTAATGTGTTCGGAATTTGACTATCCTCACTGATTTCAGAAATGGTAAAGACAGGTTGTATAGTGTCCTCATCATCAACCCATTCATTGTCTCCTACTTCTGTGATTGCTTTTGCTGGAGGATACAAATTGAATTTCTTTGTCGAATTACCATTAGAAATGTACATATCCCCATATCTACAACTAATAAAAGCATCAACTGTGGCTAACCAAGGTCTTCCTAAGATAAGTGGGTGCCCTCCTAGATTACTCTTGGGAGTCAAAATCATAAAATCTACTGGATATTCCCAAGAATCTAAGGAGACTGAAATATCTTCTAATACACCATCTGGTTTAATAATTGATCGATCTGCAAGTTGCAGTAAAGTAGGTGTAAAAATAAGGTTAGGAAGTTTTAGTTGGTCCATAGTCTGTCTACTCATAATGTTGATAGCAGCCCCTAAGTCAATCAATGTATTTGGAATTTCCATCCCATTTATATGTGTCTTGACAATTGGACTACCTAGATCTACATACTTCTGCATGGTAATTTTTCCCATCATAATATCTGCAATTTTTCCTACCAAGTGGATTCTTCTTGTGTCTTTTTTCCTACCAGGTGGATTCTTCTTGTGTCTTTTAGTTTCCTTCCTGGTCTTTTGAAAATCAACTCCTTTATGGTTTTTGCTAGAATATGAATCTCTTGAATGGCTTGTAGCAAGGCAATCTTGATACAAACATTCTTCAATTCATCTAGGAAATCATAGTTAGGCAACAAAATTTGTTTTTCCACCCCCTTGTTGATTTGTAGTCTTTCAGGAAAAGGAGGTGTAGATGAAGATACAGTTTGCTCAACTATAGGAGTTGTGGGGGTTAACTTTTCTTTTTCTTTTTGAATGCTTGAATTTCGAAGAGATGCTTCCTCAGAACCCTCATTGACTTTAAGAGAATCCTCCTCAGACGTATCTTTCTCTTGAATATCTATAGAAGGTTTTTCTAAAACTCTACCAGATCTGAGTTGTACATCATTGAGAGGAACAATCATATAGGTAGGAAGCTGTTGTCCTTCTATCATGTAAGTATTCTGAGGATTTTTATTGTTAGGATTTGGCAATGGCTGAGCTGGAAGTTGATTTGTCTTTTGTTGGTATGGGAGCATGAGTTGAGGATTTGGATTTTGTTGAGAAGGTTGTTGTTGTGGAAATGGAAATGAAAGTTGTGGATTTGGGCTTGGAAGTTGTGGAGCTTGTTGATTTTGAAAAGATGGAGGATATTGATAAAATTGAGCAAATCTCCCATAAGGATTTTGCATCCCTTGTACCCATGGCCGATATGGATTTTGATGTTGGAGCCAAGGTTCTTGCCAAGGATTCCAATTTGGTGGGGTTTGAAGATTCATAGGGTTGTTAAACCCTTGAGTTTGTTGTCCCTGCCAAGGTCTTCTTGCAACAAAACAAAGAGATTCTACTGAATTTGGGTCTTCTTGAAAAACAACTTTGAGTCCAGGAATTGAAGGACAATCCTTGATCTCATGATTCTCTGAGCAAATCATACATGTTTCTACAACTTTTGCATCCAAGGGACATTCCCTTAAAGCATGTTTCTTCCTACATTTCGAACAAAAGATGGCTAAAGCATCTGTTTCTGCTTTCTGCTTGTTTTGGATTTTAAGGGTGTCTAGTTGTTCACTAAGGCTCCCTAAGATATCAGTTTTGAACTCATCAAGCATATTACCAATCTCGGCCCTACTTACTGATCCAGTTGCAGATTTGTTAGCCCTAATAAGAGAAGGATCCCTAGGCCCTTTTCCTGTTTTAGATTTTCCTCTTGAGAGATGGACACATAGTTCCGTTATGTCACGAAGTGGAAGTTGAGAAATGTCTCCTTTCCCCATCATGTTTAAAATATCTATCCATTCATCTCTAATGGCTTTTAATATGAGGGCTTTCAAGGTTTCTTCATCTAAGTTGCTCATATTCTTTTTTCATCATTTTGAATACCTCATCCTTGTGATTGGTGGGCATACAATAGTCCAAGTATCTATCCAAAAATGTTTGTTTCATATCATTCCAAGTCCTAATAGATTGAGTGGCTAATCCCATGAACCATTTCAAAGCAAATCCCTTCAATGTTGAAGGAAACAGTTTGAGTTTTTGAGAGTCTTCCATATAGTCATAGGTTCGGCACACAACTTCAAACTCAAACAGAAATGTTTCAGGATCCTCACTTCGCAATCCATAAAAGTTAGGGAGGACAGATGGTGAGATATTTTTCATCGTTGTATGAGTTTTCTCATCAACTATAGGGAATCCAAACAAGTTGTCTCCTTTCCTATTTCTTCCATTATTTCCTTCACCATTGTTGTCTCCATTGTTTCCTCCTCCTCTACCTCTACCTCTACCTCCAAATCCATCTATTATTTCCTCTGCCATGATAGTTTCTTTAGAGTCCTTAAAGTTCTCTGATTCTTCTATCAAGGGAGGATGAGAGGGAGTCTCTTCCTTTTCTAAATGAGATTTGGTAGGTGGTATAGGAGAATCCTCGAATTCAGTTGCTCCTTGAATTCCAAAAATCTTAAGGCTAGGGGTAGATGGTGGTGAATCTTGTCTATGCCTTGAAGAAGATGGATTTGTGAAAATCGAACTCTTGGCTTTAGCTATAAACCTTCCCCTAGAATCTCTTGCTCTATGCATGTCATTTTTATTTTTTTTATTTTTTTTATTTTTAATGTTGGGCTAATAATTCTCTTTCTGATCTTCCAGGTCACACTAGGTGCAAGAAGAGAGCATACTTAAGAAATTACTAAACCAATAATTGTCTTTTCTGGTCCTCCAGATCACACTAGGTGCAAGAGGAGAGCATACTTCAAGAAATTATCAAGTTTTCCCTTCTTTTATTATTTTGTTTTTTTTATTTAAGAAATTGGCTACCTAGTTACACTTCCCCGGCAACGGCGCAAAAATGTTTGGTCAATTTAGTGTGTCCTAAATTGCTACATTTAATTTGTCAATCCGGGATTCGTAAGCTGACGAAGTGTGGCGCACTATATGTGCAAGATAACCTATCTCTTACTTTTTGGTCGTTTTTGGATTTTTTATGAAATTCTAAAAGACAAGTATGGAGACAAATATTCAAGACAACAATGTATTTCTAATGATTTTCCAAACTTCAAAAGAATTTAAAAAACACACAATGAAAAAATTAATTCTTCAAAGAAAATGAAATTGCATCACTACTCTAATCAAACAAACAATGAACTACTGATCATGAAACTCATTATTCTTGCTGCTATTCAAACATAAAATAAACTATGCTGAAAGAAATCCAAAAGTTGCAACAAAGTAAATCTAAATAAAATTACATCAACTTATCTTCTGATCCCTCACCATTAGTCCAGCTATGGTTTTCGGAGGTAACCATAAACAACTTGAGTAACCTGATATCTAACTTGCAGAAAGTAAACTAATATCAAACTACACATTCATACTTCAATCCCTCACCATCAGTCGAGCTGTGGCTTTCGGAGGTAACTGAGGATGTCATGAGCAATTTAATATTTCTAACTTGCAGAAAGTAAACTAATATCAAACTACACATTCATAATTCAATCCCTCGCCAGTAGTCCAGCTATGGATTTCGGAGGTAACTGAAGATGTCATGAGAAATTTAATATATCTAACTTGCAGAAAGTAAACTAATATCAAACTACACATTCATAATTCAATCCCTCGCCAGTAGTCCAGCTATGGCTTTCGGAGGTAACTGAAGATGTCATGAGATTTTTAATATATCTAACTTGCAGAAAGTAAAATAATATCAAACTACACATTCATAATTCAATCCCTCGCCAGTAGTCCAGCTATTGCTTTCGAAGGTAACTGAAGATGTCATGAGCAATTTAATATATCTAACTTGCAGAAAGTAAAATAATATCAAACTACACATTCATAATTCAATCCCTCGCCAGTAGTCCAGCTATTGCTTTCGAAGGTAACTGAAGATGTCATGAGCAATTTAATATATCTAAATCTAACTACTGAAGCAAATGAGCAAGACTGAAATAAACAAAACAGCACTGAAATAAAACAGAAACTAAGAAAAGTAAATTAGCAGCAGAACAATATTAATTCCATGTCATTAGTCAAAAATTTATGCAAATGCCCGGGCTACCTATTTGTGATCTGAAACAGGAACACTGATTAGTTAACAACAACGTAAAACATGAAAGATTATGGACAGAAGTAAGATGTAAAGCATGAAAGATTATAAACAGAGATGAAGCATAAATACCATGAAGGATGCAATGTATAAACACATGAATGATTTATGGCACAATGAGCTTAAAGAAATAAAACAAGAACTATACAATAATGCACAAAACCTCAGCGTGTGCAGGGGCCCTCTAAACCATCCTTGGAAACAGCCTTCAAGTACAAATTACGCTTGGAAACAGAGCCTTCTTATATATTAAAATGCAGTCATAACAGAAAGGTGATATTACGGCACAGTGGAACCGTAATTACATTGCAGAGCTATATGGAGGCTAATGGAGACTAATCTAATATGCGTATGCAAACGCATTATTTATAACAAAGGAAAATATAACTAATTCCCTAAAGTTTGTGCTGATGGAGAACACGTAAACCATTACGTCCAGATATCTGGGATCATGGCCGCGTTGAGGAGTAAATCTATGAAGAGTGGATGTTTGAATTCGGCTTATGGAGCCATGTACAGGTGTTGATTTGTCTGCCGTAATTCAGAAACGGCCATATAAATCTCCACGTGACGAGAAACAGAGTCCTGTCACCGTGGGACTCTACGGTTGACTTCCACTTGACCACCTTTGACCGCAACCTCCTTAGATGAATTTGCTCGAGCCAATAGGACACGATCCATGTCCACATCATTTCTGACTTGCCCATGTGGCTCGTTTTTCCTGAAGACACCTGTAACATAGAGTTTCACAAAATGGCTGCGGAAAGTTGCAGCAGCTGCGAAAAGTGGCAAGATTCCGCAGCTAAATGAGCAAAATCTAAATCAAACAACAGACACAAAAATATAGTTAAAAACCATTTTAGATGCTCTTTTGCAATTAATATACAATGATATTGACAACTTGGGAGGTTCAGGTGAATGAAAAAGGTCTAGGAAGATGTATAAGAACAATGCAGATTTGAGACTCAACATACCCCCACTGTGAAGGTGTTGCATGTCCTCATGCAACCAAAATTTTGATAATATTTCTTCAGCTCATATGCCTTGACACTTCAGCCAGTACATCCAATCCTCTCCTCTTCTTATTTGGTGCTGCTAACATCCTAGGCTTTTTCATTAAGCATCTAAATTTGATATTAACCAGTGCTCTGCTTAACTTCTGGCATTTCCTTTTCAATTTCTTGTTCTTCTTCTGCCATATTCCCAGATGTAGCATGGTATTATCATGAATGATTTTGTCCAATTTGCTTTGTTCCTTTAATGTCTCATTTTCATTTTTGATGTGTCTATTTAAAAGCTTAGCTCAAAGACTTCTTGTTTTAGTGATTGGACTAAATCATCTTGTACTGTGTGAGGCTGAATGGACAAAGTACTGGGACCTGTAGCTGCTTTTTCCAAAGATTCTATATAATCATATACTTCTTGCTGCTTGGGGTCTATTTCAGGTGTCATTTTTATTGGGTTGTCCCCAAAATGCCGTGAAGGAGAGTTGTCCTCAAAATCTGGCTGAGAAGGGCTCACATCAACATCTGGCTGTGAATGGGATGGACTATGTTCAATTTCTGACTGAGAATGAAATGAACCAGGTTCACTAACTGACTGAGAGTGAGATAGACTATGGTCAGCTGGGGATTGTTTAGATGTTTCTTCTCCCAAGTCGATGAAATGAGGTCCTTTTATTTGCGTTTTCCTCAATTTCCCCTTAAGTCTGCTGCTTCTTCTCACACGCTGTGGTCCACTATCTTTTTGCTTTTGTTTTCCTTTCTCTTTCTTCTTAGCCATAGATGACTGTGCTTGAAGGTGAATCAGTCTTTCAGATAACACTTGATGATCTTCTTCGGAAGAAGGGTTTGATGTATAGCCTCAATACTTTTTCT
Source organism: Pinus albicaulis (assembly GCA_034641835.2). Classification (NCBI taxonomy): domain Eukaryota; kingdom Viridiplantae; phylum Streptophyta; class Pinopsida; order Pinales; family Pinaceae; genus Pinus; species Pinus albicaulis. The sequence continues at coordinate 1,039,323,943 of CM076579.1, forward strand.
CTCTTTTGATGTTATTGGCTTTTTACCCTTAGTTTCTTTCTTCTTCCTCTTTGACAGTCTCTCTTCCCTATCAGTCCTTTCAATTGTAGTAGTAGGAGTATTTTGAATTTCATCATTTGTTCTTTTTCTCCTACTCCTTTTTGATGTGCTACCTTCAGGAATTTCTTGAGTAGGAGTAATTTGAGTTTCATCATTTATTCTTTTTCTCCTACTCCTTCTTGTTGTGCTACTTTCAGGAATTTCCTGAGGTTCCTCAAAGAAATTTCTAATCAAAAATTGTTCCCATGTGTCTTTCTTCTCCTTTAACTCTTTTTCAATCAAAATTTTTACAAGACCGTGGTGATATAGATGTGGTTCTACATCCCCTAAATGTTTCTGAACAATCACAGACATCTTCTTCAAACTATTTAATAGAAAATATGGGAGATTGAGAGTTTGATTATCTAGAAAATTCATCAGCAACCTGGTATGGTACATATACATGGACCCAAAATGGCCTTCACAGGTAATGAATTTTTGAACAACTAGCAGCAAAGTAGCCCATTCCTCTTTCAATGCATGAACAGGAATTCCTCTTTTAAAAATGGTTATGTCCATACCTTGGTTTCGTAAGATTATTCTCCAGGCTTCATCATTAATGCTTTTATTCTTAAACCAACGCTCACCCTCTTGAAGAAGCTCTGTGGCAGATGCTATAGATGCCTCGTTCACTGCAAACTTAAGGTCTCCAATCTCTACTTCTAGGCCATTGAACGACCTTGCAAATGCTTTTGTCACTTCTTTATGATAACCTCTGAACTTTTGGATAAACCGCAGCCACTTTGCTTTCTTCAATACATCCCTTACTTGCGGATATCCCTCCATGAACTTAGGTCCTTCCGGTTCTGCTCTTAGCAATTTACCCATTCTTCTTTCTGCTCTTCACAAATTTGCCTGCGTGAGGGTTCAATGGAAATAGAACGGCTGAATGCACAGAGATGAGCACAATGAATGTGGGTAGATATCAGAGAGTGGGTATACAGACTATAGCGTAATAGAGAACGAAATGGAGTGAACAGAACAGAGAGGGGTTTTCGTGAGCACGACAGAGATACGGCTGTGAGATTAACAGAGTATAACACATCCGGCAGTGTTTTGAAATTTGGTGGCTGCGAAATAAATGTGAGCACGTTTAAACAATGGCTATGGATTTATGCGGCTGTAAGAGTCCGTGGTCAAATCAACTACGTCTCATTGTCACCGGTGGAATATTGGAGTATGAGTGAAGATCGGGGTTTAATTATGGTACCGTTTGAGAATGAATGTGGGAGGATAATATGGAGATCGTGAAAGGGTTACGGAATTTATCAATATAATCATTGCACATAATGGATGGAGCTTATGGTTCATAACTATATAAAAATGTGTTTTCAATGCTATTTGAAATAAATTTTACTCATACCTTTGGAATCTTTGCCTTTTTCCTTGATCTTCAATTAGTTGCTCTTCATTGGTATCTTGAATGCTCCATGTCTTCATTTTTGGTCCTCTCACCTGCATTTAATTTCATGATTATAGAAATAACATCTGGCTGTACATTCTTTTGAAAACAGAGTTGTAGCTGCGGAATCTGCTTCTGGCTACGGAAACTAGAGTCAGCTGCGGAAACAGATGTCAGCTGCGAAAACTCACATAGCTATTATTTGGATGAATGAACATGAACGGATGACAAATGACTAGATGGAAATGGTCATGAAAAAGAATTTTATTGATGAAATGGAATGAAATAGATAAAATGAAGTGGAATGGAGTGAAATGAAGTGAAATGAAATGGAATGAAGTGGAATGGAATGGAGTGGGTGGTCACAAAACTTGTGAAATGAAAGAGAAAAAAAAAAAAAATTGGAAAATATAGTGTCGGGTGTTCCTGATTTTCACCCTATATTTTCTGTATAATACTGCCAATCAGTGATTGGTTTTTAGGCTTATACAAATTATTATTATTATTATTATTATTATTTTTTTAACTTAAAAGAACAAAAGCTAGGCTGGTGAAGAAGAAGAATTCTTCTGTACCAGCCTGATTGCAGAATTCTCTTGAAACATTTTGACAAATTCCTCCTTTGAGAGTGGCTTATGATAAACTTTCAATCTATGGCCATTCACAATAAGAGGAGTTTGAAACTCATCAATGGTCTTGATTCTTACCGCTCCATTGCTAAAGATTTTGTCAATCTCATATGGCCCAAGCCAATGAGTCTGAAATTTTCCTTGAAAATCTTTAAACTTGGAATCAAATAACAATGCCCAATCTCCTTCTTGAAACTTCTTCTCTTTGATGTACTTGTCATGCCATTTAGCTCTTTGATATTGAAATAGATCAGTTCTTAAAATTGCTTCTTGTCTGATTTCATCTAGCTCATTCAATTGCTTCATTCTATGCTTTTGGGCTTCTGATAAATTCATCCCCAATTGAACTGCTATCTTGAAGGTCTTGACTTGGAACTCAATGGGGAGCAAGACTTCTTTCCCATAAACAAGTTCATAGGGAGAATGTCATGTTGTATTTCTCCATGTAGTTTTGTAGGCCCACAAGGCTTCAGGAAGCCTTTCTTCCCAATCTCTTCTATGTAGATGAACAGTTTTGGTGATGATACTTTCAAGAACTTTGTTTGTGGACTCCACTTGACCATTTTCTTGCGGATGGTAAGGAGTAGATCTTCTGTGCTTGATTTTGTATTCTTCCATCAACTTCTCCACCAAATTGGATGTGAATTGGCTCCCCTGATTTGTCACAATTTCTCTTGGAACACCAAAGTGAGTAAAAATATCCTCATAAAGAAAATGAACAACTGAATTTTCAGTAGCAGATACTAATGCTTTGGCTTCTACCCATTTAATAACATAATCAGTACAAACCAATATATACTTCTTTTGCTTAGATGGTGGATTAATAGGTCCAATGAAATCTAAAGCCCATTTTTCAAAGGGTTCAATGAGTACCTGTGTTTGCAATGGCATTTCATTTGAAAGGGTAGATTTCCCTACTCTTTGGCAGCTGTCACACCTTTTGACATATTGTTTTGCATCTTTGAAAAGGGAAGGCCAATAATATCCTAAAGAGAGGATTTTATAGGCCGTCCTTTTGTCTACAAAGTGTCTGCCGCATGGTTCATCATGACATGCCTTAAGAATATCAGGCATTTCATCTTCCCTGACACATCTTCTGATCACAAGATCTGGCCCTGTTTTAAACAATTTGTTAGAAATCCATGAATATTTTGAACTCTCCTGAATAATTTTTCGTTTTTCACTTGGAAATAAATGTGAAGGTAGTTTCCCTGTAACCAAATAATTAGCAATATCTGCATACCAAGGAGTCTTAATAGTTACTGCAAACAAGTATTCATCAGGAAACTTATCCTCTACAGGAGAATCTTCTTTAGTATTCTGAATCCTAGACAAGAAATCAGCTACTGTATTTTGTTTTCCTGGTCTATCCAACATAGTAATATTGAATTCTTGCAAAAGTAAAAGCCATCTTGTCACTCTGCCATTAGTAACAGGTTTTTTCATTAAATATCTAATTGCAGAATGGTCAGTATGAATAAAAGTTTCATAGCTTGTTATGTAATGTCTAAACTTATTAATTGCATGAACAACAGCTAAAAACTCTTTTTTAGTCACAGTATAATTCAACTCTGTGGGAGTCAAATTTTTACTGGTATAATAAATGGCATAAGGAACTAAATCTTTTTGACCCAACACAGCTCCTAGAGCTGTATCTGAAGCATCCGTAGAAATATGGAAAGGGAGTTTCCAATTTGGTCCTCTCAAGATAGGTGCTTCAGATATTCTTGTTTTCAAAGTTTCAAAAGCTGATTGACAATCAGGATCCCATTTGAATTCACAATCTTTTGTAAGCAATTTGAAGAGTGGAGATGCAATTTTAGTGAAGTTTTCTATAAATCTTCTATAGTAACCAGTAAATCCTAGAAAACTTCTAACATCTCTTTGACAAATTGGAATAAGCAACTTGGAGATGACTTCAACTTTTGATCTATCAACCTTAATCCCATCTCCTGAAATATGATGTCCTAAAACAATCCCTTCAGTAAACATCATAAAGCATTTTTCATGGCTTAATGAAAGGTTTGTTTCTTTGCATCTTATAAGAACTTTTCCAAATTTTCTAATGCCTCTTCAAATGAATTACCATAAACTGTAAAATCATCCATATAAACCTCTACACAATCATGGATTAGATCAGAAAAATTCCTAGTACTGCTCTTTGGAATGTTGCAGGTGCATTACATAACCCAAAAGGAAGCACTCGGTAGGAAAAAGTTCCCCATGGAAAAGTAAATGTGGTCTTATCTTGATCTTCAGGTGCTACCTGAATTTGATTATAGCCACTAAAACCATCCAAAAATGAAAAGTACTTTTTAACTGCTAATGTATCTAATACCTGATCAATAAAAGGCAAAGGAAAGTGATCCTTCAAAGTTGCTTTGTTCAATTCCCTGTAATCAATGCATACCCTCCATTTACCATTCTTTTTGGGTACTATAACCAAAGGAGAAACCCATCGGCTATCTGAAATTGGATAAATAAAGTTTACATTGAGTAGTTTTTGGAGCTCTTCTTTCACTATCTCCCTAAGATTTGGATTCATCCTTCTTTGAGGTTGTCTGATTGGTCTACTGTTTTCCTCAATATAGATATGATGGATGCAAGTCTTAGGATCAATTCCTTTCATGTCGGTATACTCCCATGCAAATGCAGTAGAATGTTTTTGCAAGATTTTGGTTAGTTCTTCTTGTTGTGACTTTTCCAAATGTTTGTTGATATTTAATGTTTTTCCTGGAAAAATCTCAATAGTAGAATTACCAAACTCTTCCATAGAGTAAAGAGACATTTGTCTTGATGATAAATATTCTATGTCAGATTCCAACTGAAATTGTGTGGGGTCATATTCTGAAGATGTCTCAAAATTTTCTAATGTGTTCAGAATTTGACTATCCTCACTAATTTTAGAAATGGTAAAGACAGGTTGTATAGTGTCCTCATCATCGACCCATTCATTGTCTCCTACTTCTGTGATTGCTCTTGTTGGAGGATACAAATTGAATTTCTTTGTCGAATTACCATTAGAAATGTACATGTCCCCAGATCTACAACTAATAAAAGCATCAGCTGTGGCTAGCCAAGGTCTTCCTAAAATAAGTGGGTGCCCTCCTAGATTACTCTTGGGAGTCAAAATCATAAAATATACTAGATATTCCCAAGAATCTAAGGAGACTGAAATATCTTCTAATACACCATCTGGTTTAATAATTGATCGATCTGCAAGTTGCAGTAAAGTAGGTGTAAAAAGAAGGTTAGGAAGTTTTCGCTGTTCCATAGTCTGTCTACTCATAATGTTGATAGCAGCCCCTAAGTCAATCAATGTGTTTGGAATTTCTATCCCATTTATATGTGTCTTGACAATTGGACTTCCTAGATCTACATACTTCTACATGGTAATTTTTCCCATCATAATATCTGCAATCTTTCCTACCAGGTGGATTCTTCTTGTGTCTTTTAGTTTCCTTCCTGGTCTTTTGAAACTCAACTCCTTTATGGTTTTTGCTAGAATAGGAATCTCTCGAATGGCTTGTAACAAGGGAATCTTGATACAAACATTCTTCAATTCATCTAGAAAATCATAGTTAGGCAACAAAATTTGTTTTTCCACCCCCTTGTCAATTTGTAGTCTTTCTGGAAAAGGAGGTGTAGATGAAGATGCAGGTTGCTCAACTATAGGAGTTATGGGGGTTAACTTTTCTTTTTCTTTTTGAATGCTTGAATTTTGAAGAGATGCTTCCTCAGAACCCTTATTGACTTGAAGAGAATCCTCCTCAGAGGTATCTTGCTCTTGAATATCTATAGAAGGTTTTTCTAAAACTCTACCAGATCTGGGTTGTACATCATTGAGAGGAACAACCATATAGGTAGGAAATTGTTGTCCTTCTACCATGTAAGTATTCTGAGGATTTTTATTATTAGGATTTGGCAATGGCTGACCTGGAAGTTGATTTGTCTTTTGTTGGTATGGGAGCATGAGTTGAGGATTTGGATTTTGTTGAGAAGGTTTTTGTTGTGGAAATGGCAATGAAAGTTGTGGGTTTGGGTTTGGAAGTTGTGGAGCTTGTTGATTTTGAAAAGATGGAGGATATTGATAAAATTGAGCAAATCTGCCATAAGGATTTTGCATCCCTTGTACCCATGGCTGATATGGATTCTGATGTTGGGGCCAAGGTTGTTGCCAAGGATTCCAATTTGGTGGGGTTTGAAAATTCATAGGGTTGTTAAACCCTTGAGTTTGTTGTCCCTGCCAAGGTCTTCTTGCAACAAAGCAGAGAGATTCTACTGAATTTGGGTCTTCTTGAAAAACAGCTTTGAGTCCAGGAATTGAAGGACAATCCTTGATCTCATGATTCTCTGAGCAAATTATACATGTTTCTACAACTTTTGCATCCAAGGGACATTCCCTTAAAGCATGTTTCTTCTTACATTTCAGACAAAAGATGGCTAGAGCATCTATTTCTACTTTCTGCTTGTTTTGGATTTTAAGGGTGTCTAGTTGTTCACTAAGGCTCCCTAAGATATCAGTTTTGAATTCATCAAGCATATTACCAATCTCTGCCCTACTTACTGATCCAGTTGCATATTTGTTAGCCCTAATAAGAGAAGGATCCCTAGGCCCTTTTCATGTTTTAGATTTTCCTCTTGAGAGATGGACACATAGTTCTGTTATGTCACGAAGTGGAAGTTGAGAAATGTCTCCTTTCCCCATCATGTTTAAAATATCTATCCATTCATCTCTAATGGCTTTTAATATGAGGGATTTCAAGGTTTCATCATCTAAATTTCTCATCTTTGCTCTTTTCAAGTTGTATTGAAATCTTTCAAGTAAATCTTCCAAATTTTCATCTTCTTTTTGCATCATTTTGAATACCTCATCCTTGTGATTGGTGGGCATACAATATTCCAAGTATATATCCAAAAAATTTTGTTTCATATCATTCCAAGTCCTAATAGATTGAGTGGCTAATCCCATGAACCATTTCAAAGCAGATCCCTTCAATGTTGAAGGAAACAGTTTGAGTTTTTGAGAGTCTTCCATATAGTCATAGGTTCGGCACATGACTTCAAACTCAAACAAAAATGTTTCAGGATCCTCACTTCGCAATCCATAAAAGTTAGGGAGAACAGATGGTGAGATATTTTTCATCGTTGTATGAGTTTCCTCATCAACTATAGGGAATCCAAACAAGTTGTCTCCTTCCCTATTTCTTTCATTATTTCCTTCACCATTGTTGTCTCCATTATTTCCTCCTCTTCTACCTCTACCTCCAAATCCATCTATTATTTCCTCTACCATGATAGTTTCCTTAGAGTCCTTAAAGTCCTCTAGTTCTTCTATCAAGGGAGGATGAGAGGGTGTCTCTTCCTTTTCTAAATGAGATTTAGTAGGTGGTATAAGAGAATCCTCTAATTCAGCTGCTCCTTGAATTCCAAAAATCTTAAGGCTAGGGGTAGATGGTGGTGATTCTTGTCTATGCCTTGAAGAAGATGGAGTTGTGAAAATCGAACTCTTGGCTTTAGCTATAAACCTTCCCCTAGAATCTCTTGCTCTATGCATGTCATTTTTTTATTTTTTTTTTATTTCTTATTTTTTTTTAAAGTTGGGCTAATAATCCTCTTTCTGATCTTCCAAGTCACACTAGGTGCAAGAAGAGAGCATACTTAAGAAATTACTAAACCAATAACTCTCTTTTCTGATCCTCCAGATCACACTAGGTGCAAGAGGAGAGCATACTTCAAGAAGTTATCAAGTTTTCCCTTCTTTTATTATTTTGTTTTTTTTTAAAGAAATTGGCTACCTATTTACACTTCCCCGGCAACGGCGCCAAAATGTTTGGTCAATTTAGTGTGTCCTAAATTGTTGCATTTAATTTGTCAATCCGGGATTCGTAAGCTGATGAAGTGCGGCGCACTATATGTGCAAGATAACCTATTTCTTAACTTTTTGTCATTTTTGGTTTTCTAATGTAAGATGGAAATTCTAAAATAAAAACAAGTATGGTTATGATTGTTCAAGGAAATGATATCCTCTATAATGATTTACCAACTTTAAAACTTAAAAAGGAATTTGAAACATACAATGACAAAACTTGAAAGGAAATGAAAATGTGCTGCTGAAATGAAAATGTGCTGCTAGTCTAATAAATCAAACAGTGAACTAGTGAGCATGAAACCAAACTATCCTTGCTGCTGTCTAAACACAAAAGAAACTATGCTGAAAGAAATCCAAAAGTTGCAACAAAGTAAATCTAAATCAAATTACATAAACTTATCTTCTGATCCCTCATCATTAGTCCAGCTATGATTTTCGGAGGTAACCATAAACAACTTGAGTAACTGATATCTAACTTGCAGAAAGTAAACTAATATCAAACCACACATTCATAATTCAATCCCTCACCATCAGTCCAGCTGTGGCTTTCGGAGGTAACTGAAGATGTCATGCACAATTTAATATTTCTAACTTACAGAAAGGAAACTAATACCAAACTACACATTTCATAATACAATCCCTCACCATCAGTCCAGCTGTGGCTTTCGGAGGCAACTGAAGATGTTATGAGCAGTTTAATATATCTAAATTGCAGAAAGGAAACTAATATCAAACTACACATTTCATAATACAATCCCTCACCATCAGTCCAGCTGTGGCTTTCGGAGGCAACTAAAGATGTTATGAGCAGTTTAATATATCTAAATTTAACTACTGAAGCAAATGAGAAAAACTGAAATGAACAAAGCAGTATTGAATTTAAACAGAAACTAAGAAAAGCAAATTAGCAGCAGAATAATGTTAATTCCATGTCATTAGTTAAAAAGTTGTGCAAATGCCCGGGCTACCTATCTATAACCTGAAACAAGAACACTGATCAGTGATTAATAACATAAAACATGAAAGACAGAAGTAAAATGGAAAGTATGAAAGATTATAAACAGAAATGAAGCATATATACCATGAAAGATGCAATGTATAAACATGTGAATGGATTATGGCACAATGAGCTTTAAAGAAATAAAACAAGAACTATACAATAATGCACAGAACCTTGGCGAGTGTAGGGGCCCTCTACACCAGCCTTGGCAACGATCTTCAAGTACGAATTACGTTTGGAAACAGAGTCTTCTTATATTAAAATGCAGTCATAACAGAAAGGTGATATTACGGCACAGTGGCAATGTAATTACATTACAGAGCAGACTAATAAAAACTAACAGAGACTAATCTATATGCGTATACAAACGCGTTATTTATAACAGAGGAAATATAACTGATTCCTAAAGTTTATGCTGATGGAGAACACGTAGACCATTACATCCACAGATCTAGGATCATGGCCGTATTGAAGAGTAAATCTATGAGGAGTGGATGTTTGAATTCGGCTATGGAGCCATGTACAGATGTTGATTTGTCTTCCGCAATTCAGAAATGGCCATATAGATCTCCACGTGACACGAAACAGAGTCCTGTCACCGTGGAACTCTACGGTTGACTTCCATTTGGCCACCTTTGACTGTAGCCTCCCTAGATGAATTTGCTCGAGCCAATAGGACACGATCCATGTCCACATCATTTCTGACTTGCCCATGTGGCTCGTTTCTCCTGAAGACACCTGTAACATAGAGTTTCACAAAATGGCTGCGGAAAGTTGCAGCAGCTGCGGAAAGTGGCAAGATTCCGCAGCTAAATGAAAAAAATCTAAATCAAACAGCATACACAAAAATATAATTAAAAACCATGTTAGATGCTCTTTTGCAATTAATATACAATGATATTGACAACTTGGAAGGTTCAGGTGGATGAAAAAGGTCTAGAAAGATGTATGGAAGAGATGCAGATTTGAGACTCAAAAAATGGTCCACTTTACAATGATATAGAATGATGTAGAAGAAGAAACAAACTAAACCACAACCCAAAATATGACCGAACCACCTAATGATGATCCTAGACCTCCCGACACTGCCTCTTCAACTCTTGGCAGATAGATACTAGAAACTTTTTTACAATAATGTATTTACAATGACTTAGTACAATGATACCCTTACAGCGACTGTATGCAGTGCTACCCACTTGAAGAATTCATGTGATGAACTTCTTGCTGCTTTTATGCACCTTGGTTGCTGCTCTTGTCATGCTACCCTATGCTGCACCTTGCTTTGCTTTTCTTCCCAAGAAATTCTGGTCCTTTGCATCCCTTGACAACACATGATCTGACTTTTTCTTGCCTTCTAGAAGCGCGATATTGAATCTGGTGTATCTCTGTTATTTCAGATCCCCAATATCTTATTTTTGGTCTTGTATTATTCCTCTAAGTCGTCTTTCCAATGCCATGGGTCTAACCAAATTTGGATTATTCAAGAGAGAGTTATTCCTAATCTCTCGCAATGCCCTAATTATGGATTTTTTAGTAGAGTGAATTTGTATGGCATGCCACGTGTCATTGTTTCCTCATTCAGTGCTAAACATGATAGAGAAAACACTGCATTCTATGCACTATCTTCCACTTTTTACATAATTCTAATATGATACTCAGAGATAGATTTATGACGATTTTCCCAAGGTCGCTTCTTTGAGATGCATTTCAGGAGCCTGCAAAAACACAGACTTCCATAGATCATATCTCCAGAAATTTTGTGCACCTTGATCTGGTAATTTGACAGGAGTTTCCTCAGGATTTTGGCTTCTCCTCATAAAAATTTCAGCTTTTGAACCTTCGTAGACAAAAAGGTAGAGTGAAAATTCCACGATGACCTGTTTCCGATGGAGAAATCCCTTGCATAAGGAGGATATGAGGATCAAAATTTATATAAATTCTTAGGTTGAGAGGGGCTTAAATAAGTGAACGTGGGAGGGAATTTAGGAGCTTAGAAAATATTAATTATGACTTTTCAATGACCCATGCCACAACCCCATGGGGTTTTAGCCCACTAACTGGGGTTACAAAATTCAAACATGAATATCTCTCAAATCATGAAGAATTACGTGGCGTGCCATATATCAACGGAAAAATCTCTACAAGAAGAAACCATAAAAATCATTCCTGACCTATAATATAGTAATTTGGTAGATAACAATTCCCATGCAATATTGGGGTAGCCCCTGGTGCTGCTTGGGTTGACATCAATGACAACCATTGATCAACAAAGCATACCAAGGCATCTTAATGAATGCTAGACATGCTAATACTTTCCAAGCACCAACACGTGCCAAGTGCCAATATATGTTAGGGAGTGATACGCATGCTATGAAGTAGAAGGGCACATCCAAGAGTGCTAAGGTGTGACTGAGTGTGCTAATGCAGGATGAGGAGTGTTAAGGAGTACTAACGAAACATAAGGGAGTATTGGGTCAAAATTCATGGAAGTGAATGAATATGAGGGTGTGTTAGGGAGTGTCAATGAGTGCTAGCTAGCATTACAAGGAGGTAGTGACAAGGTATGTTAAGCACTATTAAGGCATGCTAGGGAATATCAAGGCATGTCAAAAAGTTCTAGAGTGTGCTGGGGAGTTCTAGTGTGTGTTAACATGTGCCAAATAGTGCCAAGACATGCAAGATGCTAAGGCATGATAGGATGTGCAAGGTGTCAAGGTATGCCAACATGTGTCAAGGAGTATCGAGGAAAAAAAAAAAAACCAAGCTAAAATGCAAGGACATGAACCATAAGAGGGTTAATAAGTCATGAATTTATCTTTTTTCAAAAGGAGCCTACTAAGAAAACTAATAATAGGTTCCAATACATACCAAGTTAAAATTTGTGCCAAGTTCTCATGGATGTTAATGCATTCCAAACTGTTATAGGGCATGCTAGGGACTACAAGGCATTCCAACACATGCTAGGAGAGTGTAATGTTATGATAGAACTTGCCAACATGTGCTTGGGTGTCCTAGTCATGGAAATATGTTCTACGTATAAATATGTTCTAAGACATGCGAGGTAACAAGGAATGTTAGTGTGTGCCAAAGCATGTTAATATGTGCCAAGAGTGTTGAGGAGTAATATATCTCTCTCATCAATCATATTTACAAAGCTTGATTATGTATTAAATAATATATTTCTACACACACTAGTGGAACTTTATCTAAAGGGAATTTGTTAGATAATAAACCTAATAGAGAGGAATCATGTATTGACTCATAGGGAAACTATATTCTCATTACTCGAGGGAAATGATACACACTAATTACTTCTTAACAAATTAATTGACTCTAACATTATATGGCCTTGGACATGTAATGAAAAAGACTCCACAACAATGTTCTTAAATCATTATCTTTTGACAAAAAATATAGTAACATGCACATAGCGTCATCAAAAACTTGTTGGAATGATGAATGATGACAAACATTTTTCGACTGTCATAAAAAGTAACCAAAAAGAGCATTGGTGAGGGTCAATAAAAGAGTGACACTAGTAGTGTCACCAAAGAGAGAATTAGTAACTGGCCTTTAACAACCTTCACCAAACGTGTCACTGAAAATGGCTTCGGTGACAAACCTTAAAGGACCATCACTAGATGCACTTAAAATAATAATTTTTTAAGGACCGTCACCATATTTGACATTGGTGACAGACCTTAAAGGTCTGTCACATGAATTATCCTCACAAATGTCATTTTTTATTGTAGTTCCAGGTTTGATTAGGGACATTTCCCACATTAATCTAGGCATGCCTCTTAGGACGCAACAAGCCTGATGCATTACTTCTTAGGATTGGAGGTGTGGAAAAGACCCGATGAGACCTTCCTCGAGAAAGAAAAGTATATCGTCCAGATTTTAAGGAGACTCAGTATGATTCTTATTCATATTTGTTACACAACAATTTGTCACTGTCCCTGCAATTCCCTGTCTCGCACATTGGAGGGCTTATTCCATGACCTATGAGCAATGACATGATCTGAAAACACTTTCATGGCATTCCCCTAGACATGGACTTTCATTCCCCTGAAGACATCTCCTTGTGAAAAACCCTAAAAATAGCCTTTTCATCCTTAGCACGACTAACCAGTGTTATACCCGCGCCAATGGGGGAAATCCTTCAAAGAGGGCGCACCAATTGGTGCTCTGTCTCAGAGTCGCACTCATGCCAGGCTTAATAAAGGGTGTTTTAAAAAAATAAATGGCGGAAGATTGACTTTAACCAACTCCTGAACTGTTCTCTAAATTGAGTTGGGACGTTTGGCTCTGGATTTCCATGTAGAGGAAGTAGTTTTCCACCTCTCATGGAAGCTTCCTTGAGGATAGGGCCAATCCCATGATTGTAGGGATCCCAACTCCCCTTCCACCATCTATATAAGCTTGCCATTTTCCTTTGCAAGGTAGTGTCCAAGTAGTCTCCAAGAGCCTTCATAGCCTAAATAATGTTGCAATAGTCCTCATAGAGCCAAATCAATAGCAAGGAGATTGACGATCGAAGAGAGAGGCTTGTCCCCATTCCCGAAAAGCTTTACCAAGACGTATTCCGTTGACGACCCGCCAAAGGAAGGTTCAACGTCAGAGCTAGGTTGTATTTTCCTTTGTATGAATTAATGATAAGCGACTTTGGTTATGGTTCCACTCGTATTGTTCATTATGATCATGAGTTGTTTCTTCTCTGACTAATACATAATTGCATATATTGGGTTTTACGCTTGTGTTTGTTGTGTTTCTTGTGTGTGTAGGTGTTCGATCGTGGTGAGCGAGAGGATTGTGATCTGCTAGAGCAAGGGAACGGGACCGTCATATTTTCTACAAATGATAGCGTTGGACTTGAGGTAGGCCTTCATCGCAAGTTGGTATATTGCAATTAGGAACTTGCGCCTCAGCGTGGTATGATTGTTTCTAGACCCGATCTGGGCTAGTAGGGATCACCTCTGTCCACAGAGGGGATTTACCTCCACAACAAATTGGCGACTCCACTAGGGATTTAGCTTGTTGTTTGATTGATAAACTACAGACGGAGCCTGAAGTTAGCCATATAGCCTTCGAAACGCTCTTGCTCTGCATTAGCGAAAGTATATCAATGCTGCTTCAGTAAATCTCCGGTCTAGTTTATGAACTGAACACTTGGAGTATTGTCTTGTCTTTCAGTTGATTCTTGACTTTGCTTGCTTGATCAACTCTTTGGGCTGGCTCTTGCTGCGTGTTTGGCTTTTGTTTAGCTTTACCATCACTGGTCTGCTTCTTGGATTTCTCTTTTTCCATTTTTCCTTAGTAAACTCGGCTGATGCACTTTTCAATGTGACAGTCGTGCCCACTAGCGCATGTTTTCAATGTATTATTCGCGCCAATTCTAGTTTCAGCCTTATAGTCGCACCAATCCTGTAAGGTGCTAGGGTTTACTATGTTTTGAGCCTTCTGAGACTGATCTAGGTGTTTGGTCTTATTTTTTTGACTGCTCGAGTGTTCTGGAGCCTTGTTTGACTGACTGTGACCTCCATCCTTTGGTTGTTTGCCCGTTTCTATCGATTTTACATTCTACCCCTAGGGCATCTAGGTGCTGTTGTGTGTCGAGCCTCCCATGGGATTTTTTGGTTTCTATCTATTCAGTCAACTTTGTGATTGCTTCTCTGCATTCGTTTGGTGGTTGTCTATCGTTTTATTGCATTATTTGAGTGATTGACTTCTTCTTCATTCGAATTCCGCTTTGTCTCGCTTTGAGCCTAGATTACATTTGAGTCTTGGAGATTCTGCTTGAAGTGGTGAGTCTGGTCTTGGTTGGGAGAAATTATTTGTTTTTTCATTTTTAGGCATTGGCGCTTGTCGTCAGTTAGCAACCCGTGCCAATTAGCCATTGGCACTATTTGTCAGTGAGCAAGTCGTGCCAGTTGGCGCTAGTTGTCAGTGATAAAGTCATGCCAATTTTAGGGTGTGTGGAAATTGAGATTTTTTCCCTAAATCCTTCACCAGTGTGTCTTTCCCTTCCGGTATTTTCACTGTATGAGCATAGATTACATTGCTCATTGTTTGAAATGTCTTCTCTCCATGATTGTTCGATGTAAAAGGGAATGAATGCCTTGTTTTGATCTCATGCTTTGGAAGTCCTCTTTGTGTTTTGTCACCTTTTGAGGAATTTCGTTACAAAGTGTTTTGAAACAACGATTGCATTCTTAGTGTTTGTTTACATCTCTTTTGCATTCATC
Organism: Pinus albicaulis; assembly: GCA_034641835.2. Taxonomy (NCBI): domain Eukaryota; kingdom Viridiplantae; phylum Streptophyta; class Pinopsida; order Pinales; family Pinaceae; genus Pinus; species Pinus albicaulis. Next base: position 1,039,339,169 of record CM076579.1, read on the forward strand.
CTTCATTAAGGAGATTTGCGTTCTTTTAGTTTTCGTCTCATAGTTTTCTTTTCGTTAAAATGCATTAGATCACATTGCATTGAAAAGTATTTTTTGAGATCCATCATTGAACTTAGATTACATTGTTTAATGATTGAAAACTAGAAATCACTTTGATTGCATTCTCTTTTATTAAAAGCATGCATTAAGTAGATTCTCATTTCATCGAAAAATGCATTGAGTGCATTCTTATAATTTGAAAAGGAAAAGGAAATTGTGCATAGATTATAATTGCATAGTTTTCAAAAAAGAGGATTTTGCATAGATTACATTGCATTATTCATATCATTGAATGTTTGAGATTACTTTTGGAGAGTGAAAGTCATCTAGTTTGGAAAAATTTCGTTTACAGTGTTGTTTTTTGTTGCATCATTGTTTGAAGCTCTTCCCTTAACTAGATAGCATTCATCGAATTGAAAGATTTCGTTTCTCATATAGCTGCATGTAGGAGATTTTGAGACATAACACTCGCTAGGGCCTAAAAACTGAAACATAATTGAAGTTAAATATTAAAATTTATTCAATCTACACTAAGGCAGCATTGAAACATTAATGAGATATTTAGAGGTCTTTAAACCTAGTAGCTTTCATTCATCTCTTGGCTTTAGACAACACTAGTACGGACTTGTGCTCCCCGTACCGTCGCGTATATAAAGGGAGACCCACTAGGTTTCTATCCTTTATCCTTAGGAAGCTGAGTCTGCTGCCCTATACCCGTGATACACCGGACACAACATTTGGGGAGATTGCCTACACGTACGTTAAGTCCTTGGTTGATTTCTCTTTCATTTTGAAACCAAGGTGTATATTGAAGTTCACGGTTATTTGGTACACCCTTTGCCTAGTATTCTTGAGCGGTCATTTTGATCTTATCTGACTCTTTAAATTTGAAAAGATCACCAAGCGCTTGTCCTTTCACGCTTGCTTCAAAACTGAAAGAGATAGAGTCATCTTTCATCCATTTCTCGACTCTTAAAACATGAAATGGTGAAGTTTCTAAGTTTCAATGTCGTAAAATAAATCACCCGTGATCACATGCCCTTTTAGAGTTTTCTTGTTGGCCGTTTGATTGTGTGCCTTGGTTTTTAGCCCGTGTGCGGTTTTGAGTTGTTGATGGCAACTTTTCCAGAGTTCACTAACCAAGGAATCCCCTCTGATGGGAATCCTGGTCATTTTCCTCCTTTTGGGAATGTTGGCGCTCCTTATATGGCAACATTGTCCCTTCCTGGGTTAACTGTTGGGTTGCCTGTTTGGTTGTTTTCAACCTCTATGGTTCTGAATGTCCCAACTACTGTTCAATCAATTCCTCCACCTGAACAACATCATGTTGATTCTAAGGTGAACCTCTCCCCTTCTTCGCCTGTTTCTGCGTCCTCCTCTTCTACTTCGCCTGTTGAAAGTATGGATTCGAGTAACCAGGTGGCTAAGAAGAAGAAGAAGAAGACAAAGAAGAAGAAGTCTGATAAGAGAGAGGCTAAGGCTGTAGCTACTACTTCCAAAACATCTCCTCTTGATAAAATTTCCAACCCTCCACGGAAAGTCAAGTTCCCTTGGATGTTGTGCACGGGAGACCATCTTCTTCGAGACTGCCCTGGCATTCCCAAGGTGCTCGAAGTATGGTCCAACGATCGCCCACCGTTGCCTCTGGCTTCTAGGAGTCAATTTGGGGGCACGTCTTCAACTGGTACTGGAAAGGCTCCTAAGAAGCAGGGTAAGATTACCAATTCCTGTAAGTTGTGTGAAGGGCATCATGCCATTCACCTTTGTCCATATATGGATGAAGCCAAGCGAGTTTTGGACAACTCAGTTGTTTCTACACCGTGCCTTCCAGCTGGTTACAAACGGATTTCTTTGAGTCCTCCACCAGTTGATCCTATGATTGGTCAAGAGTCATCCTTGGTCAATCTTGCTCCCCCGGAAATTCAAATTCAAGAATCTGTTCCCGACCAACCATTGGTTGTGGGATCGGTTGAGCTGGCCTCGTCTACGGTGCACCAGGTCTTTTTCGTTGAGAGTGGATCCCATACCCCTTAGGTTCTTCTTGTTTCTTCAGATTCCTCGGACTTGGAGAAAGATTCTCCTATCCCCATACCTCAAGAAGCTGCTCCTCTGCCTCCCGTGATAGAGGTCCCAAGGGATACCCCTCCCGTCTTCGAGATGGAGGTCATGGAGGATGCTCCTTCTTCCGTCGTAACACTAGGGGAAAACCACCTCAATTCAATGGTAACCCCTTCAAGTAGTTTGGTCGCTTCCTTTGATTGGAGTCGACTTGCAGGATACCGCCTTCCATCTTATGTGCCTTTTGAGATAACGGTACAGGCCTTTGGTCTGGTTGTACCCAGCACTATTATAGACGAAGGTGCGTCTGTTAGTGTTCTATCCTCAACTACTTGGCAAGCTTTCGGTTCACCACCGCTTGCACCTGTTATGCAGAATCTGTTGACATTTAACAGACGAACTAGTCAACCGTTACGGATCCTTCCAAGGTTACCTGTTACTTTGGGAGGTAAAATAGTCCATATGGATGTGATGGTTGTTCCAGGCCCTTTGGATTTCAATCTTCTCTTGGGGCGCAATTACACCTATGCCATGGGAGCGCTTGTCTCCTCTCTTTTTCGTGTGGTTTGTTTTCCACATGAAGGATGGATTGTGACCATTGATCAGCTTTCGTTCTGTGGTCCTGATATGGAAGGTGGCCCTCCATCATCCCTTCCTGGTTTTTATCCACCCGTTGTATATGCCCCACCGCGGGCTAACTATGTGGCTACCTACCCCGTGCCCGTACTCAATGATAGTGTCATTGTGCATCAGGTGCTGGGGGCATTGGGTCTTGAATTCCAGGATTTTTTCCTTCCATCGGGAGTGGAACTCTTGGAAGCGATGACTTCTTGTTCATTATGATGAGGTGGTCAGAGCATGGTTCTTTTCTTGTGTCAAGCTCCTTAAAAAATGAAACAAGGTCGTCAAAGCAGAGTTCCTTGTCTTGTGTCAAGCTCCTTAAAAAATGAAGCAAGGTCGTCGGAGCAAAATTCCTTGTCTTGTGCCAAGCTCCTTAAACCATGAAACAAGGTGTCGAGGACAGTTCTTTTAATGTGTCAACCTCGTTAAAACAATGAAACACGTTCCTGTTCAATTCAAATATTTGTAAGATCTCGTAAAATCCCAGTCGAGTCTTTCTTTTGATCTCGTAACTTGAACCTTCACTTCATCTGCCTTTCATATGGATTGAAGCTTGGGGGGCATGTACCTCGAATTGAGTCACCATGGTGGGGGCATGCTTTGAGTCACCATGGTGGGGGCATGCTTACCTTTTCAAGCATAGTTTGTTTCCATTTCAAGCTTGCGTAAAAATGAAACTAGTTTCAAGCATAGTTTATCTTTGTTTCAAGCTTGTGTAAAAATGAAACCAACTTCAAGCAAAGTTTCCTGATTTCAAGCTTGTGTAAAAATGAAAACTTTCCCATTTTACCTCTCGTGATTGCCATTTTATCAGCCTATTTTTGCCAGATGAGTCTTGGTTTTCTCACTCCATCGTCACTATCTACTTGGCTGATCGTATGCCTTCACTTGATTGTTTTACCTGTTCTCGAGGAACCACTGCGATGAGTGGTCTTGTTAGCCAGCCTCTTAACCTTTATTTGTTCAGAGCAGTTCCACCATTACCGGAACCAGTTGCTACCCTTTATACCACTCGTTCCTCCAGGAGGAGTCATCTTTCAGCTATTTTCTGACTCTCTCTAAAAATGAAAATATTGCTGAGTCCCTTGTCGTTTCGATCTCGTTAAAGTGGCCATGAAACGACATCTACCCAGTATATGTTTAACCCTTTTTCGGGCTAGGATATATTATTTATGAAAAAGGAATACCCTAGCCTATCGCGACTAGGAGGTTCTCTCAGACATAGTTTTCTACCTTTTCGGGTCTGAGGAACTATTTACGAAAAGGGACCATTGGAGTTTACTTTTCTGCTGTCTTTCCAAACTCTCTAAACATGAAAAGACATCGATTTCTCCCTTTGTCAGACTGGTTAAACCCTGATGACATTGGATTCAGTCATAATGACGATATTCGATTTCCTCCTTCCTAGGGCTCATTAAATGTACTAGGACAGACTTATATAGCAAGCATATGGTATCCTCTTCAAGCTTGTGTAAAAATAAAGAGGTACTCGCCAGAAATGTTGGGGAAAATGGAACCAGCATCATTGTCGTGTCAGCAGTATGTCGCTCTTGAACATGGCACTTGTCTGCATTCGTGTCAGGTTGGGGACATCTCATCTCATTTTTCACTTGCCTCCGTGGGTTTGGGTAATCCCTTTTGACGTCTCATCTGCTCTTTGCCTCGTCATCATGAAATTTGATCTTTTGATGTCAAATACTATCAAATCCACTGTCGTGCCATTTATATGTTCAAGAGAAGTTGACCTCTGCAAGTTTCAACCTTCCTCTCATTCTCATCTGATCATGATTCACAAATACATTATGTTCCTTTGTCTCGCGTCGATGATGTGGGAAACACTATGGACCACCTTCGATCAAGGTCACTTCCTGTCAACTTTAGCTCATTATCCAGGAAGCTGATCTAGAGACTCCCTTCTAGTACCTTGGAGCCTGCATGCATCAATGGCGGGTTCTTTGCATTCGACGTGAGGTTTTCATCATTGGCCTCTGATCGAGTGATTCTATGGGTGTTTGATGCCAGCTCACTGATTTGCATGTCGTAGATTGTACCTGTAGTACCTTGAGGGCCATTTTCATTAATGGTGGTACCTCTCGCATCTGTTAAAATCTTCCGTCATTGGCTGGTAATAAGATGATGTTCTTTCATGTTTGACTTCAGCTCACTTATTCACATGCTTGAACTTGTACTTTGTTCGGGTTGAGATGGAGCGCAAGACCCTGGATTTTGTCTGTTGGAATCCAGGCTGCGATTTTGTGGATTATTATTAGTTACATGACTCATTCATTAGATGGCTGCGACCATACCTGGGTCTATTTATCGATCCTCACTGGATGGCTGCGTCCATACCTTGGATCTGGATTATTGTATACTCTATTATAGATGGTTGCACCCATACCACATATATCATGTATTTGAGATATCGGTTGTACTTCTCTACGCAGGTTTTCCGATGGCAGTGTTTTCGGTTGGAAACGTTCTCGTAAAGCATTTCACCCCTCTCTCTCTTTCGGGCCTCATGCTTTAGGGGGCATCTGTTACACAAAAATTTGTCACCGTCCCTGCAATTCCCTTTCTCGCACATTGGAGGGCTTATTCCATGACCTGTGAGTAATGACATGATCTAAAAACACTTTCATGGCATTCCCCTAGACATGGACTTTCATTCCCCTGAAGACATCTCCTTGTGAAAAACCCTAAAAATATCCTTTTCATCCTTGGTACGACTAGCCAGTGTTATACCCGCGTCAATGGGGGAAATCCTTAAAAGAGGGCGCGCCAATTGGTGCTCTGTCTCAGAGTCGCACTCGTGCCAGGCTTAATAAAGGGTGTTTTTAAAAAATAAATGGTAGAAGATTGAATTTAACCAACTCCTGAACTGGTCTCTAAATTGAGTCGGGATGTTTGGCTCTGGATTTCCATGTAGAGGAATTAGTTTGCCACCTCTCATGGAAGCTTCCTTGAGGATAGGGCCAATACCATGATTGTAGGGATCCCAACTCCCCTTCCACCATCTATATAAGCTTGCCATTTTCCTTTGCAAGCTAGTCTCCAAGTAGTCTCCAAGATTGTCCAAGAGCCTTCATAGCCTAAAGAATCCTACAATAGTCCTCATAGAGCCAAATCAATAGCAAGGAGATTGACGATTGAAGAGAGAGGCTTGTCCCCATTCCCGACAAGCTTTACCAAGACATATTCTGCTGACGACCCGCCGAAGGAAGGTTCAGCATCAGAGCCAGGTTGTATTTTCCTTTGTATGAATTAATGATAAGCGACTTTGGTTATGGTTCCACTCATATTGTTCATTATGATCATGAGTTGTATCTTCTTTGACTGATACATAATTGCATATATTGGGTTTTACGCTTGTGTTTGTCGTGTTTCTTGTGTGTGTAGGTGTTCGATCGTGATGAGCGAGAGGATTGTGATCTGCTGGAGCAAGGGAATGGGAGCGTCATCTTCTCTACAAGTGACAGCGTTGGACTTGAGGTAGGCCTTCATCGCAAGTTGTTCTATTGCAATTAGGAACTTGCGCTTCAGCGTGGTATGATTGTTGCTAGACCCGATCTTGGCTAGTATTGATTGCCTCTGTCCGCAGAGGGGATTTACCTCCACAACAGTATTCATATTTGGTGGATCACGCAATGTACAGAAAAATCATTAGATCCTTGATGTACTTGGTTCACATTAGGATGAATATTTTATTTGTACTGAACACACTATCGAGTATATAGTTGAGTCAAAGTAGATACGTTGGGTTGTGGCAAAGAATGTGTCAAAGAACCTGCGTGGTATAGTTGGATATGGTTCGACATATGTCTCAAGTTGTGAGTTTAGGCTACAAATATATAAATATTTAGATAGGGTCAAGAGTTCAGAGGATATAAATAACACACTTGGGCACTTCTTCAACTTGGGATCAACTATGATATCCTCGTTTAGTAGGAAGAAAATTTCTATCACACTCAGTATAAAAAAGACGATGTAGATCACAGCCAGTGTCGTATGTTGTGAATAAGTGTGGCTTTGAAAGATTCTTCCAAGACTATTTTATCATATTTTAAGGAGACTCGGTATGATGGATTTAAAGTCCATGTATACCAGGTATGAGTGATTCTTATTCATATTCATATTTTGAGGATCACGCAATGTACAGACAATTGAATGGATTCTTAATGTGCCTGGATCACATTAGGATAAATATTTGTTTTGTAATGGACACTTTGAGAAAGTGTATAGTTGAGCCGAAGTAGATACATTGTATTGCGAAAAAGTATGTGTCAAGGTACCTGCGCAGTATAGTTGGATGTGGTTTGAGATATTTCTCAAGTGGTGAATTTAGGCTACAAAAATATAAATATTTAGATTGGGCCGAGAGTTCAGAGGATAGAAAGAACAAACATGGGTACTTATTTAGGCTTGGGATCAACTATGATATCCTGGTTTAGCAGGAAGCAAAGTTATATCACACTCAGTACAAAAAAGATGATGTATATCACAACCAGTGTTGTAAGTTGTGTACAAGTGTGGCTTTTAAAGCTTTTTCCATGACTATTTGATTAGATCACTTCATCCAAGACATGGGAGAAGAGAATCACCAGTACATATCTAACCAAGCCTCTATCTAGAGAAAAGTTTGTATACTTCAAAGACATGCTTGGCATGATGCAAAATATATCATTTGTTAATAATGAATGTTGATGTATTTGCAGGATCAAGCAAACATCTCATGAAATGCCAAAAGGACTTGGATAGGTCATGCTTATTTGACCTGGGTTAAATGGCTGAAGGAAACTCCAGATTTGAAAAATATTCTCCTGACAAGCCATAAGGGACTTTGGTCAGGTCATGCTGGTTTGACCAAAACCAGATTGATGTAATTCACCTAAGAATATGTTGATCTAGCCAAGGGTGAATGGTCCCAGGGAAAATTTTCTCATGAGAAGCCAAAATAACTTGGTTGGGTCATTATGATTTTACCATAGAAGATAGATGATATTTCCTTGAGAATCCAGAAGGACTTTGATTTTTTGTGATGATTTGACTAGAGGAGATAGATGAAATCCACCTGAGAAGCAAGAAATACTTGCCTCTGACATGTTGGTTTGGCTAGGGATGAATGGCCTAGGATACTCACATTTCCTACTCTAGGATGGAGTAATCTATAGATGTGAATGTGAGCTATTTCATTTCTTACTATAGGACGAAGTTATTTATATATATGCATCAACATAGAAAGCTCATTAACTTTTCTTGTGCAGGATAAATTTTGGCTAAGGGAAAATTTGTTGCAGGCAAGGATAATACCTCCCTCACTAAGACAAAGTGTTAATTTTTTGTGTAAAATAAAGAGGTATTTCCACTTTACTAAAGGAAATATCCAAGCCAGCATAAGAGAAATTAAATAATTTTTCTTTGACCATCATGAAGGCTCAAAAGGACAAGTTGTTGCCACCATGAAAGGGTGTGTCCCTTGAGAAAATTCACACCCATTTGATCAATATATAAACATGATGTGACACTTCATTTTTCTTAATTCATTCATCACATATTCTCTTTCCTACGAAAGCCTAACGTGTGATATAAAGAGGCTTAGTTGTCTAGAGTTAGACCAAGTTGCAAGACGGAATTTTGACTACATTTGACCAAATTGCAAGAAGTTTTTTTTGGGTTGAGTTTGACTGCAACTGACCAGCAAGAGATTGATTTTAACTACAATTGATTGAACTACAAGAGGTAAAATTTGACCACAGTCAACTGTAGGATCCATAGGGGAAAATTCAACCACATTTCCATGGTTGGTCAGGCTATTTTGATTGTATATTTTTGGATCATTTGACCACCATTGACTTCTGACTATTTTGGAAATTTTGACTAGCCTTGACTTGTTGGATTTTGACCAAATTTGTTTGGTATTTTTACTTGGGTATTGACACAAATTTCTAGAAACAATTATTGATTTGTAAACCTAGCTAAAGAGTAATTTCTCCTTAGAAGAGTTTATAGGTTTTATCCCATGTTTGGGTTTCAAGGGTAAAAATACTATCTCTATTGTGCATGGTTATATTCTCATAATCATTACTATTTCCGCTGCATTTATTGTTGAGATATTTTGTGTATAATTTGTCAATGACATTAGTGGAATAAGATAAATTAGTTGAATATCATTAGGTAGTAATTATTAGATTATAGTATTGGTTTCTATTGTGAATCTTGTAGAAAATTCTACAGACTACTCTTGAATTTTGTCCTTGTTGTTACTTATATTAGAGATTTCAATATTTTATTCAAATTTCTTTACTGGTGACTTGGGGTTTGCATATTATTTGTGTGAAGTCTCACCCACATAACCAAGACCACTCTTGTTATATGGTGATCTTTGATTGCTATGAATAAAATTCAAGGCTTGAGTGATTTTTATGTTTTTGTTGAGCTTATCTAGTACTTTCCTTAATGAGACAATTTATGCTTCAAGTTTTTCACAATTTTCTTCCTTTTATTTTATCTGACTATTCAACACTTCTTCCACTCTTTTTTCTTCCTCTTTTTCAATATTGATGATGATTATTCCCTTGGATAGTATTTTGTTCTACTTCTTTTTGTTTACAATTTCTTCTAATGCATTTATGAGTTCTACTTCAAGGTCCATTATTTGTTCAACACCTTTTTATTCTACTTTTTATTTTTGATCCTATAATATATCTATGTTGGATTCATAAATTGTAGCTATAAATAGGATCTCTTTTATATCATCATAAAAAACAAAATCTTATTTTAAAAAAAATCATTATCCTCTTTGGAGTAGAGATTTTTCTTTTTCAAAGATGTTCCTTTGAAGACCCTTTTTCTAGGTTCTTCCTCCTCATCACTTTCTACCCTGAATGGACACTTAGATGAAAAATGGAATATATTAACACAATTAAAATAGATAAGGGCCGCTCACCTTTGAAACTTTATAGTTTCTTTAATTTTATAACTAGATCATCCATTTATGCATTGGAATCATCACTGAAGTAGGCACACGACTTGAATTTGTTTTACTTCTTACATGATTTCAATGTTGCTTCCTTATGTGATGAGTTTCCCATCATCATTTGGTATGTAGTGAAAATTACATGAAGCTCATACATTTTTAGATTCTCCAAATACTTTAATTCTTCTATGGAACACACTTTAAAATCAAAACGTGGAGAAAGAGACCTAAAAATATTTTGAAATACTATTTCTTCAACATTTTCACCAAGTCCATTGAGAGAATTAACCACTTCATCTACTCAAAGAAAATAAGAAGCAACATTTTCTTCATCAATCATTTTAAGCCTTTCAAATTGTCTACACAAATTATGAAGTTTTTCCTTCTTTACTTTCTCATCTCCTTCATAGCTACTTACAAGCTTGACCCACCTCTCTTAAGCTGATTCACAATGCATGAATTTAACAAATTATGAATCTAACAAGCCACTTAAAATGGACATATATTTTTCATTTGATGTTGAGAAACCAATAGCCTAGCAATTTAGGGTTGATTTCTCTTACTTGATAATTTCTTGTGAATATATGATGCCTTATTATTACTTATATTATGTTTTCTTCATCAAAAAATTAAGAAAAAATAGAACATGATGATCATAAAAGACAATGAACACAAGATATAGGCTCCAAGCCAGCGAAAAACCCCACAAGGGGTAAATCCCAACCAAATTTTCTTCTTATAGAATCATATCAAAGTGAGAAATCCAAGTCCCAAAATCCAAGAACAATACCTCCCACAAGACTCAAGTTAGACCTCATTCAAACCTTCCTCAACCAAGTCAACAATTGTCCAAACTCTTCAAGTCTAGTCAAACACTAATTTTTCGGCCCCTACAACTAATCTGAAATTTTTGGTCCTTGGAATTGTCTGAAATTTTCACACTTGTGGAAAAAATAGGGAAAAATAGAGTGAGTTCCTCTCTCCTTTGATGTTCTCTCCTTTGTTTTTCTTTCTCTCTCTCCTTTGACTTTCCCTTGTCTTATTCCTCTTTCTTGCACATAAATAGAAGTTCTGAATTTTTTTATGCTACAATGAGATCAAATTTCTCTTATATATACATATCCATGAGCTCAAATTTGTCCCTTCTAGGACCAACTTATCTAGGTATGGATGACTTGGTCTTGTTGGTGAAAAATTACTCTTTTGACTGAAACAAAATTATTTCTATTCTCTATTCCAAATTTCCAAATTGGGTATTAGGGTATGAATTTGAACATGCATAGGAGTTTTCTTGGTATTAAGGAGTCATGGGGAAATAGGAAAGTATACCTGGGTGTGGTCAGGTTGTTTCTAGGTTTCTTCATCTATGACAGAATGGGGTACGCCCTCTGCATGCGTCATAGTGAGAGTAAGGTTGGAATGGAGTATAATTCTAAAGGGGTTGAGTTGAGATGGGATGTCTACCCTCTGTAAGGAGTCTATCCAGGTGCTTGGACTTCAAATGGAATTGGTTTCACATCGGGTATTACCACCAAGAACCACCATTTCTCTGTGCGAAAGGCAAAGAATTGGTGGGATTTCACCCGGGGAGGGGCTGAGGGTAGGAAAACCAATCCTGGGAAGTGGGGAGGTTAGAGGAATGTTGGGTGGGCCACTCCCCTGTTCAGGTTGGGGTTGTTGGTTGAAGGTTGCGGGAATGGGTGTGAGAGGAAGGTGTCAGGGACAATTCAGGTCGTCAGTGCTAAGCTAGGTTAGGGGATCGTAGAGGTTAAGCATGGCGTTGGGCAGACCTATGAGGGAAAAATGACCATCCTACATGTCACAAAAGGAGTCAGGGAATGAGAAATTGACCTATTGCATGCCTCAGGGTATGACTGCAATGGATATTATGCTACATAGAATGACAGTTTGTTGTATTTCATGGAATTGTGTTGTTGTGTTGGTCATTGGACAATTAAGTTACTGGGATATTGAGACTGTTGGAATTCTCATCCTCCCACACTTGCATAGACATCGAATAGCCATCCGATCGAGGAGAAAAATAATATGGCTCTATCAAAGATCTGAACAACACAAGGTCAAGGTCGGAAAAATAAAGGAAAAGAGGTCGAGGGCTAACCCAGCTCGACCATGGTAAAGCCGAGGGGCAAGAAGCCCACTATGGAAATCATCCAAGATGACGTGAAGGCCCACCATGAAAATACAACAGAGGAAATACATAAAATAATTGAGAAGAGGGAAGCTGACATCAACATGTAGGTTGGAATAATGGAAATGGATGTAGAAGAGTGGAGGGGTCTTGTCCCCAATCCAAGGAAAACACAGGGTAGATTGACACAGTTCAAACAAAGTTTTTTTATTTTTTGGTCCATGAAGGGAATTCTCAAAAAAGCATTGGAACAAATTTCTATGAGGTTAGCCCTCATAGTTTAGGATTTTCCTGACTACATGAGTGAGTTTGATAAACTCAAATTTCAGCTGCAAAAAAAAGATGGGCACCTTGATTGCGTTGAGTATAACCTCCCCTACATCTCTAAGTTGCATGAGCAGGTCGACACTTTGGTACATGACCCGTCACCTATTGATTCTACCTTGGCTGAGGAGGCAGAATGGTTCCATTTTCTCATAGTAGTTAGTTTTTTTTTCTTATGTTTATATGCGTATATCATGTACATTTTCATGGTTAACTAATCCTACCAGTAGGCAAGTAAAAAATAGTTTGTGTATGAACATTGATGCATTGGTATCTTGGTATGGCAGACTAAGAACCTTATATTTTTGGATGGAATACCACGACATCAAGTGGCCAACAGACTTGGTTTCCCGCTTAGGTTATGTTGAGGCCACCTAATAGTTTTCATCTGGATGTATCTGGCTTTTAAAAATTAATGAAAAAGGAGGTAATACCAAGCTTACAAAAAAAATAAAATCCAAATGGGACTTGACTCAAGTACAATAGTTTGATTTAAGAAAAAATTATTTTATCTCAGTAAACCCTAGAAGCATGAAGAGCATGATTAACTAACAAAATAATAATAATTTATTTTTGTTCTTTTTCTTTTTACATAAAATACATATTGATACAAGTACAATGATAATTATGAACATTGAACCTAGTTACATTTTTCAACACTCCCTCTTTTTCTTTTTTTTTACAGGAACGCTTATAGGATTTCATTAGATACTTGGAAAAAAGCCTCAACATGGATTACAGATTTTAGAGGTGATTTCTGAGCACCTCTCCAACAAGAGGATCAATGTACAAAAGCTTATGATTCTTCTTTTCTTGCATATTGCAATGGATTCTATTTTTGTTATTTTCCCGACCTTGTGGATGCATACAAATTGCTTCAATAAAATGTAGTAAAACATGGATGGAGGGAGTTAAGGAATTGGTTCCCACAATGTTTCTTTGTCTCTGAGGATAGCCCCAGCATTTAACTAGGCTACCTTGTTTGCTTCAATGTCCTCCTCTTTGTTATTTGTTCTTAGCACATGGAAAAATTCCAAATTCAAGGACTTTGTGATTTCTTTGACTCTTGTGATCATCCTTGCAAGACGCAAATCAGTTGGGGAAGAATTTGTCACCATTTTTTTTATGATAACCTGTGAATCACCAAAAGCATTAGCCTTCTTGAAACCCAATTATTTGAGCAGCTTGATCCCTTGGAATAGAGCCAATGCTTCAGCTTGCATGCTAGAGGAATGACCCAATCCCCAAGAAAATCTGTGGATAGAATTTCCTTCTATGTTTATTAAGAGCCCTCCCGCACTAGAGATCCCTAGATTTCCCTTGGCTGCCCCATCAAATAAGAGAGAGGGGGTTGTTTGCTTGGAAATCTAGGCCTAAAAGTCTTCTTCATTTTTTCTGATTTTCCATTCTTTGGGAGGATTGGGGATGAGACTCAATTTTTGGAATCGAAGGCTAAGAGTTGCACCCAACTCGATGTCATGCTAGCAAAGGGAGGAATCATCCATTATATCTCTCAAGCATTCATGAAGCTGAATTTTGACTGTGGTTGCAACAAGTCGGTAATCCTGCTCTTTGTTTCTGAATATCCTTCTATTCCTCTCTAACCAAATCTGCCAACTGATGATTTTAGGAAGAGCAGTCCAAGATGCTATGATTAATTTATTTTTTGGGGTTGGGCCTGGGTATCTAGATATCCAACCAGCAACTAGTTCTTGAATATTGCAGGGTAGTGTGAAATTAGAGATCCAAGCTCCTAAGAGCTCTTTCCATATATGAATAGTGAAACTACACTCTAGCATGAGATGAGGGGCATATTCTGACTTATCTTTACACAGCATACATCTAGAGGGTCTAAAAAAACCTCTCTTCTGCAACCAATCATCTGTTAATATTTTCCTGTGGCTAAGCACCCAACAGAAATGGTCAATCTTCGAGATGGAGGGGAATTTCCAAATCCCATTCCAGGGAGCAGGGTTTGGCTGCATGTATGGGTGCTCCAAGCATTTAGTGTATCCTAGAGCTTCCATGTAGCCTTCACGCTGTTGTCCCCATCGACGAGCATCCTTTCGCTGAGTGTGAATGGGAGCAAACCCGTGCAGCATATTAAAGAAATCTACGCATTCGTTTTGGAGAGCAGGAGGGATTGGGAGATGCTTCCAGCCAGCCCAGCGATGACCGCTCCAGCATGACATATCCCACAGTGAGTTTATGTTTTCCTCAATCATCCACATCCATAGCAGGTGCAAAGAATGAGTTTCGATCAATGGGGGCTTGCCCATAATTCGATCTTCCCATAGCTTAATGGATTGCCCATTCCCAGGGATCCAATATGCCTGTGCATTCACCAAAGGAAAATCTTCGATACATAAGATGTTGAAGGGGGTTCTGAGTTGGGTTTTGGGATTATCTAAAAAATGAAGGAACCCTCCTCTGAAGTATTTTTTCCATAATGCTAAGTGTGCCCAACCAGGGTTGGGGCTATAATTCGCCAGATCAGTTTCACTCCTATGGCTAAATCTTGAGCGCAGAGGTTTTTAAAGTTCAGGCCTCCCTTCAGTAGAGGCTTGGTCACAATTTCCTAGTTGACAAGTGGGATTTTCTTGTCATTTTTCTTACCTCCCTTCCAGAAAAACTTCCTGATAAAATCCTCCATCTTCTTGAGGATGCCCATAGGTGCTAAGAGAACAGAGAATTGGAATAGTGGAAGACTGCTAAGCACTTCTTTTCCTGCAATATTGAGCAAAGAGGAGCCCCAGGCCTGCATTTTAGATTTGAATTTCTCTAGCTGAGGATCCCAGTCTTTACTAAAGTCTCTCTTGAGGAAGATAGGAAGGCCAAGATATTTGAAAGAGGTCCAGTTTGAGGAGGCTACAAAGCCTAGGCATCTAGCAATGGAGTTTAGGTAAATTGGAGAAATATTCCAGCAATAAATATGACACTTCCCATTGTTTAAATGCTACTTGAAACTTCAAAGAATTCATCCAACACTTTTTTAAATCTAGAAGCTGAGAGTGGAGTTACAGTCCCCAGCAACAGGGTATCATCGGTAAAGAGGGCATGATTGATGTTTTTTACCCTTCTTGCAATGCTAAGCCCAAATATCTCTTGATCTTGTTACTTCTTGTGCAGGTAAAAGCTAAGAACTGAAGCCTGTAGCACAAAGAGGAGGGGTGAACCCCATCTTGTGCAGAACCTCCAGCAAAAGAACTATGTCTAACTCGATCAAATGCATTTTCTAGGTCGAGCTTGACCACCATACCTTTTTCTTTTCGAAGCAAGCTAGAGTGGATCGCCTCCTGTACCAAGATGAAGTTATCCACGATCAGTCTTCCATGAATGAATCCTCCTTGATTCTTCAGGATGATTTTGGGGAGAATGTTCTTTAATCTGTTTGCTATTACTTTTCTTATCACTTTGTATCCAATATTACACAAGGAGACTGAGCGGAATCTGTTGAAGGAGTTTGCTCCTTTTTCCTTGGGGATAAGGGCGAGGAATGTTGAATTTGTGCAGCCTCCAATTTTCTGGAAATCTTGGGATTTTAGGACCATTTTGAGAAATTCCTTCTCCACAATCTACCAACAGGTCTGAAGGAATCTGGCTGTGAATATGTTTGGTCTCAGGGATTTTTCGGGGTCCATATCAAAAAGGGCAGCCTTTACTTCATTTTTGTTGACTTTAGCTTCTAACACACGGTTCATCCTAGCGGTGATCAGTTGGGGAACCACGTCCAGAATGTTAGAGCTATGGCCCACCACTATTCCCTCACTGTACAGATTCTTGAAATGGTCTGAAGCTGCCTTTTTGATGCCATCTATATCCTTGAGAATGTAGTTTTCTTCTTTAATTTTAGAGATGAAGTTAGAGCATTTCCTGGCTTGGGCTTGCTTGTGGAAGAAGGCAGAGTTTCTATCCCCTGCTTTGAGCCAAAGACTCTTGGATTTAAGCCTCCAGAATTCTTCCTCGGCCAGGAATGACTTGTGAAATTTCTACTAGAGCTGAGTCATGTTTTCAACACTCCCTCTTAACTAGGGAGGTATTCATAATTTCAGACTAGGATACAAGGATGCTCTCAAATTGAAATATATTCATAAGAAGAGTTCAAATTGATAAGAATCATTAAGCATCATCATCATAACCAACATTTTCAAGTAAAAAATAGCTAGGCCTTGCTTGACAAGCTCTAAATCTCCACTAGATTAGAGAACAATGTTGAGAGGCATATATTTGGATACCACCACCACCACCTCACAAGGCACATACACCATCTAGATGTTCACCAGGTATGTCCTCAAAAGACTATTCTTATATTGGATTCCCAATCCTCAAAGAATATCGGTTGTCCTCAAACTACCCTTATATTGGATACCTTACCCTATCCTCAAAGAGTATCAGTCCACGGGACTACTCTTATCTTCGATTCCCAATCCTCAAGGAGTGTCAGTCTCGAATGCTTATCAAATCCTCCATTTTCCCTATCAGTCTATTTATTATATTTACAAATGTTATTGCTCTCGTAGTGCATGAAACATGGAGAATACAATGTCCACCATCACTCCTTCTCAACTAGGGATGAGGTCCTTACTCCCTCTCAAATATGGATACAATCACAAGCCTCAACTTGTCTCATTCATTAGCTACATATTCTTTCGTGGAGATCTTAGTTGCATCTTGGAGGTCTCACATCACATCATACCGAGATTTGACCTTCCTGAGTATTTTTCAATTTTCCCATATCTCTATCATGTCATCAAGTAGATTGATAAACATCTTATGGAGTTCAACACTTTCAACATTGATCACAAAATCTATCTTTGTCACAAGGTTTTTTCCTTCATTCTTTTAAGAAATTATATCTCCTTCCACTGATCATCAGTAGTATCTTTGTCAAAAATAGTACCTATCAAACCAATAAATGTAAAGCCAAGTATAGTTCCCTCTTTCCATCCAAGGAAATTCAATTTTGTCTAGATCATAATGAAATCCATAAAATCATCAATTGATCAAAAAAATATCTCATGTCTTCCTTTCTCAATTTACTTCCTTTTCCTAGAAATCATACCATATCCCAAACATTATGATCTCTTATTTTATCATCATATTTTCCAAAACTAGTGATGTTACATCAAATTTCAAACAAGAAGATCCCTCAAGTTTATTTGTGCTTCTAGATCCTTCTAAAGTCCTCATAACTACCTTTCCTACATCATATTTTATTCCAAAACTTGTTATACTACTAGATATCAAACAACCAAATGGAAGATTCCTCGTTTTCCTTATCCAAACAACACATATCATGCTTATGCCTCCAAGTGTATTTTTTCAGCCTGCTCTTCCTTTAATACTCTTTGAAGACATGAATCTTCTTATCTTTAATGAAGAACCTTTTCTAAGATAGGCGTAATTCTTCCTTTCATGTTGAATTCTTTTGAATGAACTACTACTTTAACCTTTTTTGAAGATTATGTCCACAAATGATGAGATTCCTTCCTTAAGATGAGAAACACTTTATTAATGTTTTCGTGTTGTTCCTAACTATCTTCGTACCTTCAAACTTATAGATATCTTTCAATGTTGCTTCCATTATATTCTAGTGGAATATACTTCTTCCATGTCACAATGATTCTTCCATACATTTTAGAAACTTGATCCCTCTAATAGTTATGTTTTTTTAGTATATTCTTGTAGTCCTTTTTTGCTAAATGAATGATTCTAGATCAACATGATATAAATTGTAATTGCCACATTAACTATAAAGTGCTTAAATTATGGTTCAAATATTTCTATCCTCTCTTGCTATAATATTATATGTCTGTTTCCAATATTTTGTGATACCACTGACAATGTAGACTCTAATTCTTCAATTCTTTATTCTTAATTTTAGGATGCCATAATTTGAAAATCCCAAGACTCTTCTACAAGTGTAACTGCAACTGCTACTTTAACTTGCATCTTGAATTTGTTGTATTTTCTCAAGCAAGCATGGGCCTACATAACTTTCCTCAAGCCATTTAATTTCAGAAGCTAATCCCTTTACTTCACCAACCAGCCTTTAATGGCTATCTTGAATTTCACATTTCTTCTTTGCACAAGAAAACATAACATCCCAAGAAGAAATTCTCCATCCCTAGCTATGGAATTCATGTCCCAAGACTCAATCCCATTTTTTATTTTATTTCAAATATTTCAAATATTTACATCATTTTTTCAATGTGGGTCATAAGAGGACCTTGGGTGGGGTTGTCACAAAATCCACCTACATTTGATGGAGAGTTGAAGAAACAAGAAGATGTAAAGGAATGGCTGCTTGGAATGAATAAATTCTTTGAGTTGCATGACTATACATAGAACATAAAGGTCGAAATAGATATCTTCAATCTCAAAGGGAAAGTAGACATATGGTGGGATGATGTGAAGCATTTCAAGGAAATCGGGATGGAGGATTTGAGTTGGCATGAATTCAAGACACACTTCGGGAAGAAATACTTGTCATACAGATACTATGATAATAAAGGCAAGGAGTTATATGAGCTAAAGATGGGATTGATGATAGATGAGGATTACATGACTGTTTTCTTGGAGTTATTGATGTATGTACCATATATTAAGGATGTGAATGCCAAAATTCTGAGATTTTTCAGTGGATTTCCATTAGCATTTAAGGATCAAATTGAGTATGATGAGCTTTGATCACTTGAAGAAGTCATTAGAAATTTGAAGCGTTGTTATTAACAATCAAAGCATAAGAAAAATAACAAGCAGGGTTGGAAAGGGAATGAAAATTATAAAGGTAAATTTCAACCAAAGAGAAGAAGACTTCAAGTTTGGAGGTTTGGAGGTTTGTTTGTTTACAATTTTGCAGGTTTGCAAGTTTGTAAATTTGTAGGTTTGGTTGTTTACTGGTTGTTTGCAGGTTCGTAGGCTTGGTTTTTTACATGTTTGCAGTTACAGATTAGTGCACTTAGCTACATATACTAAGAAGAGATCTCATCATTGGGTAAGAGCTTGTGCATTTGAGTTGAATGGTATGCCAATATCAACACATATGAATGTACTTCCGTTGGGTTTCTATATTATGATTATTGGTATGGATTGGTTGCATATTCATAGGAATAAGGTGGATTGTTATGAGAAGGCTATTGAGTGCTTAGATGGAAATAAAGAAAAAAGAATCTTGCATGGTAAGAAGAAGGCTACATTAGTTAGAATGGGGTTATAACTATGTAGGAAAAGAGTAGTCACAGGAAAGGGTGTGTATTATTTTAAGTCCATATTTACAGTGATAAAGGTAAGGATGTTGACAATGCATAGGTCTTGAAGAGGTATCAAGTTTTGCAGCAGTTTCAGGATGTATTCAAAAAAAAAAAATTATAGTTTTTCATCACATCGAAGTAGAATTTTCCATTGATTTTGTATTAGGAGTAGCACAGATATCAAAGGAACCTTACAAGATGAGCATTCCAAAGTTAGTGGAATTTAAGTTGCATTTGAAGGAAATGCTTGACAAGGGATACATTAGGCCAAGTTTGTTGCCTTGGGGTGCACCAGTGTTATTCGTAAAGAAGAAGGATGGTACTCTCAGGTTGTGCATTGATCATAAGAAGTTAAACAAGGTAACCATCAAGAATGGGTATTTGTTTTTGATGATTGATGACATGTTGGATCCTTTTGAAGTGAGAAACAATGTTCTCGAAGATTAATTTGAGATCTAGATATCATCACGTATGCATCAATGAAGAGGAAATTTACAAGACTGATTTTTAGACCAGGTATGGGCATTATGAGTTTGTTATGGTTCCATTTGGTTTGACTAATTCTCTAGCTACTTTCATGTGTTTGATGAATAGTTTTTTGCATCCTTATCTATACAAGTTTTTTATTGTATTCATTGATGATATATTTATACATTCAAAGAATCTAATATTCCCAAATTGCCACATCATATTTGGAATATTAGAGTCCTTGATTTTCTTAATAAATTAAGTAAATAAAAGGGTGGAGGGACCCAAAACCTCAAAGATGAATAAAATCCACTTGTTATGTGTGAATGTGGATATTCTAGATCTAGATATAAAACATGGAGTAGTAGAGAAGCTCTATTAATGGAGATCATGCCTCATTTATGAGATAGATTATGGAGGATGAAACAGTCAAATAAGATCATGGATATTAAATATAAAATCATAAGGATATTTGATAAGGTCAACTGAGATCATAATGCATTCAAAGAAGATCATTAAGCACTTATGATAAGATAGTGGAGGAAGTGATGCATTTAATGCATGCATGATGGAGAGCGTGATCACCCCATATGAACTTGATGGAGGACATGGATCATGTTGATTCAGTCAAAATTGACCAAATCAATAGTGTAGTCAAACATGGAGACTTTGTCCACATGTAAAATGCAGATTTGGAGTGGGCCCAAGCTATGGAAGGCTCATGCATATAATGAAGGTGAAGGCATAATGAAAGGCATGATTTGGATTATTCATCTCTTGATTTGTTTAGATCTAGATTTGTCTAAGGACATTTCTATGCAAACATGGGCTGTTTAGTAGAGTTTGTAGGGTGTTCCTAAGCAAGAATCCCACCTCTTTCTTTGAGTAGCTCTAGAAAGAGGATTTTTATTCATTCATTCCATATCAGACATTGGTGCCATATTTAGGAGGTTGGCTCTAGAATTCGGCTAGGAAACCAGTGGAGGATTCATCCTACCACTTTGTTCTTCAAATCCAGCCTTTCAGGAGTAGCAGATCTACATCCAGCATTCAGGCCATTGGGTTTTACCTTCTTGCAGCAGCAGTCCCTTCAAGGATTACGCAGTTCAGTCCTATAGATCTATTGGAGGAAGTAAGTTTCCAGTATTTCAGCTGGAAATCCTGTGAGGGATAACCCCCTCACATTGGATCTAGTGTTTTCATCATTCAGGAGCTGATTTGACATATCTAGTAGCAAGATATTGAGCCTCCCTCTATGATAGTGTAGTTTTTTGAAGCTGTTGTTCTTACAACAACTATTTTCAGTGGAAGAGATTGGAGGAGCTAGATCTTGAGCTTTTAGCCCAAGGATCTAGTGAGGGGATCAGCCCTTCTTACATAGATCTGATTGTACATCATTGCAGCCATCTTATTATCAGATCTAGCTTCAGATCTGCATTCCCAATAGCATATATTTGAGGCCCATAGAGGAAGGTTATCTTAGACTTACAGATCTAAGGAACCCCTCCTGGGTTATCTTAGGAATCCATAATTGAGCCCAGATCTACAATTTCAGCATCATCGGAGCTCCCATTTTGCCTAGATCTAACTTTCTATATTTCAAGCAGTTGCAATCCCTATAGTTGTAGCAATGACAAAACAGTTTACCTTCCAGCAGAGCAATAGCTATGCAATCCCTCTTGGGACATTATTGCAGGGTCATTCTAGGCTACTTTTGTGGCTTGAGTGTCTCACATTTTGAGCACTGTTGTACTTACCTTTTGCACCTCTAATATAATAAAATGGCTCAGTTATTTGTGTGCATTCTGATGTATATATAGATTTAATGTTTAATTTGTTGTATTTCTTATATTGTGTTTTATTATTACAGCATTCTCCCATTTGGGATATTACAGTGGTATCATAGCATGATCTTTGGCTCAGCTTGTGGACATTTCATCTTTTACATCAAAAGAAGAAGCAGATAGATGAGATATATCATGGAGAATGATAATTCTGGCACTTATTTCTTTAGATCCATGCAATATATCTCCAAGGAGGTCAATCCAATGAATAAGGAAGGACAAAAAGAAGATCCAAGAAGAAGATGTGATGAGGAGGGTCCAAGCACTTCCTATCAATGAAGAAGAAAACCGGTGAATCCTAGATCTCCTCATAGACCCACTATGCCCACTTTCTTTGGAGAAGGTGAAAGGTGTAGAAATGAAGAAAGGAATGAGTCTGAGACTAATGAGACTCTCAGTATATATCTTGAAGAGTACAAATCACAATCTAGAGCATTCAAGGAGAAGCTAACTCTCCAACAATTCTTCAAAATCAAAGAAGAAAGAGGATCAAATAGCAGTAATAGAAGAAAAAGGTGTAATAGATTTTATTTGCCTACATTTGATGGATCTTCCTCAAGCATTGTTAAGGCTTGGAGGAGAGATTTAGATGCATTTTTTAGGCTACATCTTGTAGCTGAAGGAGAGGCTGTTCAAATTGCAACACTTCATATTTTATGTGAAACCAATGATTGGTGGTTTGGTCACATGGAGCATGCAAAGGTGACTAAATATTCAGATTTCTTTCACAATTTGAGGAAGGAATTTGATGGGAGAAAACCAGAGATGTGTCACAAAGTGACATTTCCTAAGAAGGAGGATATCAATCTTGTCACTCTTGACAAAAATTCACTACATTCACCACCAGTTGCAGAAGTACTTGCATATGGAGAAGAGACACTTGCAACTTTGAAAGATAGTCTTGAACTCTTGAAACATAGATTCACATGCATGATTCAAGAGATGCATGAGGAGGAGGAGGAAGATTCCAGTGCTGGTACACTTGGAGAAAAGCAACCACCACTCTTACCAGCAGTTGGGGACACTATTGTCCCGGTTGGAGGAACTCTTGTGTTCTGGCAAGAGGTTCCCACACATCAGTTGATCCAAGGTATGGATGAAATTTCATCAGATATTTTTTCAATATATCTTATTGAAACTTATGAGGACATGCCATCAAGTCCAAAGCATAACCAAGGGTTAGAACATAGTGTTGATTTGAAGCAAAAACATATCACAGTGCAGAGGACCCCTGATCTAATCAAGGAGGAGGTTAAGAACTATCCCAATTCATAATTTTTGAGCTGCATTCAACCCTTTGAGTTGAAGTGTATAGTTTCAGAAAACGGGATGAGCATAATCTTGTGTACAATAACTGGTTATGAGATCAGTGTTGTGCCTTACTTTGAGACAACACATATATTATCATGCAAATTTACAACGTTGTCACTTAGTAGCTGTGAAGATGAGGAGATCCCATCATTCTTGGAGAATTCTGAATGTAGCTTCACTCATGAAGCAATGGAGGGAAAGATGATAAATGGTAGAAATCTTGAGATAAGAAACATTTTCTCCTTTCTAGATGACCCTTTCTCAATGAGCATCTCACAGCTCAAAGAGAAACTTCTACCTGCATCAGATCCAAAACTTCATTGGTTTTGGAGAGCCTTTGGTGAAAAGAGAATCTCATTAAGAGATCTCATTGGAGGTGGACTTCAACATTTCATGAAGTGCAAAGTTATTCATCAGTTTGGGGAAGATGGTATTCTACAAAGGGAGGATACCATGATTACGCAACACATGACTCATCATCCATATTGGGATGAGTTGGTGAGGATGATAAGCAAGGGGTTGCATGACCACTTGCATATTTATGACATAGGCTAGCAAGCTTGGCTATGTTTGTTGCCCTTGGGAGAATATTGTCACTACCTAAAGGCTCCTATTTATTTTATCCATGCCTTGAAGAACACTTATGAAATGAAGAAGGAAGCATGGCTGTGCTGGCTACTCTTGGGTGAGTATGGTTACCACCCAGTACCTCATATTTTTCTGATTCATGCCTTGTGTATCAATGATGGAATGTAGCAAAAGAAGGAATGTTCATTTTGGTTTCCCGTGAGAGAGATTGGCCACCACATGACATCTCCTATGTCTATGTGTTTTGTATTGCGTAAAGCTTGGCATGATGCTCTCATGATGTGCATTGATGATGCTTCTTTGTATTGGGCTGATGTGACATTCCATATGTCCATTAGTATGTTTTTTCTCCATGATGCACATGAGGAGGAGAGAAAGAAGCAATATCTCTTGTTGCTTTGTTTGCTTTTGGGGGAGTTTGGCTTGTCCATCTTACATGGAGGATATGGAGGATGGTAGAAAAGGACCTTACTCCAGTGGTTACTATTAGGAGAATATGGTTTGACAAATTTTTCTACCCATATATCTCATTTTTTTCTTTTTCATGATGTTGGAATGATGCTTAGATCCAACAAGGCCAACAGGGCTAAGGATGAGAGCATATCAATGCTCAATCAAATTCATGAAGCATTGGATGGAGAGATGTATTGTGAGATGGGGCTTTTCCTTTGTGGAAAGAGAAACTTGTTTTTATGTATCTCATGTATTAATGATGAATTTGGAACTCATATGGTTGTCACTTGGCACTTCATGATAGAAGGAGGACATCTAACCATACAATTGGAGGTCATTCTATATGTTTTTGAAAGAAAACTTTGGAACCAAACATGCATAACACATTGTAGCAAATGGAGGAATCCTTCCTTATGTGGATGCCATTGGGAGCGGAATAGATGGTTTTGCATCTACTTTTGGAGTTTCTTGAGGACAAGAAACATTTTTCCGGAGGGGGATTGTAATATTTCCAAATTTCCACATCATATTTGGAATATTAGAGTCCTTGATTTTCTTAATAAATTAAGTAAATAAAAGGGTGGAGAGACCCACAAACCTCAAAGATGAATAAAATCCACTTGTTATGTGTGAATGTGGATATTCTAGATCTAGATCTCAAACATGGAGTAGTAGAACAGCTCTATTAATGGAGATCATGTATCATCTATGAGATAGATTATGGAGGATGAAACAGTCATAAGATCATGGATATTAAATATAAAATCATAAGGATCTTTGATATGGTCAACTAAGATCATAATGCATTCAAAGAAGATCATTAAGCACTTATGATAAGATAGTGGAGGAAGTGATGCATTTAATGCATGCATGATGGAGAGGGTGATCACCCCATATGAACTTGATGGAGGATATGGATCATGTTGATTCGGTCAACATTGACCAAATCAACAGTGCAGTCAAACATGGAGACTTTTTGCACATGTAAAACACAAATTTGGAGTGGGCCCAAGCTATAGAAGGCTCATGCATATAATGAAGGTGAAGGCATAATGGAAGGCATGATTTGGATTATTCATCTCTTGATCTCTTTAGATCTAGATTTTTCTAAGGACATTTCTATGCAAACTTGGGTTGTTTAGCAGAGTTTGTAGGGTGTTCCCAAGCGGGAATTCCACCACTTTCTTTGAGTATCTCTAGAAAGAGGATTGTTCTTCATTCCATATCAGACATTGGTGCCATCTTTAGGAGGTTGTTTCCAGCATTCAGATAGGAAGCTAGTGGAGGATTCATCCTACCACTTTGTTCTTCAGATATAGCCTTTCAGGAGCAGTAGATCTACATCCAGCATTCAGGCCACTGGGTTTTACCTCCTTGCAGTAGTATTCCCTTCAAGGATTGCGTAGTTCAGTCCTATAGATATATTGGAGGAATGAAGTTTCCATTATTTCAGCTGGAAATATTGTGAGGGATAACCTCCTCACATTAGATATATTTTTTTCATCATTCAGGAGCTGATTTGACATATATAGCAGCAAGATATTGAGCCTCCCTCTTTGATAGTGTATTTTTCTGAAGCTTTTGTTCTTACAGCAGCTATTTTCAGTGGAAGATATTGGAGGAGCTAGATCTTGAGCTTTTAGCCCAAGGATCTAGTGAAGGGATCAACCCTTCTTGCATAGATCTGATTGTACATCATTGCAGCCATCTTATTATCAGATCTAGCTTCATATTTGCATTCCCAGCAGCATATATGTGAAGCCCTTAGAGGAAGGTTATCTTAGACTTACAGATCTGAGAAACCCCTCCTGGGTTATCTTGGGAATCCATTATTGAGCCTAGATCTACAATTTCAGCATTATCGTAGCTCCCATTCTACCTAGATCTGACTTTCTATCTTTCAGGAAGTTGCAATCCCTACAGTTGCATTTTACCTTCCAAAAGAGCAGTGGTTACGCAATCCCTCTTGGGACATTATTGCAGGGTCATTCTAGGCTACTCTTTTGGCTTGAGTGTCTCACATTTTTAGCACTATTGTACTTGCTTTTTTCACCTCCAATATAATAAAATGGCTCAGCTATTTCTATGCATTATGATGTATATATAGATTTACTGTTTACTTTTCTACAATTCTTATATTTTGTTTTAGTACTACTGCATTCTCCCATTTGGGATATTACAAATAATGAGTAAGAGCATGTCGAACACTTGGCAACAATATTGAGATTGTAATATTCCCAAATGGGAAAAGCAGGAATATACTGCAGAATGTTGGAATAATAATGCAGATCATCATTTATAAATTAGGAGACCAATATGGAGACCTTTCACATGTTATTACAGCATCAAAATATATATAAAATATGGCCCATAAGATGCATAACAGGAAATACAAGCCTCTAATGAATAAATTGCCTCAATAAGAGGTGCTGCAATCATATAGAAAAGCCGGAAAACCCTTACAACGTTATTTTATTGCTTCTACAACAAAAGTAGATTATACATCAGATATAGAGCTTCTATGTGCACAAAAAGTTAGATCTATATCAGATCCATGCACTATACAAGCTCCTCTAAAGAACCCCCTTGGGGTTTTCATCAAAACACCAAGTACAAGTTGTAGATCTAAGGTCTACGACTCCAGATATACTGAAAAATACAAATCTAGAAATTGTGGCTAATCTGATATGATCAATAAAATAGCCTCCTCCAATAGATCTTCAAAGTGAAGGGTAGATCCCCAACACTAGAAAATCATCTCTACAAATGGTGTGCCAAATCACCCTGCAACTCCACCTATATAAATAACGCAGATGTGGAAGTAAACTGCACTGTAGGGATCAAAATAAGGTTAGACTAATACCAAGATCCAAAAATGAGCTCAATGCCCTCCAATACTGTCCTCCTAATGAAGTGGAAACCTCCTCCACTGAAAAGGAGCACTGAAATGGCCTAGATCTGAAAGATCTAGTCTCCACTTGCTGAAGCTTACAAAAACAACGAAAACCTCAACAGGATCTGCACTGTAGCTGAAAGAAGAAGCTTGGCCCTAAGCCAGATAGTGCACAATGCAATAAAAAGTCTCCCAGGAGCTACTCAATGGGTATAGTTGAGATTCCCGATCAAGAATACGTAATGCTAAACAACATTCAATCATAGCTAGACAGCAAGAGAAAGATATATGTCTAAACACACCATATATTTAGAAAATATAATATACATCAACAACCTCCATATGGCTGCTATCCTCTTCCTTAAATAGAATATGATCTTGTAAACCCTAAGCCCCATCCAAAAGGATCACTACATTCACACAAAGAATCTCCATCTAAAATTGCGCTATCCCTCATTGATGGCACTCCTCCATGACAACGTTGTTGATTTGGTCAAGGTTGACCCAGTCAAAGTGATCTAGCCCCTTTCACACAAAGGGTGCTTCAATTAAGCTGCCAAGATTTGTCTCTTTCACATTTGGCATTGATTTATTTAATTATTAGGAGAGTTTTGGGCCTCCTTTGTCCTCTTATTCTTTAAAAAAAGCAGTAAAACAAAATTTAATATTCCAACTAGCTCATGGCTAATTTAGGAATATTACAATCCTCCCCTCCCAAGTGTTGCTTGTACCCAAGCAACTATAAGGACAGAACTGAAAATGTGGGGAACCCTTACTCCCCTATGGAGCTCCAATATCCAAGCTATCATCCATACAAAATGAATCACCCTCCATATTGGTAATTCATAGCAAAAATCCTCCCTTATACTCTTGAGAGGCACCTCCCAAGTGCTCAAGTTACCCAAATGACTCATCCCATAAGGAAACAAGAAACCCAATGTAACAGTCATGGATGGTCCAATGCTTTCCCAAACATATGAAACATAAGAACCATGGAGAATCTCTCTCCCAAATGACACATCCTACCCTTCCATACTCCCTCCAATTATCCCCATAAAAAGAATAAGTACATCATCAATGTATGCAATCAAAACCAAGTACATAGGAACAAAAATATGCAAGAATGGAGGTGGATCATAGTCCCATATGTGGAACCAGCATAGTATTTCTCCTGACTGCATCAGATAATGATATGGTAAGTGGTTTCCACACCACTTACTTTCTTCCCAAGTCATCTCACCATGGTTGAAAGTGTGAGATATATTTGGTGCTTTTGGAATGCACCCATAATGATACAATACCTCCCTTTCTCCTCTAAGGGAGTGGCCATGTTTAAAAATGTTTGTGGCCCACAGTTGGTCATGAATTTTATATGGAATAATACTCCTTTTTGGAGCTATGGCCTACATATACATGGTAAAAGAATACAATTAATAATCAAATGAATTATTAGATACAAAAGCATATTCTTCACCAAAGTTTCTCCTCATACAAATGGAGTGGTGCATAGATGTATCCCCTCTCATTCCAAAAGAGGAAAGAGGTGGCTGAAATAACTCCTTCATAGATTCATGTCTCTCTTCCCACTCCACATGGCTCATGCATCTTTGGAAATGCTGATATAGTTCCTCTTCAAAGCCCTCCCAAGTGTAGCTTTCCATGATAGTGTTGAAAGCCTTCATAGAATAAGTATGGTTGAAAAGGAATCTTTCATTTGCCCTTTGTAGCAACTTATCCTTGAGCTTGGAGGATCTATATAAGAATATCCTATTATGATAGTAGATGACTTCATCTTGGACTAAATAGCCCTTCACATGTAGCTGATCATCAAGTATCATGCATGTGAAAAGTTCCTTTGAATATTCCACCAATAGCTGGGATTTCTAATATGGATCAATATTCCATAGTGACAATGTTGATGATCTATCATAAAGAATGTTGGTCATATGGCTGCCCCTCTCCTTGTCCTCTCTCATGCCAAAGGTATGTGTTGGAAGGTTTCTAACCTTCCCTTGCTTCTCCTCCCATAACGCAGAATCCAAAATGAGAGTGGGTGATGAAGATGTTGGGAGAATGTCTCCCTCCTCCTTGAGTCTACCCAAGACTCTCAGTGCTGTATCATGGACCCTCAATTCTCCTTCATGAGCCAAATAAATCCATGTTGCATCATGTTGAGAGAACTCTTTTTTTATTTCCTAATCAGGGGGTCTCCTTGGTGGAATTCCTCCATGTAATGAAACATCAAGTCTTAGAGCAGGCTGTGTATGTGAATGGACGAATTTGTCCCTTCTTTCACTACACAAATCATCCTCCTGCTTCTATGAATAAACATCTTGAAAAGGATAGGTGTGTTTGTTCCCAATTACTTGATGTTGTCCCTCCTTCTCATCTTCTCCTACCCCCTGCAAGATCTCACAGTCTAAGGTGTTTTCTTCAAATGTAGTGAACCCATGTACACCCAACATTTCCTTGATGTCAAGGGTCTTGATCACAGAGGAATGATCTATCATAGTGTGTGTCCCCAAGATTGCATTCAATGTTGGAACATACTTCTTCCATTGTTTTTTCTCATTTCCTATCAACATAGCACATGCTGCTCATGATCTTCATATGTAAGATCCTTTGGACTTCTTGCAAAGATGCAAGAGCTCCTATAGTTGAAGCAATTGCTTCATCTCCATATCCAAATAGAATTAGATCTCCTCCTACTGTCACAGGGCTGGAGGATCTTCCCAACTCTTCATCCTCCTTATCCTCATCAATGGAGAATATATCAGCATTAAGAGATCCTTTGACTTGATCTCCTCTTGAAAAAGGAATCCTCATGTCTTCTTTTTTAGAAGAGAGTTCTTGCTAAAGTGGGGCTTTTTCCCTTGGAAAAATATGTTGCAGATCTTTGACCCCCTCAAATGTTATGAAATGGAGTTGGTTTCATGGATCTTTCCAACTCATGCAAAGGTTCTAATTTCTTAGGTTTGGTTTTCTCTCCCAAGGAAGTTTCATATTTTTTCAAATCAAATCTTTTCACTAACCTCCTAGTGAAATTTGCATAAGTAGATATATTTACCTTTCTCAATGAAGAAGATTCAAATAACCACCAGGAATAAGCCTTACCTTAAAGATGTAGCATTTCTATTCTAATGGCTTCCTCTTCTGAAACTTGATGCAGTTGGAAATATGTGTCTAGCTTCTTTACCCAAGCCTTGGTTGTGCTCTTGGGTGACCCATCAAAAGTAGGAGAAATAATCTACCCAAAGTGTGTTGCATGCACTATTTTCTTCTACTATATCTATTGGGTCTTCTGTCTTCTTTAACTTGACAAAACCCTCAGAATATTAGATGCTCCTTGAATCTTTTACACTGAGATTCATATTCTTGGAGATAGTCACCAAGAGTCTCCTCCTTTGGTGTTTCTCCTTCTGCTTCTTCTCTCGCCAAGAATGTAGGCATGGTATAATGTTGTAGATCTGATTGTGTGGCTGAATGATCACACACATAATATGAAGAACTAGGGATTTCTTCATGTGAAAATATTCTTGAGGGATGTTCATGTCTTTTGCACCTGATTTCCATGATGTATTTTTTAATGCCCTGAATAGTTTGGAAAATAATTTTTGAGAATTCCTTCCCTCTCATTCCTCCACATAAAGGGGTTTTACCCTTGTATTCTTTTTCATTTGTATAATCAAATTTATGATGTATTCTCTTTTGATACCTCTTCTCTCTATCAGTAAGAGGCTCTCCTTCTTCAGATGTCATATTGGATTTTAGAATGCACAGGCTATGCCAAGATGATGCTCTGATACCACTTTAATATTCCAAAATGGGAAAAGCAGGAATATACTGTAGAATGTTGGAATAATAATGAAAATCATCATTTATAAAGTAGGAGAGAAATATGGAGGCATTTCACATGTTATTAGAGCATAAAAATATATGTAAAAGATGGCCCATAAGATGCATAATAGGAAATACAAGACTCCAATCAATAAATTTCCTCAATAAGAGGTGCTGGAATCATATAGAAAAGTTGGAAAACCTTTACAACATTATTTTATTACTTTTGCAATAGAATTATATTATACATCAGATCTAGAGCTTCTATGTGCATACAAAGTTAGATCTATATTAGATCCATGCACTGTACAAGCTCCTCTAAAGAACCCCCTTGGGGTTTTCAGCAAAACACCAAGTACAAGTTGTAGATTTGAGATCTAAGGCTGAAGATCTACTGAAAATTACAACTATGGAAATTTTGGCTGATCTGATATGATCAATAAAATAGCCTCCTACAATAGATCTTCAAAGTGAAGGGCAGATCCTCAAAACTAGAAAATCAGCTCTCCAAATGGTGTGCCAAATCACTCTGCAACTTCACCTATAAAAATAATGTAGATCTGGAAGTAAAATGCGTTGTAGGGATGAAAATAAGTTTGTCCTGATGCCAAGATCTGAAAATGAGCTCAAAGCCCTCAAATACTGTCCTCCCAATGAAGTGGAAACCTCCTCCACTAAAAAGGAGCACTGAAATGGCCTAGATATGAAATATCTAGTGTCCACTTGTTGCAACTTGCAAAAACAACCAAACCCTCAACAGGATCTGTGCTGTAGTTGAAAGAAGAAGCTTGGCCCTAAGCCAGATAGTGGACAATGCAATACTAACTCTCCCAAGAGCTACTCAATGGGGAGAGGTGGGATTCCCGATCAGGAACACCCAATGCTAAACAACATTCAATCTCAGCTAAACAACAAGAGAAAGATATATGTCTAAACATACCATATATTCATAAAATATAATATACATCAAAAACCTCCATATGTCTGCATCCTCTTGCTTAAATAGAATATGAGCTTGCAAACCCTAAGCCCCATCCAAAAATATCACTACATTCACACAAATCATCTCCATCTAAAACTGCGTTGTCCCTCATTGATGGCCACTCCTCCATGAAATCATTGTTGATTTGGTTAAGGTTGACCTGGTCAAAGTGATCTAGCCCCTTTCATACCAAGGGTGCTTGAATTAAGCTACCAAGATTTGTCTCTTTCACATTTGGCATTGATTTATTTCATTACTAGGAGAATTTTGGGCCTCCTTTTTCCTCTTATTCTTTAAACAAAGCAGTGAAACAAAATTTAATATTTCAACAAGCTCATGGCTAATTCAGGAATATTATAGAGATTACTAAGAGAGAATCATTTGTATGCCAAGATTAGTAAACGTAGCTTCTTTCAGATAGACGTGCATTATTTGGGGCATGTGGTTTCCAAGGAAGGCATAATAGTGGATCCAAAAAATATAAGATCTATCATGGAATGGGTAGCTCCTAGGAATGTGGGTGAGTTTACATCATTCATGGGGTTATCAGGTTATTATAGGAGGTTCATTAGGAAATTCTCATGTATTTCCTATACTATTACATATTTGTAGCGAAAAGGAAATAAACTTGAATGGACAGAGGAATGTGCAACCAATTTTGAGTAGTTGAAGCAGTTTCTTACAAATGCTATAGTTACAAAGAGTTTGTGGTATGTACAAATGCTTGCAAGAGACAACCTAGTGGAGTCCTCATGCAAGAGGGATAGGTGGCATGCTACAAATAAAGGAAACTAAATGAGCACGAGTAGAACTAATTTTTTTGCAAGGTGTTTAGTTTCTCAATAAATAAAGGCAGAGTGCAAGCATCCAGGTGGTTTACTACAGTCGATTATGACTCTAGAGTGGAAATACGAGGTCATTGCTATGGATTTCATTACAGGTCTATCGAAAAAATATAGGCAGCATCATTCCATCATAGTTGTGGTGGACAGGATGACTGTTATGAAACCATCTCCAAAAATAGAAGAAAAGACTGATCAACGCCTAATAAACCAACCACTTCGAGGGGGAAACCTCCTTTACATTACATAAATGAACAATTATTGGAGGATACAAATGAAAAAACCTCATTTCTATATATAGGATTCCATGGGGTCACAATATATCCCTAGCTGACCTAACAATAATAATGTAAGGGCACAACAATAGCAATAGTGAATTTTTATGCGGCACAATAATAACAATATGGGAGCTACTGGGTACAACAATAAGGATAAGGGGGCTACACTAACAACAATAAGGGAACACACTAGTAATATAGGGAACTAACATTCCCCTCTCCTTCAAAAAGGTGTTGTCCTCAATGCTTGAGTAGCTCTGGATGCTTGTGTATAAAATTCTCATCCTCCCATGTGGAATATTCAGTGGGTAAGTTCTTCCACTTGATGAGATACTCTGAAATTGATCGATTTCGTATTTGTCGAGTTCTTGTTTCCATGACTGCTTCAGGTTCCAATATGATTTTTCATTCCTCAAAAAGTTCTAGAAATATTGTTTGAACTAGAAGTTTGTCACCTATAACCTTCTTTAAGCATGAAACATGCAAAATGGGTGCACTCGAGAAGAAGCAGGAAGCTGTAATTTGTATGCCATAGTACCAATCTTTTACAACACCTTGTAAGGACCATAGTATTTTGGCAATAGTTTATTATCCTTCTTAGATTTCTTGAGGGAAATTTTTCTATATGGTTGTGTTGACAGGAAAATCTGTCCGGCCAACAACAGGGAATCTCCCCGGTAAAAGGTCCCAATTAGACCTTGAACCATTTGGACTAGGGATCCTGTCCGGGGTGTGGGTCCAGCTACCACTGATTTCTCCTTTGCTTTGGGTCTCACTTAAACTCTATAAAACCGTGGATACACACCTAATCAACTAATGTAAGACATATGATTGATGCATTAAATGTACATGCAGCACTATGAGTAGCAAGAGGAAATAATAAAGCATGAGGGCCGAAGGAAGTGTTGTTAACAACACTTCGTTAGGGTCATGCTTGTAAATTGTTCTGACCGCAAAGGAAACAATTCCTCACGGCAAGAACACCCTTCACTTCCTAAAGTTTTTAAATGGAAACACAAATGTCAATAAACAAAGCCATCAGCATTCGTTAAGAAAGTGAAATAAACACAACCACCATTAACATACTCAACAAACTGTTATGCAACTGTGATGTGAATTGAAGATACAGTTCCCTTAATCTAAAGATGTTCAGAAACTGAAAACATAATACTCGACAGTGCTCATACATAAGACAACACCAGATCCACAAAGGGATTTTTCAAAATGCTTGTATTAATGCTTCAATGTATAATCCTCTGGTAATACAATATACTCGGCTCGAGTCCCAAACCAAAGATCCTTTTACAAGCTCCCGAAGGAGTATTTATAATACAAAACCTGCCCTTTGGGCTTCCTTGACTTTTCATCTTCTCGACCGTTGGGCTGCCTTGCGACCCAGTCTGTTCTGCGACCTGCGACCTGACTGGGTTTTCGGACCTTACAACCTAGTCACTAGGTCACTAGGTCGCACCATCGAGCATTTGATAGGGGATGCGACTTAGCGACCCGGCGACCCCTGCGACTTGCGACCTTTGGGAATTTGCGATCCGCGACCTCGGACCTCAGGCAGATCAGCGACTTGCGACCTCGGGAAATATATGCGACCTGCAACCCAGTCGCTGGGTCGCTGGGTCACATAGTCGAGCCTTTGACATGGAGCACAACTCCGCGACCTGGCGACCTGAAGAAATCTATGACATGAGGTTTTATCCCTTCTACATTTCTCCTGTTGAGATAGTCTTAGCTCCTGCTACATGAACCAACATTTTCTGGATAAGCGAAAAACTTCCTTGTCTGGGTCATCATCATAATCTCCTCATGTTACCTGCGTGTAAGCACATTAGATTAGCCATTAGCCTCACCCACATAAATTGAAGAAAAAATAAAGATACAATAAAAGAAAACGCAGATGCATAAGGAGCATATTGACAGATAACATCAATGGATTTTAACAATTAGCTGGGACCCCTGCATAGTCCTGTTATGTAGGCCATATATGCTTTGAGAAAAGAGGCCATTCTAAAGTGGGGTCGCATAGTCGGAACTTTCTCCTTAGTCACAACTTTCCTTGGGCACACCTTTCTGCGACCTTGCGACCTCGGAGGGGTTGCACAGTCACATGGTCGCATTTCCTGTCTAGCAACATGTATTGCGACTCAGCGACTTGGAAGGGTCGCGCGACTTTAGCTTCATGTGGGCTGAGACTTCTCTTCTTCTGCGATATATGTAGACATGCTTCTTTTTCCCCGGCCTGAAAGCTCAACTTACAGTCTGCTTGACAATGGACGACTTCTTAGACTAGATCAAGGAAGACTGCTCTTGAAGCCCATGCAGAAAATAGCAGGCACATCTCACAGGTCACACATTCGCATGGGAAACAGGTCGCGTTGTTGACCAGAAGCAAAATATGCGACCTTGCGACCCGAGGCCTTTAACTGCGACTGTTCTTGCAATGATCGTAGGGTCACAAGTCACATTTTATTCGCTTTATCAGCTATGCGACTCAGCGATTGTTTCTTCATGCACTCAGTTACAATGCATGTGAAATGCTTTACTCCCTCCATTGAACAAATAAATTATTCCAAATAGATCTTTCCACACTCCACGCTTCATTTACTGTGTTAACAAACTCAGCTGGAATGTGCTGACAACAATGTCAAACATTCATTCTTCCACGCAAGGAAACTCGGTGCTTGAATTATTTGCATGTTCATTGGAGCAACTGTGCACTAGCTGTTTTTCAGGAAAAACTTCAACAAAGCTTATGGTCCAACCCTTCCAACAGTACGCGATACATCAAATATTTTTACTGCCCTTCATTTTGTTGAAGCTCTCCAGCAGTGCTTTGCTGAAGGCATCGTCATCGATTTCGTATTGGTCATCTCTCTCCTTGAAGCGCTTGTGAATCATGCGTCAAACATCATCCATAATCAAGCAGAATGGTGCCCGGTCCTGAAAACAGACTTTTAAAACTGTAATCATGTAGAACTGCACTAGTAAATACGTTAAGTTTTGTTGCTATTCTCTCTGCCAAGTGTCAATGGATTCGTGGGCATTGTAAGACTTCTCCGATGGGCTGGTATGCGTTGTGAACCAGTGCGATTATCACTGTTCGAATGCAGGATACGGAAAATCTTGAAGGCCACCGTCCTTAGCGAGTATTTCACACATAACGTCGCTGACACCTTTCTTTTTCTGAATCAAAAGAAACAAATGGTTGTTTCCCACGAATCTAACGTTCCACATTAATGGTTGTGCTAGTTCAACGGAGCATTTCTCTTTTCCTGGCGGACCTGCATCCGACGGTGATGACACAGCCAACACAGCTAAATCCATGTGCATGCATTCTGGACGGGGATTATGTTGCCATTCTAATGGTCTCATTCATGTTGGATAATAGCAAACACCGCCCGCCTCCACCGAAACACTAATTTATTAACATGGTTCATTGCATGGAGAAGAAGACATTAATATGGCAGTTACTAAATATCATAAATGCATTCTGGGGAGGCGCTGAACGTAATGCTTGGCACTGGGAAACTTTCTTCCCAGAGGTGGAAAATGCTGGTTTTTTTTTTTTAAACTAGATCAACACATCCTTTGACATGTGGCGGAGAGCCAAGAATCACGCTGTGGACTGCCTCATGCATGCTGCAACTATGCTTCCCATGGTTTAAGTCATCGTTGTAATGGTAAGTGCAAAATGGGAGCGGAAAAATGAAATCACCCTCCATGCGGGGCCTTAATCACGGCCAGAAGTGTGCCTCCCAAAATAGACATCAAGCGCAAAACGAGAAATAGCTAATAACAATCATGACTGGTGCTGACAAGAACGATAAAATTGCTCCACCTTAGTGTTAAGGAAAAAGGAGACCAAATTATAACGTCAAAGTTGAAAGGATCATCCATTCTTTGCTGAACCCTTTAATCATGACTTTGAGCGACTTCACCTTATGGCAACATGAATTAACAACGCGTTCATTGCCACATGTTTTCTTAAACTTTCTAGGGTTACGTCGAATGTTTTTAACGTGAGAAATTTGAATGTCGACGATTGCCTTAAGAAGCCTTGCTGCAACTACCACGTGGCAAATTCGATCCTTTGTTTGACTGCTCTGTGCTATGGCTATTATAAAATTGCCACCACAGTTCTGCTCCAAATGTTTTAGTTGAAAATTTGACCTCCATGTATATATATAAACGTTTTCATTTGGCTCCACGCAATGTAAACATTGAACTTTTCCGAACCTTCACATCCCATTCACCACAATAGGAGAAGCATGCAAAACAGATCATTAAGATGTCCAAGACTATGCTGGGCACATGGGTTAGGCTTAGGGGTATTGGGCCATTCAAACTCATTCGATCTCCCACAAGAAACCGACTTGTATCTCCCCGGTTGAATAATTTTAGACTCATAGGAATATTGTTGAGAATGCGATTTCGATGACTTGTCCTGAGAGAAAGCTGCTTCTTGAGATAGCCACTGCAACCTCATGCAAAATAACGGGGTTACTGTTTCAGCAATCAGGGCAAAACAAGACCGAAAGGTGGTAGGGTTGCAATGAGGGCTCATGAAGTGGCAGGCGATATGACAAAAATGATGTGAGAAAGAGAGTGTATGACACAATGTAATAGGCGAGGCTCAAGACGCACTGCAACGCCATGTGCGAGAATGATCAACCAGTTGTAGATGGACAAGAAGTGCAATACAAGTAGTGATTATTTATGGAGCAACTAGCAACTGAAAAAGAAATGAGTGAAAAATAATTGTAACATGACGATGCCTAAGATATTAATCGTAAAAAAAAATAGCAAACACACTTTTTTAAATCATGAAGTAAAAATTTGGCAAGTAAATCTAACTAAAAGAAAACTTTGAATTAACAAATTTATTAACAGTTCCTAGCTAGCCTACATCTAAAACCTATTTTAACCCATGAGGTGACTGGGTTATGTAAAATCAGTTTTCCAGAGTAGCCACCGCATTAGTTCGCCTCCTGCAACGACAACAATGATCAGGATAAGGTCTAGTATCCAAAAAAGTGCAGTAACAACAAAACTTACCTGAGGAGCAGGCGCAACAGCAAGACGATGATGGGTACTTACCAAAGAACATGCCATAATAGATTGTGCAAGTTTAATCCCACTCTCAACTTGATACACAACAATATGTTCTTGAAACTCAACATTATTGATAAATGACACAAATCCATTCATGCACGATCCTGGATCTGAGGGGTGATGGGTAAGCCAATTTCTATTTGTAGGCACATTCACCGGATAGGGTTGGTCGAACAAATCAGCATGCTCATTATGGTAGTGATGGTCATCAGTTTTATGGAATGGAAACAATAAGCATGTGCCAGGCGAATTATAGATACTTGCGAATCCGAGAGCAGAAAACCTAGTTTGGAGTTGTTCCTGGAAGTTGTCAAGGATATGAGGATCTGAATCCACTTTCGGTGGAGGCTACAATTATTCACCATCTTGAACAAACTCCAGACCTTCGAGCGGGGGGTTTCCCAACTCTGACAATTGGGCGAGATCAACAAGCGACTGGATGTGATCATGGATTGTGGTGAGTTGCAAAATGTCAGTGGGCTTTGTATCAATTTGGTCAAATTTTTGCGCGCTAACAGATTGATAGATTGGTATATCAGATTCTTTAGCTTTGCCAGGGTGAGGTGAATTCGATGTAGTTATGCTGGGAGGAGCATGGTACTTGGGGATCGTCATTTGAGAAATGGTCGGCAGAAGCTGAGGCGCTTCGATTTTCTAATGGGTACTTGAATCTTCCCAAAGCGAATCATCGGATTCTGGTGTCTCCATATGGTCAAAAAAGAGATGCAAGTGATATTCCTCAGCGGTATGATGGAATATGTTTTTAGATAGGCACATATCATTGTAACCATTGATTTGATCAATTTGGGTACCTGGCAAGTCGAGCTCCCCGAGAGTTACCGACTAGGATGGATCAATAAAGAGGACAGCTTGAGGTTGCCTAGACAAGAAATCGCTCCTATGGCTGTCTAAAGATTCCGAGTGAGAATGATCATATCTGAAAGATTCATCGATTTTGAACTGTGATTGTGAAACACCATCTGCGTGCTTATGATTGCCGCCAATACCAGTATAAGGAAATTTTGAATGTCCTGAAGAAATTACTGGAGTGGTGGGATCGAGAAACCAACAGAGGAATAATGAATGAACAGATTGAGTCGCAGGGGCGTTAACCATACAAGGCTTTTCAACACGCGCATCGGTGTCATTCCGAGAAAAAAATGATCTTGCAGGCCCTGTAAGGGAAATGACTGCACCCGGGATAAGATTTGATTCATAATCCGTATGTGAATCAGATTTAGGACCGTGTCCAGGGAGACATCGAGTGGGCTCGAGGTAGGTTTCATGAACCGAGAGAGATAAAGAGCTACTGGGGTTTTCAAACTTTGATTCGACATGGTGCGTGAAAGACTCAAAGTCAGAACAACCGTTGACTTGCGGGTCATCATAGGGAACACTAGGCTCAGGCTAGGTTGCTAACTGAAATTGTTCAAGGGAAACGAGAATCACATAGCTGAAATGTTCACTTAACAATTTCCAATCGACATCCTTTTCAGGGAAATCAAAACAATAATGAACAAATCTAATATAAAATTCATCAAGAGGTTCCTGAGGTTCCATTCTGATGTCATTTAACTTTATTAAAACATTCTGAAAATCATACCTGTGAAAAGCTTGTTGTAATTCACTAGCAAGTTGTTCAAATGAATGGATAGAAGCTTCTGGAAATGTGCGGCACCATTGCTTAGCGCGACCTTCGAGATTGAGGAATAAAAGCAAACAAATCAAACCTTCATTGTCAATTTCGTAGCACTCACCAAAGTCACAAAAATATAAAAGGTGTTGGGTTATGGACACTCGATTTTCACCATCAAATTTTAACTGGGACAAGTGATACATAAGTTCATCGGGGATGAAGTATCGAGGTTCATAAAACTCCGACAAACATCTCGGGAGAATGATTTTGGAACGAGCCATTACAAATATGAAATTAACTATAGGCTCTCAGGGCTCAGCTTGTCATCTGGCCCTCCT
Organism: Pinus albicaulis; assembly: GCA_034641835.2. Classification (NCBI taxonomy): domain Eukaryota; kingdom Viridiplantae; phylum Streptophyta; class Pinopsida; order Pinales; family Pinaceae; genus Pinus; species Pinus albicaulis. The sequence goes on from CM076579.1 coordinate 1,039,379,180, forward strand.
TCTAGCGCCAATTCTGTTGACGGGAAAATCTGTCTAGCCAACAGTAGGGGATCTCCCCGGTAAAAGGTCCCAATTAGACCTTGAACCGTTTGGACTAGGGATCCCATCCGGGGTGTGGGTCCGGCTACCATTGATTTCTCCTTTGCTTTGGGTCTCGCTTAAACTCTATAAAACTATGGATACACACCTAATCAACTGATATAAGACATATGATTGATGCATTAAATGTACATGTAGCACTATGAGTAGCAAGAGGAAATAATAAAGCATGAGGGCCGAAGGGAGTGTTGTTAACAACACTTCGTTAGGGTCATGCTTGTAAATTGTTCTGACCGCAAAGGAAACAATTCCTCATGGCAAGAACACCCTTCACTTCCTAAAGGTTTTAAATGGAAACAAAAATGTCAATAAACAAAGCCATCAAAATTCATTAAGAAAGTGAAATAAACACAACCACCATTAACATACTCAGCAAACTATTATGCAACTGTGATGTGAATTGAAGATATAGTTCCCTTAATCTAAAGATGTTCAAAAACTGAAAACATAATACTCGACAGTGCTCATACATAAGACAACACCAGATCCACAAAGGGATTTTTCAAAATGCTTGTATTAATGCTTTAATGTATAATCCTCTGGTAATACAATATACTCAGCTCAAGTCCCAAACCAAAGATCCTTTTACAAGCTCCCGAAGGATTATTTATAATACAAAACCTGCCCTTTGGGCTTCCTTGACTTTTCATCTTCTCGACCGTTAGGCTGCCTTGCGACCCAGTTTGTTCTGCGACCTACGACATGACTGGGTTTTGCGAACTTGAGACCTAGTCACTGGGCCGCTGGGTCGCACCGTCGGGCATTTGATAGGGGATGCGACTTAGCGACCCGGTGACCCCTGCGACTTGCGACCTTTGGGAACTTGCGACCCGCGACCTCGAACCTCGGGCAGATCAGCGACTTGCGACCTCGGGCAATATATGCGACCTGCAACCCAGTCGCTGGGTCGCTCGGTCGCGTAGTCGAGCCTTTGACAGGGATCATGACTCCGCGACCTGGCGACCTGAAGAAATCTGTGACCGGGGGTTTTATCCCTTCTACATTTCTCTTGTTGAGATAGTCTTAGCTCCTACCACATGAACCCGCATTTTCTGGATAAGCGAAAAAATTCCTTGTCTAGGTCATCATCATAATCTCCTCATGTTACCTGCGTGTAAGCACATTAGATTAGCCATTAGCCTCACCCACATAAATTGAATAAAAAATAAAGATACAATAAAAGAAAACACAGATGCATAAGGAGCATATTGACAGATAACATCAAGGGATTTTAACGATTAGCTGGGACCCCTGCATAGTCCTATTCTGTAGGCCATATATGCTTTGAGAAAAGAGGCCATTCCGAAGCGGGGTTGCATAGTCGGAACTTTCTCCTTGGTCGCAACTTTCCTTGGGCACACCTTTCTGTAATCTTGCGACCTCAGAGGGGTTGCACAGTTGCATGGTCGCATTTCCTATCCAGCAACACGTATTGTGACTCAGCGACCTAGAGGGGTCATGCGACTTTAGCTTCACGTGGGCTGAGACTTCTCTTCTTCTGCGATATACGTAGACATGCTTCTTTTGCCCCGGCCTGAAAGCTCAGCTTACAACCTGCTTGACAATGGACGACTTCTTAGACTAGATCAAGGAAGACTGCTCTTAAAGCCCATGCGGAAAATAGCAGGCACATCTCACAAGTCACACAATCACATGGGAAACAGGTCGCGTTGTTGACTAGAAGCAAAATCTGTGACCTTGCGACTTGAGGCCTTTAACTGCGACTGTTCTTGCAATGATCGCAGGGTCGCAAGTCGCATTTTATTCACTCTGTCAGCTATGCGACTCAGTGATTGTTTCTTCATGCGCTCAGTTACAATGCATGTGAAATGCTTTACACCTTCCATTGAACAAAAAACTTATTCCATATCGATCTTTCCACACTCCATGCTTCATTTACTGTGTTAAAAAACTCAGCTGGCATGTGCTCACAACAATGTCGAACATCCATTCTTCCATGCAAGGCAACTCGGTGCTTGAATTATTTGCATGTTCGTTGGAGCAACTGTGCACTAGCTGCTTTGTAGGCAAAACTTCAACAAAGCTTATGGTCCAACCCTTCCAACAGTATGCGATACATCAAATATTTTTCCTGCCCTTCATTTTGCTGAAGCTCTCCAGCGGTGTTTTGCTGAAGGCATCGTCGTCGATTTCGTATTAGTCATCTCTCTCCTTGAAGCGCTTGTGAATCATGCATGAAACATCATCCATAATCAAGTAGAATGGTGCCCGGTCCTGAAAATAGAATTTTAAAACTGTAATCATGCAGAACTGCACTCATAAATACATTAATTTTTGTTTCTATTCTCTCTACCAAGTGTCAATGGATTTGTGGGCATTGTAAGACTCCTCCGACGGGCTGGCATGCGTTGTGAACCAGTGCGATTATCACTGTTCGAATGCAGGATACGACAAATCTTGAAGGTCACCATCCTTAGTGAGTATTTCACGCATAACGTGGCTGACACCTTTCTTCTGCCAAATCAAAAGAAACAAATGGTTGTTTCCCACAAAACAAAAATTACACATTAATGGTTGTGCTGGTTGAACGGAGCGTTTCTCTTTTCCTGGCGGACCTGTATCCGACAGCATTGACACAGCCGACGCAGCTGAATCCATGTGCATGCATTCTGGAGGGGGATTATGTTGCCATTCTTATGGTCTCATTCACGCTGGATAATAGCAAACACCACCCGCCTCCACCGAAACACTAATTTATTGACATGGTTCATTGCATGGAGAAGAAGACATTAATATGGCGGTTACTAAATATCATAAATGCATTCTGGGGAGGCGCTGCACGTAATGCTCGGCACTGGGAAAATTTCTTCCCCGAGGTGGAAAACACTGGTGTTTTTTTTTAAACTGCATCAACACATCCTTTGACACGTGGCAGAGAGCCAATAATCATGCCGTGGACTACCTCATGCACGCTGCAACTGTGCTTCCCATGGTTTAAGTCATCGTTGTAATGGTAAGTGAAAAATGGGAGCAGCAAAATGAAATCACCCTCCATGTGGGGCCTTAATCACGGCTAGAAGTGCGCCTCCAAAAATATACATCAAGCACAGAACGAGAAACAACTAATAACGTTCATGACTGGTGCTGACAAGAACGATAAAATTGCTCCACCTCAGCGTTAACGAAAAATGAGAGCAAATTATAACGTCAAAGTTGAAAGGATCATCCATTCGTTGCTGAACCCTTTAATTGTGACTTTGAGTGACTTCACCTTATGGCAATGCGAATTAACAACGCGATCCTTGCCACATGTTTTCTTAAACTTTCTAGGGTTACGTTGAATGTTGTGAACATAAGAAATTTGAATGTCGACGACTGCCTTAAGAAGCCTTGCTGCAACTACCATGTGGCAAATTCGATCCTTTGTTTGACTGCTCTGCGCTATGGTTATTATAAAATTGCCACCATAGTTCTACTCCAAATGTTTTAGCTGAAAATTTGATCGCCATGTATATATATAAACGTTTTCATTTGGCTCCACGCAACGTAAACATTGAACGTTGGGCTCCATGAAACGTAAACATTGAACTTTGGACCATAAAATATATATCTGCTCCACCTTTACTATAAAACGCGATCACCATATATGTCTGCTTGGTGCCCATTTGTCACGTGTCCACGTAGTTTCGCTGTTATTGCCATCGTGGCCTTGTTATACCCTCCCGCTCATATTTCAAACATACGTTTGACCAGCTCCAAATTTAAAATTCCACCACCATGCATAGAAGCATTTGTGCACATATGTAGTTCTGGTCCATATTTTAATCGCGAGGTTTGACCGCTATATAATATACGTCTGCTCAAAGCATTTACCATAGGTAGAAAACCTACCATCGCATCATAGTTATTATAACACGTCGCTTATAGGTTTTTCATACACTCCGGGCCATGTTTCAAACATAAGCTTTGACCACTATATCTGCCATAGAAATATTTAAGCTCACTCAATGCATTTTTATATAGTTCTGACCCGTGTTCTTATATGGCTTTAAAACCATATGTTTGCGCCTTGTCTTAAAAATACAACGTACCCTTGGTCCATTGAACGTGCGCCCACTTTGCATTATTTTCCCAAAGTAAATAAGAGACCCCAGAATCAATAATGTAGATGAAAATCTCAACAACTCTTGGTACCAGACCATTTCTGAAACATATGTTACAGGAACATAATCATGAGGACCAATACCCAATGTTTCTTGTGCATCTTCCAACTTCTGCTCAAAGGGTTCAACATTGCCAATATTAAAATAATACTTATGTTGGCTGCCACCCTCAGAGGAGGTCTGTCTGACATGTATCTCTACATCACTGCTTTCACTTTGGGTATAATTATTTGGTGAATTTCGAACATAAACTTTAGCTACATATTTTTTTGAAAACACCATATGGTTGACTAGCCGAGGTTTCAAAAGTTTATTTTTGAAATCCTGAAAACTAATCTCTTCAGATGTAAGAGGCTTAATCTTATTTCCCTCGGTGCCATGACAATCATTGATGAGTTTATCAGTCATGGGATTGACTTGTATAAACAACATATCATTAATTAGTTCTTTGTGAATGGTGCCCCTAGATAAATTATATGATACCAACGAACATAAAAAATGTATTCAAACAACATGCTTAATGACCCATGGCGAGGGGGCTGTTAATGTACATGCTGAATGCATGGAAATTTCTTATTCGAAAGTACGCTGGTGATCCCTCCCTCACATGGCATGTTTGCAGCAACAACATCTGATCATGATGGTGGAGAAGCTCGAGAGTGGTTTGGGATAGGTCGCTAGGATGTCATTGACTGCAGGTTGGGTGAAAGACTTCAACAACTAAGCAAGCAGAGGGGGACCCAAAATTTCGAATATACCCAAAATTTTGGGTGGTGTTGTAGCGGCTACAAAAAATGGCGAACCACTGGTAGAATCCAGCATCTCTATCAATATCACAACAAAATTATGAGCCAAGATAGTGATGCAAGTGAATATTGAGCAAGTTCCGCGGGTACCCTTTGTATTACTTTGGCCCTTTACAGGTATGCCCAGTCCTTGTGCCTCAGCTAGGTCTCGCTAATCAGAACGCATCAATAGAGAGCTCACAGATGCCAATATCTTGTTGATGATGTGAAGAGCAAGGCAGTGGGTTTATTGTTTTCAGGATTTTCTTAAAGTAAGTTTCTGGTGTTGCTCCGCTGCCAGCAGGCCTGGACAGTACCCTGGCAGAGTCACTTCAAGAAATCACAAACGTTGCTCCACTACCAGCGAGCCTAGTCAGTACCCCGACAGAGTTGTTGCGTTACCTCTCTGCGCAGGAAGCCTTTCTCGATCCTTTACCCTTATTTGTTTCATGTGCTTGCAGCACTTATTTTCATGTGATCGTGGCACTTATTTTTCATGGGCGAATGAGGGATCCCGACTTATTTTACGAGCAAGAGAGGTTGTTTCTTGTTTTACAGAAACTGAAAGATATCCTAATTTGGGTTTTCCCTTGTGCCAAACCTTCACATGCCATTCACCACAATAAGCGAAGCATGCAAAACAGATCATTAAGATGTCCAAGACTATGTTGGGCACATAGGTTAGGCTTACGGGTATTGGGCCATTCAAACTCATTCGGTCTCCCACAAGCAACTGGCTCGTATCTCCCCAGCTGAATAATTTTAGACTCATAGGCATCTTGTTGAGAATGAGACTTCGATGACTTGTCCTGAGAGAAAGCTGCCTCTTGAGATAGCCACTGCAACCTCACAAAAAATAACGTGGTTACAGTTTCAGCAATCGGGGCAAAACAAGACTGCAAGGTGGTAGGGTGTCAATGAGGGCTCGTGAAGTGGGAGGTGATATGGCAAAAATGATGTGAGAAAGAGAGTGTACGACACAATGTAATAGGCGAGGCTCAAGACGCACTGAAACGCCATGTGCGAGAACGATCAACCAGTTGTAGGTGGACAAGAAGCGCAATACAAGCAGTGATTATTTATGCAGCAACCAACAACTGAAAAAGAAATGAGTGGAAAATACTTGTAACATGACGATGCCTAAGATATTAATTGTAAACAAAAATAGCAAACACACTTTTTTAAATCATGAAGTAAAAATTTGGCAAGCAAATCTAACTAAAAAAAAACTTTGAACTAACAAATTTTATTAACAGGTCCTTGCTAGCCTACATCTAAACCCTAGTTTAACCCATGAGGTGACCAGGTTATGTAAATTATTTTTCTAGAGCAGCCACCGCATTATTTCACCTCCTGCAATGACAACAATGATCAGGGTCAGGGCTAGTATCCAAAAAGGTGCAGTAACAACAAAACTGACCTGAGGAGCAGGCGCAACGGCAAGACGATGATGGGTATTTACCAAAGAACATGCCAGAATAGATTGTGCAAGCTGAATCCCACTCTCAACCTGATACACAACAATATGTTCTTGAAACTCAACATTATTGATAAATGACACAAATCCATTCATGCACGATCCTCGATCTGAGGGGTGATGGGTAAGCCAATTCCTATTTGTAGGCACATTCAACGGATAGGGTTGGTCGAATGAACCAGCATGCTCATTATGGTAGTGAGGGTCATCAGTTTTATGGAATGGAAACAATAAGCATGTGCCAAGCGAATTATAGATACTTGCGAATCCGAGAGCAGAAAAACTAGTTTGGAGTTGTTCCTGGAAAACACATCACGGAAAGCCTGGGATGCAGATCCACTTGCGCGAATGCGCGGTCTTCTTTGTCTTGAAAAAACTCAGGATGTCCAATGAAATTTAACTCACAACAATTAGGTGAATCATGTTGTTGAATGTGATGTGGAATTGTGGTGAGTTACCAGAAATGTGATCAAACTTTGTATCAATTTGGTCAAATGTTTGCGCGCTGACAGATTGATAGATTGGTATATCAGATTCTTTAGCTTTGCCAGGGTGAGGTGAATTCAATGTAGTTATGCTGGGAGGAGCATGGTACTTGGGGATCATCATTTGAGAAACGGTCGGCAGAAGCTGAGGCGCTTAGATTTTCTGATGGGTACTTGAATCTTCCCAAAGCGAATCATCGGATTCTGGTGTCTCCATATGGTTGGAAAAGAGATGCGAGTGATATTCCTCAGCGGTATGATGGAATATGTTTTCAGATAGGTAGGGATCATGGTAACCATTAATTTGATCAAGTTGGGTACCTGGCAAGTCGGGCTCCCCGGGAGTTACCGACTGTGATGGATCAACAAAGAGTAAATCTTGAGGTTGCCTAGATAGGAAATCGCTCCTATGGCTGTCTAAAGATTCCGAGTGAGAATGATAAGATCTGAAAGATTCATCGATTTTGAACTGTGATTGTGAAACACCATCTACGTGCTTATGATTTCCGCCAATACCAGTATAAGGAAATTTTGAATGTCCCAAAGAAATTACTGGTGTGGCGGGATCGAGAAACCAACTGGGAATAATGAAAGAACAGATTGAGTCACAGGGGCATTAACCATACAAGGCTTTTCAACACGCGCATTGGTGTCATTCTGAGAAAACAATGATCTGGCAGGCCCTGTAAGGGAAACAACTGCATCCGGGATAAGAGTCGATTCATAATCTGTATGTGAATCAGATTTAGGACTGTGTCCAGGGAGACATCGAGTGGGCTTGAGGTAGGTTTCATGAACCGAGAGAGATAATGAGCTACTAGGGTTTTCAAACTCTGATTTAACATGGTGCGTGAAATACTCAAATTCAGAACAGTCGTTGACTTGTGGGTCGTCATAGGGAACACTAGGCTCAGGCTGGGTTGCTAACTAAAATTGTTCAAGGGAAACGAGAATCACATATCTGAACTGTTCACTTAACAATTTCCAATTGACATCCTTTTCGGGGAACTCAAAACAATAATGAACAAATCTAATAGAAACTTCATCAAAAGGATCCTGAGGTTCCGTTCTGATGTCATTTAACTTTATTAAAATGTTCTGAAAATCATACCTATGAAAAGCTTGTTGTAATTCACTGGCGAGTTGTTCAAATGAATGGATGGAAGCTTCCGGAAATGTGCGGCACCATTGCTTAGCACGACCTTCGAGAGTGAGGAAGAAAAGCAAACAAATCAAACCTTCATTGTCAATTTCGTAGCACTCACCAAAGTCACAAAAATCTAAAAGGTGTCGGGTTATGGACACTCCATTTTCACCATAAAATTTTAACTGGGACAAGTGATACATAAGTTCATCGGGGATGAAGTATCGAGGTTCATAAAACTCCGACAAACATATCAGGAGAATGATTTGGGAACGAGCCATTACAGATATGAAATTAATTGCAGGCTCTCAGGGCTCAGCTTGTCATCTGGTCCTCCTTCTAGCACCAATTCTGTTGACGGGAAAATCTGTCCGGCCAACAGCAGGGGATCTCCCCGATAAAAGGTCCCAATTAGACCTTGAACCGTTTGGACTAGGGATCCCGTCCGGGGTGTGGGTCTGGCTACCACTGATTTCTCCTTTTATTTGGGTCTCGCTTAAACTCTATAAAACCGTGGATACAAACCTAATCAACTAATACAAGACATATGATTGATGCATTAAATGTACATGCAGCACTATGAGTAGCAAGAGGAAATAATAAAGCATGAGGGCCGAAGGAAGTGTTGTTAACAACACTTCGTTAGGTTCATGCTTGTAAACTATTCTGACCGCAAAGGAAACAATTCCTCACGACAAGAACACCCTTCACTTCCTAAACGTTTTAAATGGAAACAAAAATGTCAATAAACAAAGCCATCAGCATTCGTTAAGAAAGTGAAATAAACACAACCACCATTAACATACTCAGCAAATTGTTATGCAACTGTGATGTGAATTGAAGATACAGTTCCCTTAATCTAAAGATGTTCGGAAACTGAAAACATAATACTCGACAGTGCTCATACATAAGACAACACCAGATCCACAAAGGGATTTTTCAAAATGATTGTATTAATGCTTCAATGTATAATCCTCTGGTAATACAATATACTCGGCTCGAGTCCCAAACCAAAGATCCTTTTACAAGCTCCCAAAGGAGTATTTATAATACAAAACCTGCCCTTTGGGCTTCCTTGACTTTTCATCTTCTCTACCGTCGGGCTACCTTGCGAACCAGTCTGTTTTGTGACCTGCGACCTGACTGGGTTTTGTGACCTTGCGACCTAGTCACTGGGTCGCTGGGTCGCACCGTCGGGCATTTGATAGGGGATGCGACTTAGCGACCCGGTGACCCCTGCGACTTGCAACCTTTTGGAACTTGCGACCCGCGACCTCGGACCTCGGGCAGATCAACAACTTGCGACCTCGAGAAATATATGCGACTTGCGACCCAGTCACTGGGTCGCTGGGTCGCATATTCGAGCCTTTGACATGGAGCATGACTCCACGACCTGGCGATCTGAAGAAATCTGTGACCTGGGGTTTTATCCCTTCTACATTTCTCCTGTTGAGATAGTCTTAGCTCCTGCCACATGAACCAACAACTTTCTGGATAAGCGATAAACTTCTTTGTCCGGGTCATCATCATAATATCCTCATGTTACCTGCATGTAAGCACATTAGATTAGCCATTAGCCTCACCCACATAAATTGAAGAAAAAGTAAAGATACAATAAAAGAAAATGTAGATGCATAAGGAGCATATTGACAGATAACATCAAGGGATTTTAACGATTAGCTAGGACCCCTACATAGTCTTTTTCTGTAGGCCATATATGCTTTGAGAAAAGAGGCCATTTCGAAGCGGGGTTGCATAGTCGGAACTTTCTCCTTGGTCGCAACTTTCCTTGGGCACACCTTTTCGTGACCTTGTGACCTCGAAGGGGTCGCACAGTCACATGGTCGCATTTCCTGTCCAGCAACAGATATTGCGACTCAGTGACCAGGAGGGTCTCGCGACTTTAGCTTCACGTGGGCTGAGACTTCTCTTCTTCTGCGATATACATAGACATGCTTCTTTTGCCCCAGCCTGAAAGCTCAGCTTACATCCTGCTTGACATTGGACAAATTCTTAGACTAGATCAAGGAAGACTGCTCTTGAAGCCCATGCGGAAAATAGTAGGCACATCTCACAGGTCGCACAGTCGCATGGGAAATAGGTCGCGTTGTTGACCGAAAGAAAAATCTGCGACCTTGCGACCCGAGGCCTTTAACTTCAACTGTTCTTTCAATGATCACAAGGTCGCAAGTCGCATTTTATTCGCTCTGTCAGCTATGCGACTCAGCGATTTTTTATTCATGCGCTTAGTTACAATGTGTGTGAAACGCTTTACTCCCTCCATTGAACAAATAACTTATTCCAAATCGATCTTTCCACACTCCACGCTTCATTTACTGTGTTAACAAACTCAGCTGGCATATGCTGACAACAATGTCGAACATTCATTCTTCCACACAAGGCAAATCGGTGCTTGAATTCTTTGCATGTTCGTTGGAGCGAATATGCACTAGCTGCTTTGCAGGCAAAACTTCAACAAAGCTTACAGTCCAACCCTTCCAACAGTACGCGATACATCAAATATTTTTACTGCCCTTCATTTTTCTGAAGCTCTCCAGTGGTGTTTCGCTGAAGGCATCGTCGTCAATTTCATATTGGTCATCTCTCTCCTTGAAGCGCTTGTGAATCATGCGTGAAACATCATCCATAATCAAGCAGAATGGTGCCCAGTCTTGAAAACAGACTTTTAAGACTGTAATCATGCAGAACTGCACTCGTAAATACGTTAAGTTTTGTTGCTATTCTCTCTGCCAAGTGTCAATGGATTCATAGGCACTGTAAGACTCCTCCAATGGGCTGGCATGCATTGTGAACTAGTGCGATTATCACTGTTCGAATGCAGGATACGAAAAATCTTGAAGGCCACCGTCCTTAGTGAGTATTTCACGCATAACGTGGCTGACACCTTTCTTCTGCCGAATCAAAAGAAACAAATGGTTGTTTCCCACGAAACTAATGTTCCACATTAATGGTTGTGCTGGTTCAACGGAGCATTTCTCTTTTCCTGGCAGACCTGTATCCGACAGCGATGACACTGCCGACACAGCTGAATCCATGTGCATGCATTTTGGGCAGGGATTACGTTGCCATTCTTACGGTCTCATTCACGCTGGATAATAGAAAACATCGCCCGCCTCCACCAAAACACTAATTTATTGACACGGTTCATTGCATGGAGAAGAAGACATTAATATGGCGGTTACTAAATATCATAAATGCATTCTGGGGAGGCGCTGAACGTAATGCTCGGCACTCAGAAAATTTCTTCCCCGAGGTGGAAAACACTGGTGTTTTTTTTTAAACTGGATCAACACATCCTTTGACACGTGGCAGAGAGCCAAGAATCACGCCGTGGACTGCCTCATGCACGCTACAACTACGCTTCCCATGGTTTAAGTCATCGTTGTAATGGTAAGTGAAAAATGGGAGCGGAAAAATGAAATCACCCTCCATGCGGGGCCTTAATCATGGCCAGAAGTGCACCTCCAAAAATAGACATCAAGCGCAGAACAAGAAATAGCTAATAATGATCATGACTGGTGTTGACAAGAACGATAAAATTGCTCCACCTCAGCATTAAGGAAAAAGGAGACCAAATTATAACGTCAAAGTTGAAAGGATCATTCATTCGTTGTTGAACCCTTTAATCATGACTTTGAGTGACTTCACCTTATGGCAACACGAATTAACAACGCGATCCTTGCCACATGTTTTCTTAAACTTTCTAGGGTTACGTCGAATGTTGTGAACGTGAGAAATTTGAATGTCGATGACTGCCTTAAGAAGCCTTGCTGTAACTACCACGTGGAAAATTCGATCCTTTTTTTGACTTCTCTGCGCTATGGTTATTATAAAATTGCCACCACAGTTCTGCTCCAAATGTTTTAGTTGAAAAGTTGACCGCCATGTATATATATAAACGTTTTCATTTGGCTCCACGCAACGTAAACATTGAACGTTGGGCTCCATGCAACGTAAACATTGAACTTTGGACCACAAAATATATATCTGCTCCACCTTTACTATAAAACGAGATCACCATATATGTCTGCTCGGCGCCCATTTGTCACGTGTCCACGTAGTTTCGCTGTTATTGCCATCGTGGCCTTGTTATACCGTCCCGCTCGTATTTCAAACATACGTTTGACCAGCTCCAATTTTAAAATGCGACCACCATGCATAGAAGCATTTGTACCCATATGTAGTTCTTCTCCGTATTTTAATCGCAAGGTTTGACCGCTATATAATATACATCTGCTCAAAGCATTTACCATAGGTAGAAAACCTGCCAAGCATCATAGTTATTATAACACGCTACTTATAGGTTTGTCATACACTCCAGGCCATGTTTCAAACATAAGCTTTGATCACTATATCTGCCATAGAAATATTTAAGCTCACTCAATGCATTTTCATATAGTTCTGACCCGTGTTCTTATATGGCTTTGAAACCATATGTTTGCGCCCTGTCTTAAAAATACAACGTACCCTCGATCCATTGAACGTGCGCCCACTTTGCATTCTTTGCCCAAAGTAAATAAGAGACCCCAGAATCAATAATGTAGGTGCAAATCTCAACAACTCTTGGTACCAGACCATTTCTGAAACATATGTTACAGGAACATAATCATGAGGACCAATACCCAACGTTTCTTGTGCATCTTCCAACTTCTGCTCAAAGGGTTCAACATTGCCAATATTAAAAGAATACTTATGTTGGCTGCCACCCTCAGAGGAGGTCTATCTGACATGTATCTCTACATCACTGCTTTCACTTTGGGTATAATTATTTGGTGAATTTCGAACATAAACTTTAGCTACAGATTTGTTTGAAAACACCATATGGTTGACTAGCTAAGGTTTCGAAAGTTTATTTTTGAAATCCTAAAAACTAATCTCTTCAGATGGAAGAGGCTTAATCTTATTTCCCTTGGTGTCATGAAAATTATTGATGAGTTTATCAGTCGTGGGATTGACCTGTATAAACAACATATAATTAATTAGTTCTTTGTGAATGGTGCCCCTAGATAAATTATATGAGACCGACGAACATAAAAAACGTATTCAAACAACGTGCTTAATGACCCATGGCAAGGGGGATGTTAATGTACATGCTGAATGCACGGAAAGTTATTATTCAAACGTACGTTGGTGATCCCTCCCTCACATGGCGTGTTTGCAGCAACAGCATCTGATCATGATGGTGGAGAAGCTCGAGAGTGGTTTGGCATAGGTCGCTAAGATGTCATTGACTGCAGGTTGGGTGAAAGACTTCAACGACTAAGCAAGCAGAGGGGGACCCGAAATTTCGAATATACCCAAACTTTTGGGTGGTGTTGTAGCGGCTACAACAGGTTGTAGCTGTAAAAATACCCAGTCTCCTACATCAAAACTTCTCTCACTACAATGTTGATCTTCTTGTTCTTTCATTTGATTTTGTGCCAAATTTAGGTTATCCTTTAAGAGTTGCAAAACTTATTGTTGATGCTCGATGTGATCTTCCACTGCTTAAAGCTTAGAATTCTCTCTTAAAGATGATGTGATGGACGGTGGATGATATCCATAAAGCACCATAAATGGGTTCATTTTTTCTGCAATATGGAAGGAACTGCTATATCACCACTCAGCCAGAGGTAACCACTTGACCCATTATGTTTGTTTATCAGATACAAAACAACGAAGATATCCTTCCAAAAAAAATTTCACTATCTCATTTTTTCCATCATATCGAGGATCATAAGACGAAATATGAGCTAGTTCAGTACCCAAACAAGAAAATAATTCCATCCTAAAATTTCCAGCAAAAATGGGATCTCTGTCACTTACAATTATATTTTGGTTTCCATGTAGCTTTTGAATTGTTTCCATAATTGCAGTAGAAAAAATACTTGTTTTAAATGGATGAGATAATAGAAAACATTGTTCATATTTGGTAAGACTATCAACTACCACCATGATGACACTCTTTCCTTCAAAATTAGGTAAAACTATGATAAAATCCATTGAAACCTCCTCCCAACATTGACTTGGAATAGATAAAGGTTGTAGAAGACCCGGGGTCTTAATTGTCTTAACTTTATTTTGCTGGAAAACCAAACATTCCATCACAAAACTTTGAATATTAGATTTAAGGCCATTCCAAAAAAAGCCTTTCTTCACCCTATGGTAAGTTTTTAAAAATCCTAAGTGTCCTCCTAAGGAAGAGGTGTGCAATTCCAAAAGAATATATTTTTTTTAGTTGTGAATTCTTACAAATATATAAGCGATATTTGTACCATAAGGAATCATTTTTCCAACTAAAGGTATCAAATGTACTAGGATCTTGCTGCAACTTTTGAATGAGTTTCCACACTTCTTCTTCATTCTTCCATTCATCCCTTACTTTGGTTATCCAATCTAGTTGGATAATAGGAATGGCACAAAGAAATAATTCCAGCTCTTGATCCTTTCTTGAGAGTGCATCTGCAACAATATCTAGCTTCCCTTTTTTGTATATGATTTCAAAGTTCTAACCCAACATCTTTGCAACCCATTTTTGATGCTCTTATGAAGATAGTCTTTGTTCCAAAAAGTATTTAAGACTACCATGATCAGTTTTACCTTGAAGTGTCTTCCCTTTAGGTAAGGTTTCCATTTATTTAGTGCATGTACTATTGCCAAAATTTCCTTCTCATAAATAGTTTTCTGTAAATACTTTCCATTGATTGGATGAATTTCAAAAGTAATGGGTCTTCCTTATTGCATTAAAACAAAAACAATTCCATTTCTTGAGGCATCACATTCCACAATAAAGTTTTTTGTGAACTCTGGCGTAGTTAAGACCGATGCTAGGAACATTTCCTCTTTAAGATGTTCAGTTGCTTTAGGAGTCCATGAAAATGCATCATTATTAAATAATGTTGTTAGACATGCTGCTATTCTCCCATAATTCTTAACAAAATTGCGATAATATCCTGTTAACCCGATAAATCCTTGCAGCTGCTTTATGATTTTGGGGACTTTCCATTCCTTAATGGAATTAATTTTTTAGGGTCTACCTTAACACCCTCCTGAGATAAAATACGACCCAGATATTCCACCTCTTGTACTCCGAAGAAACATTTGGATGTTTTTGCACATAATTGTTTCTCCTCGAATAGTTTGAGCACCATGTCAACATGTTGAACATGATCCTTCCAAGGCCTACTATAGATTAGTATATCATCAAAAAATACTGACACAAATTTTCTAAGGAAGGGCTTGAAAAAGGAATTAATCAACCCTTGAAATGTAGAAGGTGCATTGGTAAGGCAAAAATGCATGACCAAAAATTCATAATGACCCTCATGAGTTTGAAATGATGTTTTTGGAATATATTCAGTCTTCATTCTAATTTGATGATATCCTGAACAAAGATCCAACTTGGTAAAATAAATTGCTCCATGTAATTTATCCAATAAGTCATCAATCACAGGAATGGGAAATTTATCTTTAATAGTGAGCTTATTGAGATCCCTATAATCTAAACACATGTGCCAGATCCATCCTTCTTGTGCACTAATACTACTGGAGCAGAGAAATAACTTTGAATAGGTTAAATTATACCATCCTCTAACATTTTTGCAATCATACGTTCAATTTCACTCTGTTGGACATAAGGATATCTGTAAGGCTTGATGTTTGGAGGAGCACTTCTCGAAATCAAATGAATAGCATGATCATGAATAGGTGGGAGTCCTTTGGGAGTTTCAAAAACCTTGGAATGATTGTCCAAGACTTTTGGAGATCTAGAGAAATATATGATTTTGATGTTGGAACTTCTAGTGAGCATAATTATGAAATTACACTTCGTTGTTATTTCTTCAGAAGCTTTGTCATGACATTAGAGCTTATTATCTCTCCCATATTTCCTGAAATACCATGTAATTCAACTTCCTTTCTTTCCAAAAGAAAATTCAAGAAAAGTTCTTCAAAATTAAAAGCTACTGTCCCTAAAGATTGTAACCATAGTACTCCTAGTACAACATCAACACCTCCCATTGGAATATTCAATTCATGTCCCCCCATGGTTAGCTTGATATTATGGCATTTTCCAAAGAAATTTATATTTCCTCCATTTTCAACCATCACTTGACACTCTGGTGCTAGGTATAGGAAGAAATTCAATTCCTTGGCTATCTTACAATGAATAAATTTATGGGTATTACCTGAATCAATCAACACTATAACCTTTTTCTTCTTTATATTTCTTTCTATCTTGAGAGTTTGAGGAATGGTAATTCTTTCCAATTCTTTACAGGATATGGTCAGACTCATTTATTCTTTCTCTAGGGTTGGTTTTTGGTGTATATCCTCTTCTTTTGAAGTTTCTTGTTGATTTTATTCCTCCTCTTCACAATCTATGTAAAATAATTTCTTCTTAGCACACTTATGACATTTAGTGTATTTTCTATCGCAACTGTAGCAAAGCCCTTTTTCTATTTTTTCTTCCAATTGTTTTGGTGTCAACCTTGTAGGTTGTGGAAGTCTAGGAGTAGTAACACTTCTATCTTTATATATGTGAGTGGTAGGCTTCCTTGTCGCCATAATTTTAAATTCAATTTTTCTTGCCAACCTGAATGCCTTCTCAGATGAATCAGGTTCCCAAAGTCAAAATTCATGTTGGATGTTATCCTTTAAAGTCCCTATGAAGACATCAATCCTATGGTCCTCTCGAATATCAGCTACCCTTATATTCAATTTTTGGAAGTCCTCAATGTGCTCCACCACTGAACACTTTTGTTTTAGATTTATCAATTGGCTAAATAAGGTGTTGCTATTTGTATCCTCATCATGTGTTATCATTTCCTCCATGAAAATTGACCAGGTGACAATATTTTTATGGGAGAAAAGCCATCGATACCATACAAATGTATTTTTTTCTAAATATAAAGTTTCAAGGCGTACCTTTTGTGTGTTTTGCACATTATTTAAATCAACATATTGCTCCATATGTAGTATCCATGTTATGGGATCCTTGCCATCAACTTTCTCATATTGATCTTTGGAATATGGTGGGTCTTCAATCCAACACTAGAGTTTACGAAATCACGATTATCATTTTTTTTTCTCATCATGAATTTCCTCTACTATCTTTTCGCCATTAGGAATCATTTCTTGTATCAACTTTGTCAAACCTTCCTTCAAACCTTCCATGTCTACTTTTAGATCATTCTTCAAGTCTTCCACATTGTCTTTCATTTTTTCTTCCATTTCTTCTATGCCATTCTTCAAACCATCCATATTAGCTTCCACGCCTTTCTTCAAAACTTCCATTTCATTTTTTGTTGCTTTTTCCGAGAGTGAAATTTGTTGCACTTTCTCTTGTAATTTTGATATATCATGTTGCACTTCTTGCTCTTTGTGAGTCATATTAGAGACTTATGACGGCTAAATGGGTTTTGAATTCCTTTTATGGGCCATTTTAGAACCCACTATTGATATCTAAGCCTCAATATGCCCTTGGAATCACTTCAAACTTATTTTTTAAACACGACTTATGAAATTTGAAAAAAATACATAAATTTTTCTTTCTTTTGAGGAGCTCGATATTGAAACTGAATTGTATCTATGATTTCGGATGTTTAATATGTGAAATTAGGTCCTATAGTAGACCTTTGAATCTTATTTCGAAATCCACTTGTTTGACTCGATTTGGATTCTTCAAGACAAAGTTATGCCTAATCTCCCATAATGACCTAATTATGGACTGGTTCAATAGAGCAAACTTGAACGACGTCCCACATGTCACTGTTTCCACCTTCGACTCCGAAATTGATACACACAAAACTACAGTCCATGTAATTTCAGCTACTTGTTACAGAAGTCCAATCTGATTCTTAAAGAGAGTGTCATGAGTATTTTCCAAAGGTCACCTCTTTTCGATGAAATTTAGGAGCCTGCGAAAACCCTAATTTCCACAGATCATATCTCCAAAAATATTGCCAACCGAGATCTGAAATTTTTCCACAAAGTGCCTCAGGATGTCTTCAAAAATGGGTTTTTTGTTTTAGAATATGAACATTCATAGAAAAAAATTTATAGCTAAAATTCCATGATGACCTATTTGAAGCAACGGAACCCTAGAATCCAAAGCTCTAATACCAAATGTTATGAAACCCGCGCCAAAAAATAGAAGAAAAGAGTGATCAACGCCTGATAAATTAGCCACTTTGAGGGAGAAACCTCCTTTACATTACATAAATGAAAAATTCTTGGATGATACAAATGAAAAAAACATCCTTTCTATATATAGGAGTCCATGGGGACACAATATAATCCTAGTTGATCTAACAATAATAATGTAAAGGCGCAATAATAACAATAATGGATTTTTATTGGGCACAATAATAAAAATATGGGGTCTACAAGGGTACAACAATAATGATAAGGGGGCTACATTAACAACAATAAGGGACTACACTAGTAAGATAAGGACCTAACAATGACTAAGGTAGCTGACTTCATAATCGTTAATTCTACTTATTCAACTTGTGAGGAACCTCAAGTCTTCATCAGAGACATAGTGAGGTTGTGTGGTGTTCCAAAGAATATTGTGTCAAATAAAGATGCCAAGATAACTTCCATATTTTTTGAAGGAGTTATTTTTTGGTTTTTTTATAGAGTTGTCCTTCAGTACAACTTATCATCCATAGACAGATGGACGGACAGAGAGGGTCAGCATGATTCTAGAGGACATGCTGAGAATGTATGTTATGCATCAACAATGGAAGTGGGAAGGGTATATTCCACTAGTTGAGTTTTCTTACAACAATGGGTATCAAGAGTCATTGAGGATGATTCTATTTGAGTCACTTTATGGGAAGATTTGTAATACACTCATTATTTTGAGTGATCCAATGAATAGGGTATTGAATGGACTGGACATGTTAGAAAATATGCAACAAGAAATGCAGGTTATCAAGAAGAATCTAAATGTATCATAGGACAGGAAGAAGATTTATGCATATCAAAACATGGTATTTAAGGATTCTCGGGTTGGGGAACATATGCACTTGTGCATCAAGCCCAAGAAGAGCTTCTTGAGGATTCGATATTGTGCGAAGTTGGCACCTCAATATTGCAAGCCTTCCAATATCCTTGAGAGGATTGTACCAGTGGAATATACACTTGCACTACCTCTTACAGTGGAATTTAATGATGTTTTCCATGTTTAATGGCTTAAGATATATGCCAAATATGTTCATATGATTGATTGGTATGTATAGCAAGTAATATTCCCAAATTTTCACATCATATTTGGAATATTAGAGTCCTTGATTTTATTAATGAATTAAGTAAATAAAAGGGTGGAGGGACCCACAATCCTCAATAAGAATAAATATCCACTTTGTGTGTGTGAATGTGGATTAATTTAGCTTGGATCTACAAAAAGAGGTAGTTGAGCAACTACTAATGTGAATAAGATTGGAGATCATGTCTCATTTAATGAGAAAGATCATGGAGGGTTGATTCAGTCAACTAAGATCTTGAAGATGTAAAAAAAAGGATCATTGAGCATTTATGATCAAGTGATGGGGGATCATGTGCAAATAAAGAACATATGATGGAGGAGGTGTACATTGCACCTAGAATGTTTGGTTGATTTGGTCAAACAACGCAGTCCCACTTGGAGGATCTTGTCCACATGAGACTGCGCAGTTTAGATTAGGGCCAAGGCTTGGGAAGGCTCAAACATTATAAAGGAGGTGAAGGCAAAGGTGAAAGGCATCTTGGATTATTTTTATGTATGATCTTTTAGATTTGGAATTTTCAAGTGACATTCCATTGCATTCTTGGGTTGTTTAGCAGAGATTGTAGGTGTTGTTTAGCACAGGGTGTTCCTGGTTGGGAATCCCACCTATTTCTTAGAGCAGCTCTAGAAAGAGGATTGTAATTCATTATACATCAGGCTTTAAGTGCCATTTCCTTTTTCTACTTTCTGCAGGACATTCATATTCAGAAATATGCAGATTTCTGAAGATCGGTTTGGAACCTGGAAGTTGTCTTTAGTACTTTAGCTAGAGAACAAGGTGAGGGATTATTACCATCAATTGGGCTTATAGATTAGCACTCCCGAAGCCAAATTGTAGATCTGGCATCAGGCCAAAATTTATTGACCTCCTAGCAGTAGTATTCCCTTCAGGAATAACGCTGTCCATATTGCAGATCGAAAAGGAGGAAGGAAGTTGTTAGAACTTCAGCTAGCAATCCATTGAAGGATCATTCCTTCACATTGCCATTAGTCTTACCATCATCCTAGAGTTTATTACAGCATATTCTAGTAGGCAGAAGGCCTCTCTCTCCCTCACAACACAGTTTTCGTTGGCAGCTATGTTGCAGCAACTAAATTCATCATTGGAGGATTGAGAAGGTAGATCTAGAGCTTTCACCTCATAGATCTGATGAATGGATAAACCCTTCAAGCATAGATTTGATCTGAGCACACATTTCAGCCATCTATTCTTTAGATATAGCTTCAAACCTGTATTTCCCAGCAGACCAAGGATCAAATCCTAGGGAGGCGATTTTCCAAAGTTGCAGATTTGGAAAATCCTTTCTGGGTTATCTTGGGAATCCATCACATTGGCTAGATCTTGAATCTTGGCATCATTAGAGCTCCAATTTTGAGTAGATATACATTTCCCTTTGTAGCTTGCAACTCTATGTTTATATTCTGCTAAAGGGATAGCGTAGAATTTGCTACAGAGCCTCTCCAGTTACGCTATACCTGTTGTATGCATGTTTTCAGGGTGATCCTATCTCATCTTTTTGGCTAGATCTACCTATATTCTGTACTTGTGTAATTGAATAATCTCCAATATAATAAAATGGATCATCTCTTTCTGCATTTTCTGATTTTTACTTAGATTTATTGTTTATCTTGCCGTAAGTTCTTATATTTTGTGAAGTATTACTGCATTCTCCCTTTTGGGGATATTACAGTGGTCTCAGAGCATGATCTTTGGCTGAGCTTGTGGACACTTCATCTTTTACATTGAAAGAATAATAGATAGATGAGATCTATCATGGAGGATGAAAAATTTGTCACTCCTTTCTTTATATCCATGTAATATTTCTCCAAGGAGGTCTATCAAATGAAGGAGCAAGAACAAAGAGAAGATCCAAGAAGAAGATGTGATGAGGAAAGTACTTCCTATCAATAGCAAAGAAGACCAGAGAATCCTAGATCTCCTCATAGATCCACTGTGCCCACTTTCTTTGAAGGAGGTGAGAGGTATAGAAGTGAAGAAATGAATGAACCTGAGACTCATGAGACTCTCAGTATATATCTTGAAGAGTACAAAGCACAGTCTAGAGCTTTCGAGGAGAAACCAACTCTCCAACAATTCTTCCAGATTAGAGAAGAAAGAGGATCCTATAGTAGTAATAGAAGAAAGAGGCATAATAGATTCTATTTGCCTACATTTGATGGATATTCCTCAAGCAATGTCAAGGCTTGGAGGAGGGAGTTAGATTCATTTTTCAAGTTACATCTTGTGGCTGAAGAAGAGGCTGTTCAAATTGCAGCGCTTCATATCTTAGATGAAGCAGAAGACTGGTGGTTGGGCACCTAGAGCATGCAAAGGTGACTAAGTATTAAGATTTCTTTCACAAGTTGAGGAAGAAGTTTGATATGGAGAAGATAGAGTTGTGCTACAAAGAGGCATCTCCCAAGGAAACCAAGGAGAATTTCAATCTTGTCACTCTGGACAAGAGGTCACTACTTTCACCACCTACTACAGAAGTGATTGTATCTGGAGAAGAGACACTTGCATTCTTGCAAGATAGTCTTGAGCTCTTGACATATGGAGCCTCATGCATGGATCAAGAGGTGCATGAGGAAGAGGAGGAAGATACTAGCACTAGTACACTTGAAGAAAAGAGGCCATCACTCTTACCAGCAGTTGGAGACACTATTGTCCCAGTTGGAGGAACTCTTGTGTTCTATTAAGAGGTTCCCACATATCAATTGATCCAAGGTATGCATAAAATATTAGCACATATTGTTTCAAGACCAATGCATAACCAAGGGTTAGAACAAAATTTTGATTTGAAGCAGAGACATATCACAATGCAGAGGACCCTTGATCTAATCAAGGAGGAGACTAAAAACTATCCATGTTCACCATTTTTGAGCTACAGTCAACCCTTTGAGTTGAGATGTAGAGTTTCATAAAATGGGATTAGCAATATCCTATGTACAATGGCTGGTTGTGAGATTAGTGTTGTAACTTTTTTTGAGACAATGCATGTATCACCCTGCAGATCTACAACGTCGTCACTTAGTATATGTGACAAAGAAAGGGCTTCATCATTATTGGAGCATTTTTGAGGTAGCTTCACTTATGAAGCAATGGAAGCAAATATGAAAAATGGAAGACATCTTGAAATGAGAAACATTTTTTCCCTTCTCTATGACCCTTTCTCAGTGAGCATCTCACTGCTCAAAGAGAAACTTCTACTTGCAGCAAATCAAAAAATTCTTTGGCTTTGGAGGGCCTTTGATGGAGAGAGAATCTCATCAAGAGATCTCATGAGAGGTGCACTTCAACATTTCATGGAGTGCAAAGTCCTTCAGCAGTTTGAGGAATATTGTACTCTATAAAGGGAGGATACCATGATTATGCAGTACCTCATTCATCATCCACATGGAAATGAATGGGTAAGCTTGATGAGAAAGGGGTTGTGTGAACACTTGCAGATTTGGATGGGCCAGCATGCTTAGTTACATTGGTTTCATTTGGGAGATTTTTATCACTCTCCAAAGGCTCCTATTTTTCTGATCCATGCCTCGAAAAACACATATGAAATAAAGAAGGAGGCATGGCTGCACTGGCTGCTTTTGGGTGGGTATGGATACCACCTAATAGCTCATCATTTTCTGAATCATGCCTTGTGTTTCAATGATAAATTTCAGCAAAGGAAGGCATGTTCATTTTGGTTTCACTTGAGAGAGTTTGGCCACCACATCACATCTCCTATGTTTATGTGTTTTGTATTGTATAAAACTTGGCATAATGATCTCATGATGTGCATTGATGATGTTTCTTTGTATGGGGCTGATGTGACATATCATATGTCCATTAGTATGCTTTTGCTTCATGATGCACATAAGGAGGAGAGGAAGCAACAAGATCTGTTGTTGCTTTGGGGGGAGATTGGCTTGTCCATCTTACATGGAGGAGAGGAGGATGGCAACAAAGGGCCTTACTCCAATGGTTGCTATTAGGAGAATATGGTTTGACATCTTTTTCTACCCATATAACTCCTTCCCTTCCTCTTTTGCATAAATTTGGAATGATGAATTTTGGATCCAATAAGGCCAACAGGGCTAAGGATGAGAGCATAACAATGCTTAATCAAATTCATGAAACATGGGATGAAGGAGTGTATTGTATGATGAAGCTTTTCCTTTGTGCGGAGAGCTACCTTATTTTATGTCTCTCATGTATTGATGATGATTTTAGACATCATATGGTTGTCACTTGGTACTTCATGATGAAACGAGGACATCTAACCAAAAAGTTGAAGGTCATTCTTTATGTTTTTAAAAGACAACTTTGGAACCAAACATGCATAACCTATTGCAGCAAATGTAGGAAGCCTTCCTTATGTGGATGCTATTTGGAGGGGAATACATGGCTTTGCATCTACTTTTGGAGTTGCTTGAGGAAAAGCAACATTTTGTCGGGGGGGGGGGGGGAAACTGTAATATTCCCAAATTTTCACATCATGTTTGGAATATTAGAGTCCTTGATTTTATTAATGAATTAAGTAAATAAAAGGGTGGAGGGACCCACAATCCTCAAAAAGAATAAATATCCACTTTTTTTGTGTGAATGTGGATTAATTTAGCTTGGATTTGCAAAAATAGGTAGTTGAGCAACTACTAATGTGAATAAGATTGGAGATCATGTCTCATTTAATGAGAAAGAACATGGAGGGTTGATTCAGTCAACTAAGATCTTGAAGATGTCAAACAAAGTATCATTGAGCATTTATGATCAAGTGATGGGGGATCATGTGCAAATAAAGCACACATGATGGAGGAGGTGTACATTGCACCTAGAGTGTTTGGTTGATTTGGTCAAACAACGCAGTCCCACTTGGAGGATCTTGTCCACATGAGACTGCGCAGTTGAGATTAGGGCCAAGGCTTGGGAAGGCTCAAACAATATAAAGGAGATGAAGGCAAAGGTGAAAGGCATCTTGGATTATTTTGATGTATGATCTTTTAGATCTGGAATTGTCAAGTGACATTCCATTGCATTATTTGGCTGTTTAGCACAGGGTGTTCCTGGTTAGGAATCCCACCTCTTTCTTAGATTAGCTCTAGAAAGAGGTTTTTACTTCATTATACATCAGGATTTAAGTTCCATTTCCTTTTTCTACTTTCTGCAGGACATTCATATTCAGAAATCTGCATATTTCTGAAGATTAGTTTGGAAGGTTGAAGTTGTCTTCAGTAATTCAACTGGAGAACAATGTAAGGGATTATTCCCATCACTTTGGCTTATAGATCAGCACTCCCAGAGCCACATTGTAGATCTGGCATCAGGAAAAAAGTTATTGACCTCCTAGCAGCAGTATTCCCTTCATGAATAACACTGTCCATATTGCAGATCGAAAAGGAGGAAGGAAGTTGCTAGTACTTCAGCTAGCAATCCAGTGAAGGATCATTCCTTCACATTGCCATCAGTCTTACCATCATCCTAGATTTTATTGTAGCATATTTTAGCAGGAAGAAGGCCTCTCTCTCCCTCACAACATAGTTTCTATTGGCAACTGTGTTGCAGCAGCTGAATTCATCATTGGAGGATTGAGAAGGTAGATCTATAGCTTTCAACTCATAGATCCGATGAAGGGATCAACCCTTCAAGCATAGATTTGATCTGAGCACACATTTCAGCCATCTATTCTTCAGATCTAGCTTCAGATATGTATTTCCCAGCAGATCAAGGATCAAATCCTAGGGAGGTGATTTTCCAAAGTTGCAGATCTGGAAAATCCTTTCTGGGTTATCTTGGGAATCCATCACATTGGCCAGATCTTGAATCTTGGCATCATCAGAGCTCTAGTTTTGAGTATATCTACATTTCCATTTTCAGACTGCAACTCTATGTTTATATTCTACTGAAGGGACAGCACAAAATTTGCTGCAGAGCCTCTCCAGTTACGCTATACCTGTTGTATGCATGTTTTCAGGGTGATCCTAGCTCATCTTTTTGGTTAGATATACCTATAATCTGTACTTGTGTAACTGAATCATCTCCAGTATAATAAAATGGCTCAACTCTTTCTGCATATTCTAATTTGTACTTATATTTATTTTTTATCTTGCTGTAAGTTCTTATATTTGTGTGAAGTATTACTGCATTCTCCCTTTTGGGGATATTACATCACAAGTGGATGCAAATCAAAAGATTCATGTTCAGTTTGGGAAGCAATTATGAATTTGTGAAACTTGTGAATAAATAATCTAATTTCACTAAGTAATGTATTATATAACCATAAACAAAAATATTGAAAAATATTTGGAATTTGGAAGAGCTATGTATCCTGAAGATGAACCACAGTTGCGGGTTCGAAACGTCGATCTACAAGTTAACATAAATGTGATGGATCCAGAAAATCAATTGGAACAAGAATGATTTCATTCAAAACCTCTGTTTGTAGCAAAATATGCTCATGCTTCAGAATCAAGCAATCAAGAAAGTTAAAGTTCAATGGAAGCACTTTGGGCCTGATGAAGCTACATGGGAGATGGTTGATCATATGTGGGTTAGGTATCCTTCCTTGTTTTTCGGTTGAGTAAAAGGAGTTTTGGTATATGCATATATATTTATGCATGGTTGTTATTATAAATACCATAATGTGTTTTGTTATAAATATCTAATAAGTGATATGGTTGTTGTTATGTTTTCATGTTTGTCATGTTGGTTTTACTTTTTAGCAGGTTGTTCATTGTAAATATTGCATCAAGCTAAGTTATAAATATCCATGGAAAAAAAAAAATCATTTCAGTGGTTTTGCTAGTTGTAGGCATCATAGAACACTGAGGATGGTGTTTCCCTAAGGGGGAGGGTTATTTAACAACCCTAGGTTAAAATTTTATGTAATAACGGTAATAAAGGAAAAATAAGACAAGGAATTGGGACATGTATTCCAAGCTAAATATTGGGAAAAATATCCTAGTATGTGCTCATTTGGTCTATTATGGCTAAGGGGAAATTTTAAAAGGTTTTGGTAAGGAAAATATGCATTCATTGGCATTTATTTATGAAAATAATGGAAATAAGAGAAAAGGAAGGTGAAAGGTCACATGTTGCATGTGAGGAGGAAAATTGAAGGAAAAATAGAGGAAATGGAAGAAAATAGATGCCTCAATTAAAAAAATACTCCTAAGGATCAGTTCACAACATTTTGTCGGTTCAGCTTTGGAGATATATTTTATTCTCTCTCTCTCATACACTTAGAGAATTCTTGGAGCACTCTAACATTGGAGAAAGGAAGGATAGGGAAAGACAAGAAAGGAAAGGAAATTAAGGATCAATCAAGAAAGATTTGGACCAAATAGCTACAGTGGGATTAGTTTTCACGTATCGAGTTTCATGTATGATTTCCTTGCTATTATTTGCATGCATGTGTGTATTTGGTTCTCTTATTCTCATTGGCATCTTTTTTTCCAGGTGTGACATTGGTTTTAGCCTTACGTTTCCATTTCAAGATAGCCATGGTGTGAT
This sequence comes from Pinus albicaulis, assembly GCA_034641835.2. Taxonomy (NCBI): domain Eukaryota; kingdom Viridiplantae; phylum Streptophyta; class Pinopsida; order Pinales; family Pinaceae; genus Pinus; species Pinus albicaulis. Next base: position 1,039,406,058 of record CM076579.1, read on the forward strand.
GAGGTTATTTTACTTGGTTGAGTTTTGGATTGTTAGATAATTTTTGGACTAGGTGATCTGGTCTCAAGAAAATTCTCAAGGGCCCAAAAATCCCTTAACTAGTAATGTCGAAATATGCGGTAAAGCCTGAGGGTGGATATGGGAAAATTACTAAAGGTATTGGTGAATAAATCGAGAGGAATCAAAACTTTTTTAGGGCCTAGTGATCCCTTAAATGATTTTTTCAAGATTTCGGTAAAGCATGGTAGTGTATGTTTCTTTTTTTTGGTCTGGGAATCCCTTGACCGGTAATGGAAGGATTGCGGTAAAGCCTGGTTGGGTAGGTTCTGGCTTTGGGTCTAAAAATCGCTTCACTCATAATGTAGTGATATGCAGTAAATCTTAAGGAAGCCTATTTGTTTTTTCATGAGTCCCACATTCATGCTTGGAATATGGCACCAGGATGGCTGGCTGGAAGAAATAATTGGTTCATACCAAGCTATGGTGGGGTGGTATGTGGAAGTTCCCGAATGTTGAACTTGGCAAGAAGAAGGGCTTCTACTTTAATTTTCCCATAATTAAATTAGAAGGAAATTGTAATTCCACATCGCATGATAGCTTGTACGAGTTAAATAAGTTGAGAAGCTTTAGCTAGATCAGTCAATTTGAGTTCGGGGTAAAATTGGATACATATAGAGTTATCTCTAAGTTTTAGGGTGTCCAATTATAGTTTATTTTGAGTTGTAATTGTTTAACTTAATTATTTGAGTTAAAATCAGTTTAACTAGTTCTAATTGATGGATGAGCTAGTGAGAGGTCCAGTGAATTAAATGTGATTTATTCATGCAATGATCAATCATATAATTGATAATTCACTATAAATAGATGTTTCATGTCATTTCAAAGGAAGGCACAATTGATATTGGAGTTAAAGGGAAGAAAAATATCAGTTGTATAATTAGAAAATTGTACATCTCATGCATGATGTCAGCAGAATACCTTAAATGAATTGGACAATAAATTATTGGGAATCTCCTAATTAATAGGGGCTCAATTCCTCCAAGAATGCCTAAGAAAGGTTGAGAAACCTAGAGGTAGTAAATTGGTTAACTATGAGACCATTCTTTTTGGGATTAGAGTGAGACAATCAGAGATAGTCTAGAGAGATCTCAATCCTACGAGAAGCATTGTATTGTTTCATATTCTTGACTTAATCCAATATACATATAGCGGGGTTTTTAGCTGAGGCTTCCCCTAGACACATATTTATGTTGGATGATTGAAATTTTTTCTTTTCTTGTTCATTTGATTATGCGATCGTATTTGGTTTCCACAATTTGTAGAAATATATTTAGTATTTTTTTTATCATATTACAAGATAAATTGAATCAATGTGGATTTTATAAATGGTTTTGGAGCAAGAATCACTATAGAAGAGAATAATCATAGTTTTTTTTAACAAGTGAATCAAATTTTTAGATTTATTCTTCATAATCAACAACAGATCAATATGTCTTTCTCTAGATTGAGAATTAATTATGCCCTTGAAGGGTATTTGAATTACATAGAATGGAAAGAAAGGATTGAGGTAGTGTTGGAGGACAACGGACTGAATGAATTCATAAACAATGATATTCCCTATCATGTAAAAAAAAATTCTCAAATTCTTGATGCATGGAAGAAGAATGTAGCAAAGGTGAGAATAATTCCGTTAGAAGGAGTTCGAGATAATATTGTCTTGAAAATCCATGGAAAGTGTTAAGGTCTCTGTAATTTTCAAGTTTGGCAGATACAAAATACAAAGCCAACATATGAACGACTTTGGGATTCAAGGATCTAGCCCTCATGATTCCAGAGAGGGATCTCTCTTATAAGTTTGTTTAAAGATGTGATCTTTAAAGCATGAAATGTGATATTAGGCTAGTTATGAAGAGCATGGGTTTTTGTTTGTTTTTTATTGGGCAAGGAAATGGTGAAGGTGAAGGCCATTTAGATGAAGGGTGAAAGTGTAAGCAAGCGAAGTGATGATTCAGCTGAAAATATAGGCAAAAAGTAGCTTCAACCCATTAGGCTATCGAGTCATAAGAGAATTTAATTAGACAACAAGGTTCAAGAGTGATCCATGGGGCAAGTCATCTATGTCAAAGGATATCTTTTAAGTTGATTTTATGGAATGAAACAAACAGGAAATGAAGAACAAAACAAATGAAAAACTAAGAGCAGCCTGAGATCAAGCAAGTGCTTTGAAACTATCTTGCTTTAGCATACACTTAAGGAAAAAACATGACAGTAATTTGAGATCAAGTAAGTGCTTTGAAACTACCCTACATTGATGTACTTTTAGCAGAAAAACATTTGAAACATTTAGAATATCTTAAGATCAAGTAAGTACTTTGAACCTATCCTGCTTTCAGCATATTCTATGAGAAAACACAGATGATTAGATATAAAGAGAAATCTAAGATCAGGAAAGTGCTTTGAAACTAGCCTGCTTTTAATGTACTCTTAATGGAAACTTTCAAAAGAGGAAAACATAGAAATAAAGCTTATCAGTGAGAGTAGTGTACTGTTGAGAGTAAGTCCTAGCTCTGTATTTTCTGTTCTTTATCAGAGAAAGTGAATAGAGTGAAAACACAAGGAAAAGTAACAATTGAATATAAGAAACACATCACCATTGACATCGATCAGGATCCCATAAATCAGCTTGTATTTGATGTTCAAACCAGTTACAATCTTCAAGCCTGGTGGGTCTCTACAACTTCAAACTTCTCATATCAGCTTATGTATTTTCAATTGCAAACAGGGCTTCAGCAAAATATTAACATGCAATCAGATATCCAGATACCAACTATTAAGACGTGGTCCTCAAGGATAATTTATAAGAAAATCTAGAAGTGGGAGAGTTTCTAGGGGTCAAGTATCATTAATTTCACAATCATTGCAATCTCTGGCCTTTGAAAAATAGGCAAGACATAAGAAAGGAATGCACTCAACCTATAACTATGCTTCATAACTCTTTTTTTGCTTTTCAAGGCTTAATGGTCAAACAGATTGACTTCAGGTCTATTTTTTATCTTCAAAATCACTTTGCTGACAATTAGAAATAATTTCTCTTGATTTGTATTAATTGTTCAGCTGTCTTTAGGGAAATATATTTTGTTCTGGTAATAACTAAGCCTTCTTTTATTTCTGTGAGACTGCAGGTGTCTTTTGGTAGCTGGAGAAGGTTGGATTTTGGTGCTGGAGAGGGTTCAATTGGCCTCTGAGTGGCGGTGGAAGCTTTCTTGGACTGACAGATGTCTTTGTCTTTTCCTAAAACACTTTTTGTTTCACTTTTAGGTCTGTGCTTTAGGCCTAATTAGGACTCTGGATCATTTTAAGGTCTTCGAGCTGTGTTTCATCCTTTAATCACTGAATTACATCATTAATCTTCAATAATGTATGTTTAATCCCTTCAGACTGTTACTAATACACTTTGCCGCTTCCTTTGACTGTTTTGGTGCATATACAGGTTCAATGGCACATGAGGGTTTAGATCGGGGTTTGACTCTGATATTTAATGGAAATCATGTTTAAAACCCTTTCTGAGATTTCTTCCTTTCCATCTTCAGCTCTGAGAATTGATATTTCGTGTTTCAAAATACCCCGTCTGTGCTTGTGTGATAGAGTGCATTTTACGACCTTTGATACTTTCAAAAACACAATAAACACATTAAAAAATCCTTTTGGGAGTGGGATATGGTGTTTTGGAGGCCCGTGGAGGATGGATGAGTGATGGCGGAGAGGTGGATGCAGGCGAAAGAATGGAAAAAATCGGGGCAGAAACGGTGGAAATCGTGAAAAAATGGTGAAAACAAGCCCGATGAAGTTTTGTGATGAGGATGATTTTGGGCCGTTAGATCAGATATGACCATAGCAATCGATGGTTGAGGATCATTGATGAACTCATTTGGTGGAGGGACGAAGGAATGATGGACGGAGGGTGAGATTGTATTGTGGCCGTCGGATGAATAAAACGGGTGGTGGAGATCAATGGATGAGATTGGCGAGGAGAATAAGTGACTTAGCACGATAATAAGTCTGGATCGTCAGATCAGAAAGATCTACGGTCCAGATTAAATGATAAAACACACGGCGGAAGAGGGTGGTAAGACAAAAAAACACTAGTGGTATTCGCACGGGGTTGGGAACGGTAATTGGTTTTCATCAAATTCACGCGATTCCATTCAGCACGCGCCACGTGGCGATACAAAACCACCTATATCGTGCAGCTTTTGAACGTTAATGCCCAGATAATAAATCTACATGATATGCCTCTCGGCCTTTGGATGTGGGATGGAAAGATCTGACGGTGGATATAAGGCGCGATGGGGGAAAGGTGCGAGAGTGGAGGCGGTGATTGTGTTGAATAAGGACCGTTGGATCTGCCTGGATGAACAGTTAGGATTGCATGAATGGACGTCTCAAATCTGAAGCTGGGGCACAGTGTTTTTGAAATGGGAAAGGTTACATGGCTAGCGAAGACAAATCTAATCATCAGATCTATAGATCCGACAGCTGAGATTGAAAGGTATGGCAGAGGAATAAAAACCCATCACGTTGGAAAGTTTAAAAAACAAAGGAAAAAAGTGCTATGAATAGGTTCCTTTGGCTCTTTAAGCGCTTGCTCCCACTCTGTAGGTTCTATGAATGAGGGGCTAAATAGGATAAGCCCTTCGGGGCTTAATTCTTCAAAATGAGCGGAAAAGCGCTTTTATGTTTTTTTATTTTGGCCTTTCCAAAGGATTTTTGGTCTTCTTAGCGCCCGGTTGTGGGCTTGGGGTCACATGAGGAAAGGAGGCCAAGTTGTGTAAGCCCTCAGGGGCTAGACTCTGTTATAATGTAAAATAAAGGGTTTTTAGGCCAATTTTAGTTCTTTTGAGGCCAAATGAGGGATTCTGATAAGGGGGAAAAGGAATTTTTAAACCAGACAGAGGGTAACATGAGGCTTAAAAAGGATTTTAGGATGAAATGGAGGTTTAGTGGGGGGGATTTTGTGGGATATGAAAAGGAGAAAAAGTGATGAAAAATGGAGGTTTTGTGAGGATGCCATAGGGAAAATGGAGGCCTTTTTTACAAAACTTTTCTTCGCAAACAGTGAGGCTTTTTTATTGACACAACTTTGAGGATTGCTTCAGAGGAAAAAACACATGAAGGCTTCAAGAGTAGTAGATTTTCAAGGAAAAGGTTCCTCTTGAAGACTTAGAAACCATTTAGCCACCTGTTTGTTATGCCAAAATTTTATAGGTGGCTAACAGTGGCTCCACATGGGGATGGTATCTTCCTGAAGATGTCAAGAACATGCAGATTAAATTCTTTGGAAGTAAGCTAGATGCCTGACCTTTGACCATCCCTTTCTTCTTTAATCAACTGTTACAAATCATGAAAATATCATATCAGTAGTAATATTCTCCCAAACAATCTACCTACCCATCCTACTATCCTAACATTTTTTCTTCAAGGTGCATTTAGACTTGCAGACCTTTTACATCATTTTTTTATTATTGAAAGCAGAAAAAAATAATGTAATTCTACCCTTATTCCTCCATCAGACCAGATAAACAGTTGGCCTCATAGCTTCTCTACCTACACTAATATCTGCTAGGATTAAACTGTCTAGCAGATTTCTTTCTTTACATTCTACAATAGAAATTTAAAAACAATCAAACTAGGATTAGACTGTCTAGTTTGCTATGGGTCCATGGCATAAAGACAACTGCACATGAGCTGAACTTTGCAGGAAATTGAAACCAAAATTGTGAAGGCTGGAAATTGTGAAACTCTAGAGCATCCTTCTTTCTCTTGTGACTCAGATTTTGAGCTTGTTAGTGTCACTTTTTATTCTTCATTTTCATCTCTGGTTTTGGGCTTGTTAGAGTTGTTCTATCTTCTTTCTTTTGTGACTCAAATTTTGAGTTTGTTAGAGTCACTTAACTTCTTCAATTCAGCTCTGGTTTTGAGTTTGTTAGAGCTGATTTTTCTTCTTTCTTTGCTGGTTCAGGTCTTGAGCATATTAGAACTAACTTTTCTCTTTCTTTGGCTCAGACTTCGGGCTGATTTGAGCCATTCTTTGGAACTTCTAAGGTTCAAGTTTTGAGCTTGTCTGAACATCTTCTTTCATCTGTTTTTTTTAATTTTTCTTTTTAGGAAAACTGAACAAAGCAATGGTATTTACAATGGAAGTGAAAACTTTAAACTCTGAGTTTTTAGTAGTAATAATGTTTGAGCATCTTGCCATTGACAAGACCCCTAAACAGATTTGTACCATCTAACTCTTGTAGGAAGAATGCATTTGGACCAATGGTAGACTGAATAATGTAATGACCTTGCCACAAATTGTCAAATTTTCCATGCTTACCCTTATCTTCTCTTCTACAGTTCCACTTGAGTACCTTGTCTCCAATGTTGAAATCACAAGCTTTTGTTCTTTTGTCAAACAAACTCTTTATGTTCTCTTGCACTTTTTGAGCTCTGTTGTAGACCACTTCCCTTGTTTGCTGGAGATGTATTGTTTGATTGATCCTTCTTACCATGTTGTCCTCTTCTGACTGTATTTCTTGGACTAATTTTATCACTGGTACACCTAGGCTGGTAGGAAACACTGCATCTGCTCCATAAACAAGCTGGTAAAAGGACATTCTAATGGATTTCTTTGTGGTCAATCTGTCTACCCACAAAGCATGCACCAACTTATTATGCCATGATTTTTTATTCTCTTCAAGCAGCTTCTTGATGATGGTCACCAAAATTTTATTTGATGATTCCACTAGCCCATTACCCTAAGGGTAATAAGCAGTAGAATGACCAAGTGCAATCTGATACCTATGAAAAAAATCAATCATATTTTTGGAACCAAAAGAAGCAACATTATCAGTAATAATCTTCCTAGGGAAACCAAATCTAGATAGGATATGGTCTTCAAGAAATTTTATAATGACAGAATTTGTGGCATTCCTAGAAGGGATGGCCTCTATCCATTTTTTGAAATAGTCAGTGGCTATGAGAATCCATTTGTGTTGGGCAAAGGAAGCAGGATGGATTTCTCCTATAAAATCTAGGCCCCACTGTTGAAAAGGAGCTTCAAGAGTGATGGGTTGTAATGGTAAAGGGAGGAGTTTTCTTTTGCCCTCAAAAATTTGGCACTTGTGACAGACAACTATCATTTTATGGACATATTGGAAGAGGGTGGGACAGTAATAGCCAGCTCTAAGGATTTTATTGGCTATGGTTTTCCAGTAGAGATGACCTCCACACTCTCCTTCATGGAATTCATGCTTGATCCTCTCTGCATCAACTTCACGCAAACACTTGAGTAATAAACCATTAGCATTTTTCCAATATAAACATTCATTTAAAATGCAATAATTCCTAGCTTTCAACTTTAAAAACCTTGCCTTAGTCTTTGATAAATCAGGAGGAGCATTGAGATTTGTAAGCACATACAAGATGTCAGCATACCAAGGTGAGTTTAGGAACTGCTCTTCAACAGTGGGAGCAGGAAATTCTTCATTTTCATCCAAGGCATATATTATGTTAATGTCAAGAGCTTGTAGGTTATATTTAGCCATTAATTGACCTAAGCCCTGACCTTTAATGAGTTTTGTGGGTTTGATTTTCAAATCATACTCTAGTATTATTTTAATCCACTTACCTCTCTTTCCATCTGGGTCTTGTGACAAGATGTCCTTTACCACTATGTTAGGCACATAAGCAATGATGTGAGAATGTAGAATATACACCCTAAAGTCCTTTAAGGCCTTTACCAAGGCATAGGCCTATTTTTCCATGATATTGTATTTCAAGGGTGCATCTCTTAGTGCCTTGCTAAAAATTGCTATTGGTTGCTCTTGTCCCTCTGGATTTTTCTGCAATAGGACAACAGCCACAATATGCTCTGATGCAAAGGAGAAAATGAGGAAATCCTTTGTGAAATCCGGTCTAATTAGCACTGGTGCCCGGGTGAGTGCATGTTTTACCAATTCAAAGGACTTTTTGGCTTCTACAGTCCACTTAACTCCCACTTCTTTCTTGAGCATATTAGTCATGTTTCTAAGGAGCTATGTTAAGTTGGGAATAAACCTCCTTAAGAATTTAATATTCCCAATGAAGGACTGCAATTCTTTTATGTTCCTTGGGTGGCTAATTTGTAGTATTCCCTCAAATCTTTTTGGATCTATTCTAATCCCCTTCTCTGATATAATATGGCCAAGAATTTTACCTTATTGTTGGCCAAACACTGTCTTCTTGGGATTTAAAGATAGCCCAAACCTTTTGCATGTTTCAAAGACCTTTCTTAGATGTTTAAGGTGCTCTTTATCAGTTTTGGAATACACTATTATGTCATCAAGATAAATTACAATGAAGTGCCCTATTTCCTCTGAAAATGCAATGTCCATGGCCCTTTGAAAAGTGGCCCCAACATTCATTAATCCAAAAGGAATTTTCACATACATGAAAGTGCCCCAAGGAGTGGTGAAAGTTGTCTTGAGTTGATCTTCTAGGAGTACTAAAACTTGGTTATACCTTGAAAAACCATCTAACAGAGAAATCCTCGTTGAACCAACCACCTTTTGTAGGATGTGTTCCATTTTGGGTAAAGGGTAATTGTCCTTTAAGGAGGCTCTGTTGAGGTTTATGAAATCAATGCATAGTCTGATTTCTCCTGTCTTTTTCCTCACAGCTACAAGGTTAGAAACCCAATCTGAAAACCTCACAGGCACTATGATTCTTGCCTCATACATTTTCTTAATTTCCTTTTCCACTAGAGGCAGTTGTAGTGGGTTGATTATGTGCAGTTTTTGCCTAAAGGGTTTCTAGCTTTCTTTCAATGGGATCTTATGTTGGATAATATCTGTGTCATATGCTTTTAAGTCCTCATAGCTCTAGGCAAACACATCAACAAACTCTTTGAATAGATCAATGTATTTTTGTTTGAAATGGGCAGGCAAAGACTTGGATAATTTAATCATTTTAGGCTTATCTTTGCTGCCTATGTTGCATTCTTCAACATCTGAATCAGTGTGCTCTATAGTGGGTTTCTTTACCACATCATTAAAATCGGAAAGGTCCTCTAAGGGTGCCAGTCCTCTGGGTATGCTTTTCTCTCTGGACTATAGCACCTCCATGTCTTCCTTATCTGATTTCATGTATTCTTCAATTTGTTTTTCAAATTTCTTGGTCAACATGTTTATTTCTGCGTTAGGGGATGAATTTTCTTCATCGGGAGGCTCTTCATCTAAACAATTTTCATCAGATTTAGAGTTTGAATCAGGCAATTCGAATTCATTCCTATAGAGCAAGAAATCTTCTATCTGTTTGTCACCCTCAAAGACCTGCCAATATTTTTCATTATCTGGCACTGCAGGTCTGTATTTTGTTTGAATAATGATCTGTTTGTCACTAGGTGATTCCTGATATGAACTAGCAGCACAGGCCAATCCATTTGCAATTATGTTTTGACTCCTAGGAACAAACACAAGCTCATACTCTACAATTTTTTTCAGAAAATCCATGGCATTATTTCTGTATGCCCTTAATCTAGGATTCTTTGTATTATACTCTCCATTTAGTTGCTTGATGACTAATTCTGAGTCCCCCTGAACAAATATCTTCTTTGCTCCTAGTTCTTTCAATAGATGCAATCCTAGGATGAGAGCTCCATACTCTACAACATTGTTTGTGCACGTAAAGTCTAGCTTAAAAGCATGGCTCTCTGTGTAATTATTTTTAGTGCTATGCAACCATACCCCAGCTCCTGCATTCTTTTTAGTGCAATATCCATCAAAGTTCATGCACCATAAGGGACTGTTTGTAGGATTGACATCATTTTCATCCTTAATGCCATGTTCATCATTACGTTGTATTCTGATTTTGAGATCTGCACCATGTTGTGATGTTTCTTGTTCTTCAGGGTTTTCATGGAGTTCAGAGTGATGGGTAATCTGTTGTTTGTAGTCTTGGCTTTGTTCACTCTGGGTTTTTGTTTGAGCACACTGTTCAAAGGTTTCTCTCTCGTTTTCCTCTATATCTAGAACTGCCATTATTTCTAGATTTGGGGCTTCTAATTGATTGTCTGAATTTCTGTCTTCTGGCTCTGGCTCCTTTGTGGATTCATCATTGTAAAGGATAAAAGAGTCCAGGTCTGTATGGACAGAGTAAAGAGGGAAATTCTCAAGCTTTTCTGGGTTACTAACCATGAATTTCATGTCTGCCTCTCTGTACAGTCTTCTAGGTTGGCTAAAGACAGGGATAGTGGCATATGTCCCATCCATTTGCATTGTACCTTGCAGCTTGGCACCCCATGATCTTGACAGCAACATGTCATACTTAGGAGGTACATCAGCCACCACAACATCTATGACCATGCACTTGGCTGGGATTTGAGTCAAATTCACACAAATATCTTTGATTAGGCCAAGGCACTTCACTCTGCTAGAGTCAAAAGAATATAGATCCTTGTAAGGTCTAGTTATCTCTAGGCCTAGCCTTTCCATTATCACTTTTGGCATTAGGTTGTGTGAAGCTCTAGAGTCATTTTTAGCATTATGCAAGATTTTTTCATGGATATTGAAGCTGACATAGAAAGGAGGTACTACCCCTTCCTGGAATTTCCCTTCAATTTTTGGGCCAAACAAGAGAGTTGGTTGATCATCATTTAAATTGACAGTGTCACTGTTTTCTTCTAAGTTTAAAGCTTTCAAAATTTGACTCTTATATACATCTTGGGTGGCCAACTCAGTGAGAGGGACAAAAATTTTAATTTTGGATATTTCACTCTCCAAACTAAAAAGAGAATGACTCTTTGAGAGGTTCAATTCTGTCTTGTTGGGCACCGTTTTATTAGCAATATCAACTTGTTGATTTTCAGTAGGTACAATGTTTGAAGCTGTTTTATCAGGAGCATTAGCTGCAATGCTAGTGCTGCTAGATTCTTGACTTTATTTTTCATTGGTTTGGATGTCCTTATCTTTGTTTTTACCAGAGTTATCAACTGTTGATTTACTGCTTTCGGCAGTCACTTTAGGAGTCTTTCCAGGTCTTTTCTTAATGGTGATTTCAAAGGGCTTTGGTTTGGGATTATCTATGTTATTTTTTCTTCTGAGATCATATTGTTCTCTAACCTGCATGATGGAATTTTCGAATCCTAACCTATAGTCCTCAGTTTCCAACCTTTCCTCATCCCAATGTGAGTATGGGGTATGGTTATATTCTGTGGAAAAAGTGTGATCCTGGTCATCTACTTCCACCATGTTTATGATAGTCCCCTTTGATTCTTCTATTATCCCTTCATCCTCATCAAGGAAATTCTCTTGGAATGGGGGTATGACTTGTTGATTAGAGTCTCTTTGTCTATTTGGGGGATTGTTTCTCCTAAATTTTTGGTTTTGGCTTTGATTTTGGTTTCTGTTTTGATTAGTTTCTTGGATGACCAATTTCTCCATCATTATTTCCATCCTCTCCATGTTTTTGGCTAGACTATCATATTTGGGATCAGATGAATAAGCTATGTTGTCATCCCTATAGGTTACCTTTTTCTCATCTCTCGTCCTAGCTCTTTTTTCAATCAAGTTTTCCTCTACACTCACTGCTCCTTTCTGCATGTCTTCCATTGTGTTATAATCTCTCTCTCTAAGCTGGTAGGCCATATCAGCATCAAATCCTTCAGGGTATTTCACTAAGGCCATTCCTTGGGGAGGTTTCATGTGTGGTGGAAGAGCATTGTAGACACTATTAAATCTAGTAGAGTAGTCCTGGACACTTTCTCCTTGATTTCTCTTAAGATTCTTATATTTTTCTAGGATTTGGAGAGGGTTGCTTCTAACTTCCCATTTGTTTATAAAGGTTTGAAGTAAGGAGGGAAGATCATTGATGCTATTAGGAGGTAAGCCTTTAAACCATTTCTTCACTTCTCCTCCTAAACTCTGAGCGAAGATCCTCATCTTAATTGTTTCATCCTCTGTTTCCATGTAATCAAAGGCATCTTCCATCTTATCTTCATGGTGTTGATCTATAGTGGATTCTTTCCTCGTGAAATGAGGAATTCTAGACTGATATTCATTGGGTAAAGGAGATAAAGGCTATGGTAACACCAAGGGAGCATACCATGCTACCATGCTAATGTTTTGTGGAGGTAAAGGAGGGGCTTGAGCAGCAGTTATATGAATGCCAGAAAGGCTAGGACCAACAACAAACTGTTAAGCAGATCTAGGGTGAGAGAGACCTAAGTTATGAATGAAATGTATATTAGGAGGTGTTTATGGAGGGGTTTCTCTATTACCAATATGCTGATCACTATGAGGAGGTGAGTTTGGAAGCTCAAAGTTTGTCTGATCTAAACTACTGAATGACTTAGTTCTTGGTGAATTTCTTGGTATGTCTAAATCAAACTGAGTGTTTGATAGAGCTGTAAGGTTTTCAGGTGTTGAATTAGCTCTATAAATGTGTCTGACAATAGTGGAGTCCCTATATGAAGAATGATTCCTAATAATACTTTCAGGATTTTCCACTATTTCAGGGGGCTTGGATGAGCTCTAGTATGGATTTTTCTTGAAGCCAGTATGTATAAAAATCTCAATGAAGAAGGTTGGCCAGATATGACAGTCTTTGAGAGGAAAACTATCTTTAAACAAGGAAGCTTAATCATATGTGTTTCCTTTAAAATGTATGATGGTGTAAGAAAATTGGTCTCCCAATGGAGTCTTGTGAAAACAAAGATAATCAGCAAGCCTACTGATCACCAGTGGAGTCTTTTGGTCATTCAGGGACTGTGGAGTCGCCAGGTGGATGGTTTAAAGTGTCTTGAAGGAGATTTTACTGTCCACCACAATGATTTACTACCAAACTTAAATGCTCTTAAAATAAGGGGTTTCCTAAGGTCCTAAAGGTATCTAGGATGAAGTTCACTCAGAATCTCCCCAGTGGAGTCGCCAAAATGTTAGGGTCTCTGTGATTTGCAAGTTTGGTGGATACAAACTACAAAGCCAACATATGAACCCCTTTGGGATTCAAGGATCTAGCCCTCCTGAATCCAGAGAGGGATCTCTCTTATAAGTGTGTTTAAAGATGTGATCTTTAAAGCATGAAATGTGATATTAGGCTAGTTATGAAGAGCATGGGTTTTTGTTTGTTTTTGGTTGGGAAAGGACATGGTGAAGGTTAAGGCCATTTAGATGAAGGGTGAAAGTGTAAGCAAGTGAAGGGATGATTTAGCTGAAAAGATAGGCAAAAAGCAGCTTCAACCCATTGGGATATGGAGTCATAAGAGAATTTAATTGGACAGCAAGGTTCAAGAGTGATCCATGGGGCAAGTCATCTATGTCAAATGATATCTTTTAAGTTGATTTTATGGAATGAAACAAATAGGAAATGAAGAAAAAAATAAATGAAAAACTAAGAGCAGCCTGAGATCAAGCAAGTGCTTTGAAACTATCTTGCTTTGGCATACACTTAAGGAAAAAACATGAGAGTAATCTGAGATCAGGTAAGTGCTTTGAAACTATCCTGCATTGATGTGCTTTCAGCAGAAAACCATTTGAAACACTTAGAATAGCTTAAGATCAACTAAGGACTTTGAACCTATCCTGATTTTAGCATATTCTATGAGAAAACACAGATGATTAGATATAAAGATAAATCTAAGATCAGGCAAGTGCTTTGAAACTATCCTGCATTCAATGTACTCTTAATGGAAACTTTCAAAAGAGGAAAACATAGAAATGAAGCTTATCAGTGAGAGTAGGGTACTGTTGAGAGTAGTTCCTAGCTCTACATTTGCTGTTCTTTATCAGAGAAAATGAACAGAGTCAAAACACAAGGAAAAATAACAACTGACTATAAGAAACACATCACCATTGACATAGATTAGGATCCCATAAATCAGCTTGTATTTGATGTTCGAACCAGTTACAATCTTCAAGCTTGGTGGGCCTCTACAACTTCAAACTTCTCATATCAGCTTATGTATTTTCAATTTCAAACAGGGCTTCAGAAAAATATTAACATGCAATTAGATATCCAGAGACCAACTGTTACAATGTGGTCCTCAAGGAGAATTTATAAGAAAATCTGGAAGTGGGAGAGTTTCTAGGGGTCAAGTATCATTAATTTCACAATTAATGCAATCTCTAGCATTTGAAAACTAGGCAATACATAAGACAAAAATGCACTCAACCTATAACTTTGCTTCATAACTCTGTTTCTGCTTTTTGAGGCTTAATGCTCAAACAGATTGACTTCAGGCCTATTTTTTTATCTTCAAAATCACTTTGCTAACAATTAGAAATAATTTCTCTTGATTTGTATTAATTGTTCAACTGTCTTTAGGTAAATATCTTCTGTTCTAGTAATAACTAGGCCTTCTTTGATTTCTGTGAGACTGCAGGTGTCTTTTGGTAGCTAGAGAAGGTTGGCTTTTGGTGTTGGAGAGGGTTCAATTGGCCTCTGAGTGGTGGTGGAAGCTTTCTCGGACTGACATATGTCTTTGTCTTTTCCTAAAACACTTTTTGTTTCACTTTTAGGTCTGTGTTTTAGGCCTAATTAGGCCTCTGGATCATTTTAAGGTCTTCAAGCTGTGTTTCATCCTTTAATCACTGAATTACATCATTAATCTTCAATAATGTACGTTTAATCCCTTCAGACTGTCACTGATACACTTTGTCGCTTCTTTTGATTGTTTTGGTGGATATACAGGTTCAATGGCACAGGAGGGTTTAGATCAGGGTTTGACACTGATATTTAATGGAAATCATGTTTAAAACCCTTTTTGAGATTTCTTTCCTGCCATCTTCGGCTCTGGTAATTGATATTCTGTGTTTCAAAATACCATGTTTGTGCTTGTGTGACAGAGTGCATTTTATGACCTTTGATACCTGCAAAAACACAATAAACACATTAAAAAATCCTTTGGGGAGTGGGAGAGTGTGCTGTGGATGCCCGTGGAGGATGGATGAGCGATGGTGGAGAGGTGGATGCGGGCAAAAGAATGGCGAAAATCAGGGCAGAAACAGTGGAAATTGTGAAAAAATGGCGAAAAATTGGCTCGATGATGTTTTGTGATGAGGATGATTTTGGGCCATCAGATCAGATCTGACCATGAAAATCGACAGTCAAGGATCATTGATGAAATTTTTTGGTGGAGGGATGAAGGAATGATGGATGGAGGGTGAGATTGTATTGTGGTCATCGGATGAAGAAAACAGACGGTGGAGATCAATGGATGAGATTGGCGAGGAGAATAAGTGACATAGCGCGATAATAAGTCCAGACCATCAGATCAGAAAGATCTATGGTCCAGATTAAATGTTAAAACACATGGCAGAAGAGGGTGGTAAGACAAAAAAACACTAGTGGTATTCGCACGGGGTCGGGAACGGTAAGTGGTTTTCATCAAATTCACGCAATTCCATTCAGCGCGCGCGACGTGGCGATACAAAACCAATTATATCGCACAACTTTTGAAATTTAACACCTGGAAAATAAATCTACGCAATATGCCTCTCGGCCGTCGAATGTGGGATGGAAATATCTTATGGTGGAGATAAGGTGCGATGGGGGAAAGGTGCGAGAGCGGTGATCAGGTTGAATAAGGACCACTGGATCTACCCGGATGAATGGTTAGGATTGCAAGGATCGGAGGTGCTGTATGTTGGGCCATTGGGCTCGTTGTGGGCTGTTAGGTCGTGCGAATGGACGACTCAGATTTGAAGCTAGGGCACAGTGTTTTTGAAAGGGGAAAGGTTACATGGCTGGTGGAGACAGATCTGATCGTCAGATCTATAGATCTGATGGTTGAGATTGAAAGGTATGGCGGAGGAATAAAAACCCATCGCATCAGAAAGTTTAAAAAACAAAGGAAAAATGTGCTATGAATAGGTTCCTTTAGCTCTTTAAGCACCTGCTCCCACTGTGTAGGTTCTATGAATGAGGGGCTAAAAAAGATAAGCCCTTGGGGGCTTAATTCTTCAAAATGAGTGGAAAATCGCTTTTATGTTTTTTTTTTTGGCCTTTCCAAAGGATTTTTGGTCTTCTTAGCACCCTGTTGTGGGCTGGGGGTCACATGAGGAAAGGAGGCCAAGTTGTGTAAGTCTTCAGGGGCTAGACTCTGTTATAATGTAAAATAGAGGGTTTTTAGGCCAATTTTAGTGCTTTTGAGGCCAAATGAGGGATTCCGGTAAGGGGGAAAAGGAATTTTTAAACCAAACAGAGGGTAACATTAGGCTTAAAAATTATTTTAGGATGAACTGGAGGTTTAGTGGGGCGAATTTTGTGGGATTTGAAAAGGAGAAAAAGTGATGAAAAATGGAGGTTTTGTGAGGATGCCATAAGGCAAATGGAGGCCTTTTTTACAGCGGTTTTCTTCACAAATAGTGAGGCTTTTTGATTGACACAGCTTTGAGGATTGCTTCAGAGGAAAAAACACGTGAAGGCTTCAAGAGTAGTAGATTTTCAAGGAAAAATTTCCTCTTGAAAACATAGAAACCATTTAGCCACCTGTTTGTTATGCCAAAATTTTATAGGTGGCTAACATAAAGGAAACTCGATATGCTATGTGGAATAGCTTAAAATATATGTTTCACAATAGTAGTGACTACATAAAGCTTATGTTGAAGTACAAGCTCGAAAAGGTCAAGATGGAGAAGAGTGACACGATACCAAAATACTTGACGAAGTTCGCTCAATGTCGAGATGAGATTGGAAGTGTTGGTGTGACAGTTTCCCAAGATTATTTGGTGAGCCTAGCACTTCTAGGCCTTCCCAAGAGCTCACATAGCTACCAGTAATTGGTGAATGGGAGGAAGAAACTACTAGAGTGGGAGCGATTATGCTTTGACTTGGTGCAAGCAGAGATTCAATGGAAGACCAGAGATGGATCCTCATCAAAGATTAATAATGAGGAGAGTTGTGACTTCGATGGAAAGGAAAATAAAGGGAAAGGGAAGGTGTCCCATTCCAAATCATATTTTGGTCAGACGAGAAAGAAGCAAGACTTATCAAGGGTAATTTTTTTCACTTCCATGATATTGGACAATATGCTACAAAATTTTCACAAAAGAAGACTGACAATAAGTCCTCAAGAGGAGTGGTAGGTGAAGCATGATGAGCACCATCATTAGGTTTAATTTGAGGGGTTAATTGTCACCATTTTAGCCTTATCAGACTCTCTTTGACACATTTAATTACATTATGGTCATATGTTGCTTAGTGTAGATGGTGATTAGGGCTTGTCATACTTCGAATGGCTAATATGGGTTAAATGTGAGATAATCACGAAGATATTCCATTTTTGCTGAAGATTGTGCAATCAAAGATTAGAGTAGACAAAAAGGAGATATTATAGAAGGGTTTTCCACCTCCTTAACTCATAAAGGTAGCCATGGGATCCTTTTTATTCCCTCCAACAACTCAAAATCAAAGGCAACTAAGAAAGTGGAAGATCAAGTGTAACAAATATGTACTTCTCTTGCAATCAAATGTGACACATCACCTAATTTCTAGGGAGTTGTTTGTAGCTACCCTTTAGGTTAAATACGGTAGAGGAAGAGCTCATTAGGATTAAAATTTTGGAGGAATCTAGTAGACTCTTAGCTCTTGTGATAGACTTTTGAGACTTTCATTATTATGTAACGAGACTCTTTTTGCAATAAAATGAGTAGTCAGTTTGTCCTTCATCGATTTAGTTTCAAAGAGCGAAGCTTGTGGGTTAGAGACCAATTCATTGGCCTCTCTCTCTCTCTCTCTCTCTCTCTCTCTCTCTCTCTTGTGTATTTATGTTTATTTGTGTGCCATTATAGGTAGTTTACTTTACGAGTTTTAGTTAGCTTGCTTACATTTCATTTTACATTTTTTGGTTTTCTTCCATTTCACATTTGATTTAGTTATGCTCTTATAGATCATGGTACAGTACCATATAAACTCCAAAATTTTCGTGTCAAAGCCTCCCTCTCTCACCTCTTTCATTGGAGCTTGAGGAGGGCAAATATTCACCACAAGCCCAAAATTTCTCTTCAATTTATGATTTCCTGGAAATAATAGATAGAATTTTCTGAGTTCTCATGAACATGTTGAGAATACTAAGTTAGATTTCTATTTGAATGTATAAGTAGGTTTTCTTATCAAATTCAACTCATATTTTCCATATTCTTCATCATAGATTTGTTAGTGTTTATTGCATGAACAGGTAGTTTTCTTGCAGGTTTGAGTAGAGCATCGGAGGAGGACTCCACAACATCCCTAGCTCCATTTCTCACCTTTCACCAATCTCCTTTCAAAAAAATCACCCTCAACCCTATTTTTGATATTTTCACCACCCCACCGAGAGCAACCCTAGAAGTTGCAATGAGATTTGAGAGAATTTTTGAGCTTGACCAAGGGGTTGGAAACCTTCCATCCACCTAAATACACCTTCATTTCACCTTCCCTACCCATTTCCTCATCAATTTTGGCCTCAAAACACCCTCAAACTATTTCTTGTATACTTTATAGGACATCCTATAGCACTACAGGAAACTTGTAGCAGATCCTGTAGTAGTGCCATTTAGCCTCTCCGTCAGCCCAGAAACCATACTCCACCTCACCTAACCCTACCACAACCTCCAAGACACCTTTAGATCTGAATCCATGAGTCAATGACCTTGTTAAGCCACCTTAGCACCTCCTTTTGCTGCAAAACATGGTATTTACAAGCATAGTTAGCCCGTGAATAGATGCATTGTTAAATCATAGCCGTTAAGCATAAAATAGTGAGAGTTTACTTAGAAATTTGGCCCAATAATGAGTGATTAGATTAGTCTTCCTTTCTGTAATTTCAATTCGGCAATTTGCTTCATGAATGTTGCATAGTTAACTTCTATTTCTTTCAATAGCCTAAATTGTAGATTTCCTTCCTTGAAAAATAGCTAGATGTATCTTCTTGCTTTAGAATAGTCCGTTGATTGTTGATAGAGTAATGGGTTTGAATCATTTCTAGTTCTAGATATAATTCAAAAGTGTGACAGAATTCGCTTAGAAACCCTAGCAATAACACCCTTTCGTAGGACTCAGAAGAGGATTACATTAGTAAAATGCATATGTTGTGTATATAGCATTGTCACCTCCAAGTTTGTACGAAGCCTAGCTTGATACATTAAAGTAGAGTATCCTCTCAGAGTTTTAGTACTCTTGGTGCAATACTGATCTGAAATTGATTGTTAGTTAATGTTGTGCTAATTTCAGTTTCAGAATTAACATGAAAGTGTTATGGTTTGCTTATCATACAAGAGTTTATACATGTGTTTATGATTGAAAATTCATTGAACTTGGTGAGATTAAGTGTATTTCATGAAATTAAAAGCATGGAAACTCAATGCTAAATAGCAGCATAATAAAACGAAGTAAGGACAAATAATAGAGACAAATACAGAAGTTTTTGATGAAGGAGTTCATCCCTCCTAGGGTACATCTCCTTGGTCCAGCTTCATAGTGTGGGCCTTTGTATTAGCTTCAATTGTGAAAAAGTGTTGTTTACAGTCCCTTGTTGCCCTTGGAACCTGCTCAAATGGTTCCAAAACATCCAAATCTACTAAGAATGACTCTTTGTGAGCCTAAATTGGTCAAAATTTTCCAAACATATGGAAACACCAAATTTTCCTAGTTTTTCTCCACTAATTCTGGAAATCCCTAGTTAACTCCACTAAATGTGGAGATTCTGGCGGGTCCGCCAGTTCTTCTGCTAAGATCATACGTAATTAATTAATAGATAAGTTTAAGTTTAAGTGGGTTTAAGTGTGTTTAGTGCTATCCAACACTTAGCCGTTATAACCACAAAGTATTGTATTAAAACTTGGCTTACCTGTATTTAAATCTCTACAGATCACATCAGAACGTTTTCACATATCACAACACATATCGTAGATTGTAGATCACAGCCCCACTATAAAAAATTATAGGTTGTCTGCTCCATCTTACAGTTGTGATACCCCAATGCGATATATCGAATCGCAACTCTGCATTCGGATAATGCATTCACGCCCACTCTTAAACTCTCGATGCGATTGGTAGGACCCACCTTATTGCCAATAAAAAATTGTAAACCATTTTTTGTTACCTTATGTCCTCCACTCCTAAAACGTTGATGCGATTATACACTGGATTTCTTTGGCTCTCTGAATTTGGTCATCATTTGTTGTCTGAAATGTATATAAATATATATAAACTACTAATGGGATTATCCGCCAAATTTCTTTCCATTCGACTATGGTTTCGGAAATTAGTCCCAACCTTTGTTTAAATAAATATGCGACCAACCAACCTTGTAATATAAAATTTATGCGCCTTCCAAACTTAGGAAATAGGTGAAACTGTCACTCTTCTGCACAATTTTTACCTGTTTGGGAAAACGAACAACAGACCATAATGTTGAACCTCAAAACTATTCTTACTTTGACACCCTTTTTCATTGTATCTTCCGTCATTTTTCAAAAATTCATGACTCCAATCAATGATAATTTAAATATTCCATACCATATAAATCATTCAATGATCTGAACTTTATATTATCATGTTTCTTGTTATTTGAATGAATTTCTGTAACTAGCTACAGAATGTGTGCAGTTTTGTAGCTAATCATTGTTTCCGCAGCTACTGTTATGGTTTGACAGGTTTGGAGAAGAAAATAAGGGAATGAGTCACATGGGTATCTCAGGAATGATCCACACATAGATTGTATCCCACCCACCTATTCAAATTCAAAAAGAAAACGTGCCTATGTTCGTAGTCAAAGGTCGGTTAAGGAGTGAGATCAGTGAGTGAGATACTCTCGATTTCCTATGACATAGAAAATCAAGAGACAACCACTAAGAATTTGTTTTTGTTTATGATTCTAAAATCCAGTTGTAATCGTCATCTATAAGTGGAAACGCCTCAAACAGTTGAATCCAAAACTTGTTTAAATACTGGTCGTTTTGAAACCGGAGAGGTTCCTGATTTTTTATAATACAGTGTTTTCCTTTGAAACTCTGTTTTGATAATAAGAAGACTAGTTCGAGCCTTTGATGCACACATAGTCCATTACATTTTTGACTCATTCTATTGTAGAGGGCCCCTGAATGGAAAGGAGGTTTTGTTATTTTTTTTTGTAGTTTTTTTTTTATTTCATTCACTATTAATTATCATTTTTGTTTTTGTCAATTACATAGTTAAGTTTGCATTTATTTCATAGATTAATTTCCTCTCAATTTATAGTTTAAATTGTTCACTTCCTTGTATATTAATTTTATGAATTCTTTCTTAGATTAAATTTCCAATTAGCTGTGTAATCTTGTGCTCACTAAGTTGTCGCGAGAAGGTGGTTTTTCCATTTTCCAATTGGAACAAATTTGTGTATTCGGTCACACAACAGTCAGAAGTTCATGCTTTGTATTTTCTTTCAATTTGAATTCAGAATTTTCATTTCAATTCTTAGAGATACAATTTATTCTTTCAATCCATGGAATATAATTAGATTAAGTTAAGCTTTGTTTCTCATAAGACTAGAAGCCTTCAATGAATAAGATAGGAATTTATTTCATCTTGTCATTTGAATGCAATTAGATCTAGAATGATGCTTTGTTTTAACTAGCTAGATATTTTTCATAGGCATTCTCCTGACCTACTAACATCACTCAAAGTCTGATTTATTTTTATGCAATTTAGATTAGTTAATAAACATTTCATTTTATTCGTTCTTTTAGATTTCATATTACATTAAAAATATTTTGTAATTTAATTTCTTTCATTAGAATAAAAACAACATTCCGCTTTGTTCCTTCTTTAATTATTTTTCATCACTAAGATTCACTTAGATTTAACTATTCATTAGCATTAAGAGCTTTAATTTCTGAGATATAAGATAACGAAAATCCCCCAAAACAACATAAACATACACAACGAAGTAAGAAAACATGGTTACCTAAGCACATATAGTGCACCACACTTCATCAAATCACTAACCGCGGTTGATAATTCATGATAGCACTTTGAGACATCAAATTGACTAAAAATTTTGGTGTCGTTGCTGGGGAAGTGAAATTAGGAAGCCTTATTTATTACAACACAATATATATATATATATATATATATATATATATATATATATATATATATATATATATATATAAGAAATAAGAAATGATATGTGTAGATAAAGAGACTCTAGGGGTAGATTCATAGCTAGAGGTAGATGTTTGATTCCTACAACACCACTCACCCCATAAAGACCACATAGTGCCACTCCATCATCTCAAACTCATATCCCATTTTGCACCTCAAGACATAGACTTCCTGAAGTCTTAAGGTCTAAAATCCAACGAAGAGATTCTCCAAGTTCATCTATTGAGGTAGTCTTAGAAGAAGAAGATCCTATATCTCCAATTATGATTTTCTAGATAAATTGAAAAATGTATGTATCAAAATTACTTTGCTACAAGCCATTAAAGAGATTTTGATTCTATCCAAAACAATAAGAGAGTTGAGCATGAAGAAACCAAGAAGAAGAACAAAATAAATAAAAAAGATTCAGTTAGTAGGAAAAATTGCTGACATTATGATGGGAAAAATAGGCATACAAAAATATTTGTACCCGGGAAGTCCATTTGTAAAAACACACATTAATGGCACTGAGATTAAAAACACATTAATTGACTTAGGAGCAACCATCAACATCATGGGAAAACAGACTATGGAACAACTTGGGCTTCCAAACCTTCAATATACACCAACATTATTGTAGTTAGCGGATAGAGCAGTAATCAAGCCAGATGGTGTACTAGAAGATATATATGTGTCCTTATATTCTTGGGAATATCCATTTGACTTCATGATCCTAACTCCCAATAACAACCTAGGGGACATCCACTCATTTTATGGAGGCCTTGGTTAGCTACAGTTGATGCTTTCATTAGTTGTATATCCGATGATATGTTTATTTCTGATGGAAACTCAACAAATAAATTCAATCTATATCCTCCAACAAAAAAAATCACAGAAATAGGAGATGAAGAATGGATAGATGATGAGAATTAAATTCAACCTCTCTTTACTATTTCTCATATTAGTAAAGAAAGTCAAATCTTAAATTCAATAGAAAACTTTGAAACACCCTCACAATTTTAAGATGATTATAATTTTCAAGAACAATGCAATATTGAATACTTATCATCTAGACAAATGTCTTTATATTCTATGGAGGTGTTTGGCAACTCTACAGTTGAAATATTTCCAGGGAAATCTTTAAACATAAATAAAAAATTGGAAAAATTCCAACAAGAAGAGTTGATCAAAACATTACAAAAACATTCCTTTGCATATGCACAAGAGTACATTGACATGAAAGGAATTAGTTCTGAGACTTGTATACATCATATCTACATTGAGGAAAACTATATGCCTATCAAACAACCTCAAAGAAGGATGAATCCAAATATTAGGGAATTTGTGAAAGAGGAATTGAATTGTTGAATGTAAACTTCATCTATCCAATTTTAGTTAGTCAATGGGTTTCTCCCCTAGTGATTTTACCTAAAAAGAATGGTAAATAGAGGTTATGTACTGATTATCGAGAGTTGAATAAGGCTACTTTAAAAGGTCATTTTCAATTTCCCTTCATAGATCAAGTATTGGATACATTAGTGGGAAAGAAGTATTTCTCATTTCTAGATGGTTATAGTGGTTACAACCAAATTCAAGTAGCACCCGAAGACCAAGAGAAAACCACATTCACCTCTCCATGGGGAACCTATTCTTACCGAGTACTTCATTTTGGATTATGCAAAGCACCTGTAACATTCCAGAGGGCAGTATTAGGAATTTTATCTGATCTAATACATGATTGTGTAGAAGTATATATGGATGATTTTACAGTTTATGGAAACTCATTTGAAGAAGCTCTTGAAAATATGGAAAAAAATATTGAAATATGCAAAGAATAAAATCATTCATTAAGTCATGAAAAATGCTTACGATGTTTACTGAAGGTATGTTTTATGACATCACATTTCAGGAGATGGAATTAATGTAGACTCATCTAAGGTGGAAGTCATCTCCAAATTACCAATTCCAAGTTGTCAAAAAGATGTTAGAAGTTTTCTAGGATTTACAGGATACTAAGGAAGATTTGTAGAAAACTTCTCCAAAATATCATCCCCACTCTTCAAGATACTTACCAAAGATTTTTAATTTAGTTGGAATCGTGATTGCCAATGGGCATTTAAAACCTTAAAAGAAAAAATTTCTGAAGTGGCCATCTTAAGAGGTCGAAATTGGAAAATACCTTTTCACATTTCAACAGATGCTTCAGATACAACTTTGGGAGCTGTACTAGGACAAAAATATTTTATTCCCTATGCATATATTACACAAGTAAAAATTTGACTCCTACTGAGTTAAATTACACTATAATTGAAAAATAATTTCTAACTGTTGTCCATGCTATCAACAAATTTAGAGATTGCATCGCCGGATATGAAACCTTTATTCACACAGACCGTTATGCAATTAGGTACTTAATGAATAAATATATTACTAATAGCAGAATCACAAGATGGTTATTACTCCTGTAAGAATTTAACATCACCATTCTAGACCACCTGGGAAAACAAAACACAATTGTTAATTTCTTGTCTACAATTCAAAACAACAATAATGATACTCCAATAGAGGATAATTTTCCTGATGAATATCTCTTTGCAATAACTACTAGATCTCCATGGTTTGCAGATATTGCTAACTATTTATCTATAGGAAAATTACCAACACACTGTTTTTCTAGAGATAAAAGAGGAATTATTCAAACAAGTGCATTGTACTCATGGGTTAATGATGAATTGTATAAAACAGGTCTAGATCTCATCATCAGAAGGTGTGTTCGAGAAGATGAAATGCCTAAAATTTTGAAGGCATGCCATGATGAGCCCTGTGGAGGAAACTTTGCTGATAAGAGGACTACCTATAAAATCCTTCATTTAGGATATTATTGGTCATCCATCTTTAAATATGCTAAGGAGTATGTAAAAAGGTTTGACAACTTTCAAAGAATAGGGAACATGTTCCTACAAATAAAATGTCCTTACATCCTCCTATACTCATCGAACCATTTGAAAAATGGGCCCTAGATTTTGTTGGACAAATCAATCCACCATCAAGATAAAAGAGATACATTTTGTTTTGCACTGATTATGTCACTAAATGGGTAGAGGCTAAAGAAATTTGTAATGCTACTAAAGGCACTGTAGTTTCATTTCTCTTTGAGGATATTTTCACTCATTTTGGTGTCCCAAGGGAGATTGTGCCAGATCAGGGATCTAAGTTTACATCAAAGATGGTGCAAAATATGGTGGATGAATACAACATTAAACATAGAAAATCCACTCCTTATCATCCACAAGAAAATGGTCAAGTGGAGTCCACCAATAAAGTGATTGAAGCAATCCTCACAAAGACTGTACATCTACATAGGAGGGATTGGGTAGATAGGCTTCCTAAATCCTTATGGACCTACCAGACTACATGGAGAAATACAACACGACACACTCTCTATGAACCTATCTATGGGAAGCAAGTCCTATTTCATGTAGAATTTTAGATCAAAACCTTCAAGATTGTAGTCAGATTGGGACTTACTTTATCAGAAGCCCAGAAGCACGAAATGGAGCAACTTAATGAGATTTATGAGATCAGGCAACATGACGTTAAAGGAACTATTGTAATCCAAAAATAAAGGTCCGGATGGCAAGATAAGTACATAAAAGAAAGAATTTTCCAAGTAGGAGATTGGGCAGTTTTGTTCAATTCAAAGTTCAAATACTTTCAAGGAAAATTTCAAACTCATTGGCTTGGGCCTTATGAGATCAAAAAAGTCTTTGACAATGGAGAAGTCGGGATAAATGTTACACAATTTTTTGGTCATCTAATCCATTGTTATTAGATTGACCCAAGTACACCAAGTAAGACCAATTTTACCCAAAGTAAAATCACATTCACTATGAAAAATAACTTAGTAAACCACCTTTATTAAGTTTTTTATGGTCTAAACAGGAAACCCCATGGGGAAACATTAAATAAATCCATATTTGTTTGATTTTCCTCAAGGAATAATTAGTTAAATAATAGTTTAATTAATATTCCTGGTTATATTTAACCCAAAACAAGGAAATTAATGAGATAAGTCATTATTTATCTTATTATTTTCTAAGAATAATTATTTAAACATTACTTGAATAATATTCTTTTTCAAATATGACTAAATCTCCCTTAAATAATTAAATAAATCATTATTTATTTGGTTATTACTCAACCATATCCTTAAAATGATAAATAAATCATTTATTTATTTTTTATTTTTTAACCACTCCTTAAAATGATAAATAAATCGTTTATTTATTTATTATTACTTAATCACATCCTTAAAATGATAAATAAATAATTTATTTATTTATTATTTACAAATGAGGGGATTTGACTCAAGTCAAATTCTTTTTCCCACCAACAAATATAATAAAATATTCCATAAAAGTTGGATCTTGATTTGGTTAATAATATTTTAACTATGCACCAATATCTAGACTAACTCAATATTTTTTTATAAACAGAAGGGTTTTCCCATTCATTTGTCACCTTTTGTTGCCTAAAGATCACTCTGGATCTCAACTCTTTGTCTGGCTATTGATCCACTATCATAGCCATATTTTTCCATTTTTTTCTGGGTTTTCTACACCATCAATAGAGAGGAATTCTAAAGCTTAAGTGCTAAGGACTTACAAGAACTCATCCCATTGAGGAGAACAGGGAACACCATCTTTTATTTTCCTCCTAGGTGCCATTAATAAAAATTTCATTAGATATATTCTTGTCTTGTCTATTGGATCTATGGAGTAAATCTTGTTTTTCTACTGTTTAATGTCTTCTAATGTATAGATCTATATTTTTGCAGCATTTGTCTTAATCATCTAACTGTAGATCTGAAGATATTAGCAGTCATTTATGCTGTTAGGGCTGTTTGTTATGTGCAGCTAAAGTGGTCTTTTTTCGTACACCTCGAATCAAGATTCATACTAACAATAAGGACAACTGATGAAGAAAAGGTAACTCTTCTTGTGAATCGACATCAATTAAAAGTCTATCATAATCCAATTAAAAAGGAGGAACTTATAAAAAAAATTCAGGACAATATTGATATGAAGTTGGTGAAGAAGAATCTCTCTTCTTCCCCAACTTAGTGTTCCTTTTTTATTTTCCTATATATATATATATATATATATATATTTGTATAAGTATGAAAACCAATCTATGATCTCTATCTTTGTACAAAAAAATATAAGATGAAAATCAGATTTTTTACATCTTATATTTCCCGTGGCATTCTAAAATCCCAAATTCTTTGTTCCCTTTCTTTCTCTGAAGCAATAAAAGAAGTAGCTACATAATTGCTACAATTCTGCAGCTCTTAGGAGATTCTGAAGCTGACACCATATTCTGCAACTCTGTTACATTTTCTTACAACCCACTAAAGCAAACATACTGAACATAAAGGACTCTATTGAAGATCATGCTGAAAGGATACCTAAAGAATCAACACAAAGAAGAAAGAAACAAAGATTAGTTCCAAAGGTATGTTACAAAAAATTGTTTAAATATTAAGACCAAAATAGTAGCATATATAATGTAGGTGATCATATGCTGCCTCAATATGTCATCATTAGATTTGATTCGGAATCACATCCAAAATTCACAATCTGACTGTCACATCTATATCATATCTCATAATAATTCATAACCATTTTTCTATTAATGATTAACGGTCATTTCCTACTTCCGTAACCCACTTATCCATGTTCCTTTAAAACCTCACCGAATATCTATTTCACTTGTACTTCTCTGCAAACCCTTAATATTCTTAACCTTGATCCGCAACCTAATTCATTCGATCAAAGAAGAACAATTATGTAGGGAAAAATCCTCACGACAGAAACATGGGTTTGACTGTGAGAACTGAACTTGTGGGAGTGAAATTCATGGAGGGTTATCCTTAGGTAAAGGAAATGTTGTAGAAAGTACAATGGCTCTGGTTTATAGAGAAATTTAAGGGATTCCATAAGGAGGTTACCAATTCTTTTGCAAGATATTTCGATGGGACAGAGGTCGAAATTGGAGATATAAAATTCTCAGTGACAGAAACCTTTGTGGCCGAAGCTACAGAACTCTCGAGAATTGGCGAGAGATAGTTTAAAAATGAGGAAATGTACAGTGAAGAATCGGAATATTTTCTAAAGAATCCAAGTATGGACACCTCTGTTTACAAGAAAGGAATTACCAATTTAGCACTTAAAAATAAAGGGAGAAATATGCTCTTAATTTTGCAAAATTTTATTACTTGTGAGGGAATATTTGGCTACATGTTTGTTTATCATGCCCGACTATTGATGAACTTTCTTGAGGATGGAGAAGTAAACCTCCCTTACTTCTTGTTGAATAGTCTAAAGAGAATGTCGAAAAATGTCCAGAAAAGAGTCCAATTCATAGATAATACCATGCACCATCATGGACTTATAAAAATACTTCTTGTATTCCACCTAAAAAGTGTAGGAGACTCTTGGGAAGGTTTCCTAATTAGAAATCACTTTGAAGATGAACCAAAGCAGCATAAGGATGACAAAACTAGAAAAAGTATAAGAAGGAATATTAATGTATGCATTGAGAAGGAATCCTCACCTCAACCTCAGCAAGAAAAGGAAGAGATCACCATTACAAAGCTAATGAAGAATAAGAGATAGAACAAAGTCAAAAAGAGAAGCAATGTAGAGAAAAGGAGAAAATATACAGAAGAACTAAATCCTACAAAACCAAGGAGAAGCTCTAGACTCCATAAACCTTTGAAGAAAATACCATTACATGAGGCATAATTTATCTTTTTAGATGAGGAACCCCAAGTACCTTCACCCGTAACTATCTCTCTTACACACAGTCCAAGCAAGAAATCTCCAAAAATTGACCCAACACAATAGGAGATATATGAGTATATTGAGTCATTGGAGAAGAAACATGCAGAAGTAAATCCAAGTGTAGAGGAGCAGCCTGTTAGTCCACAAGAACCTTTGGTAGACACCCTCAAGCAAGAAATTTATGAACTAGATATAATGAACAGGCACCTTAAATAGGAGAATGAAACTTTGAAAGAAAATAATTGCTTGGAGAAGGTCATCAATGATAACACCATCCTACATTTGTGGCTGTGGTATAAGAATAATAAGAAGTTGAAGGAAAAGAACAAATCTATGAATGAGAGTCATTAGCCTCAAGTACAAATTCCATATGAGAAAAACTAGAATGGTAGTCACTGAAAGGAAAGGGAAGAAGAGAAATTTGGATGTATTAGCAGAGGTATCAGAACAAATGCAATAGGATGAGGAAGCTCACATTTTTGGAAATCGCATGAGGACATGCAATGGTTTCTTAGTGCGGGTATGTTGAACCTAAAATCTGTTCTTACTTTGACACCCTTTTTCATCATATCTTCCTTCCTTTTTCACAAATTCATGACTCCAATAAATGATAATTGACATATTCCATACCAGATAAATAATTAAATGATATCTACTTTATATTATGATGATTCTTGTTGTTAGAATGAATTTCTGTAACTATTTATAGAATGTGTGCAGTTCTGCAACTTTTTATGGTTAGACATGTTTCGAGAAGCAATGGAATGGGTGACATGGGTATCTCAGGAATGATCCACACATGGATCCTATCCCATCCTCCTATTAAAATTCGAAAAAAATGTTCCTATGTTCGTGGTTAAAGGTCAATCAAGGAGCGAGATCAGCGATCAAGATACTCGTGATTTGCTCTGACATTGAAAATTGAGAGACATGCACTAAGAATTTGTTTTTGTTTATGCTTCTAAAATCTAGTTGTAATTGTTATCTGTGAGCAAAAATGCCTCGGATAGTTGAATCCAAAAAAATTTTAAATACTGGTTGTTTTGAAACCGGAGACAATGCTAATTTTTTATAATACAGTGTATGCCTTTGAAACTCTATTTTGATAATAAGAAGACCAGTTCGAGCCTTTGATGCGCACGTAGTCCATTAGATTTTCGACTCATTCTTTTGTATAGGGACCCTGCACGAAAAGGAGGTTTTGTTAGTTGATTTTGTATTTTCAATGTCGTTATTTCATTCACTGTTAATTATCATTTCTATTTTTGTCAATTTCATAGTTAAGTTCACATTGCTTTCATAGATTAATTTCCTGTCAATTCATAGTTTAAATTTTTTACTGCCTTGTAGATTAATTTTATGAATGATTTCTTGGATTAAATTTCCAATTAGTTGTGTAATCTTGTGCTCGCTAAGTATTCACAAGAAGGTAGTTTTTACTTTTTCCAATTGGATTAGATTTGGGTATTCGGTCACAGAACAGTCATAATTTCATGCTTTGGATTTGCTTTCAATTTGAATTCAGCACTGTCATTTCAATTCTTAGATATAGGATTTGTGCTTTCAATCCAGGGAATAGAATTAGATTAAGTTATGCTCTATTTTTCATAATACTAGAAGCCTTCAATGAATAATATAGGAATTAATTTCATCTTGTCATTTGAATGCAATTAGATCTAGAATGATGCAATGTTTTAATTAGCTAGATATTTTTCATAGACATTCTGCCGACCTACTAACATCACTCTCAGTCTGATTTATTTTATTGAAATTTAGATTAGTTAATAAACATTTCCTTTTCTTCCTTATTTTACATTTCATATTACATTAAAAATAGTTTTTAATTTAATTTCTTTCCTTAGAATAAAAACAACATTCCCTTTTCTTCCTTTAATTAGTTTTCATCACTAAGATTCACTTAGGTTTAACTATTCATTAACATTAAGAGATTTCATTTCTTAGATATAAGATAACAAAAATCCCCCAAAACAACATAAACATACACAACAAAGTAATAAAACAAGGTTATCTAAGCACATATAGTGCACCACACTTCATCAAGTTACTAACCTCGGTTGATAATTCATGATAGAAATTTGAGACATAAAATTTAATAAACACATAACCCACTCATATGAAATTGGATTTTGATGAAATGAGTTGCATTGGAATAATGGTGACGAGCTCTATCCGGTCATTTTAGTCTAAAGCATTTCTGAGCACTTTCATTTTTTAGCTAAATATTGAGCTCCTGGTCATTCCTCCCCACTAGAAGCCTTGTGGACCCCAAAGTATACTATCAATTGTTCAACAGGTGAGGGTACAACTCCCTCACCCTTTCACTTTCCATCCATTTGACCTCTGAAGGATTTTGTCCCTTGAGTCCCACTCTAAGGTATTCGACATTCTCTCTTCTTGAAGTTTTGATTCTTTAATCAATTTCATCCAGATATTCTGGCAAGAAATCATCTATTGATTGCAGCTAAACATTCTCTCCTTTATCATCAATAAAAGGAGGCTCAAAAAATCTCAAATTATTAACATTAACGACAAAATATATTTGCATATAAGGAGGAAAATCTAGCTTAAATGCATTAGTACCAATATTTTCCAGAATTTTAAATGGACCATAATTGATTGACTTGAGCTTTTTACCTTCCCCTTGCAATCTCTCTTTGCTGATATACAAAAAAAATTCATCTCCAACCTAGAATTTGTGATCAACATGGTGTTTTTCATGCCTTTCCTTGTAGTTTGTTTGACTCTTTTCAAGTTTCTCTTGCACTAAGTGATGCATCAATAGTGAATTTGTTCAATGAACTTCCTTGCCTTATCTATGTCACTAAGACCATATATAGTGAAATTTTTCTCAAATATTAATTCCAAAGGAGATCTTGGCAAGTAACCATAACATGCCTCAAATGGTAATGTATTTGTGGAAGAATTCTTGGCCCTATTGTATGCATGTTGAATGTAATACAACTGTTCATCCCACAACTTCGGATTCTTGCTACAATAACCTCTAAGAAGATGAATAATTCTCCTTTCTACCACCTCGGTTTGACCATCTATTTGTGGATGAAATTTTGTACTCTTCTTCAACTTTGTGTCCATCATGTCCCATAATTTTCACCAAAAACTCCCAACAAACTGTGTAATATTCCAAAATTTGCACATAAGCATATTGGAATATTAGATTTTGCTACTTTCACCTAGGAGAGGAATAAATGGGTAAGGAGGCCCATGAATAATAAAATATGAATAAATTCCACCTTATTAAGGGAATATATTACCTTAGGAGCTGGTTTTATACTTCCAAGTGTGCACAAGGACATTTTAGATGGAGACATAGTCAAGTTTGACTAAGTGAACAACCATTCTTGAGGAGGAAGAAATACTCAAATAAACTAGCTCAATGTGAACAAGGATCAACCTAAGACACATATGTAAAATATATTGAATATCTCTAGTGTGAAAAGAGGCAGTGGAGGTAGATTAGTTGACCAATTCAACAACGTAGCCACAAGAGGAGGGAAGCAAGCTAGGGCAGCATAGTTTTAAAAGAGGAAGCTTCATGAAGAAGTCACCTCAACATTGTGTGGGGTCCGGGGTGAGGAGGCTCACTAATGATAAAAGGAAGGCATAGAATCAAAGGGAGATCATTCATGTATTCAGCTATTTTTGTCTTGAGACCACTTGCATGCTTCAACTGTTTAGCTGGAGTTGCTGCACTGCTTAGTGCAAGGAATTCCTATGCGGGAATTCCATTCTCTCTTTAGATCAGCTTGCTTAAGGGATCAAAGGGGAGTGATTTGAGCTTACTTTCTATATTTGGCTTGAGGCCATTCATCTACATTGAGCTACAGCATAGTCTACTTTATTGAACTACGTCTTTTATGCAGGAGCAGTAGCAGGAGAGCTGCATCCTTTGATTTTGTGCTAGTCTTTGAGGAGGAGGTGCTTATTTCCCTCCTTGAGTCCCATTAGGGTGGCCTTTGGCCATATTTCTATATTATTCAGCTATTTCATGTCATATTCAGCCATGTATAATACAGAGATGCAGTAACTGCGTTATTTCTTCAGTACTACTTGTTATTCATGCATTTTGCTAGAAAGCTTTGCCTGGTGTCTTGTTTTACTATATAAGCTTGTAAATATCCATTTCTCTATTTTTTTTATCAATATATGTTTCATTCAGTCTTATTTTATCATTTTCTATAGAAACCCTCATGGTAATTACGCTCTCACTGTATTCAAAATTTTTTGTTTAGTTAAGTCATGGGAAATCAGTGTTTTCTAGCCTAGGCGGGAAAGGAGGAGCTGTTTAATATAGCTAGAAGCATTATTTTGAGCTTAAATTCGGAGCATAGGTCCCTCATGACCTAAGCTATCATATCCAGCCATTTCCCCTACTTATTTGGATGCTCATTTCTGAAAAAAAAACCTTTTTAGGGCATAAAATCCCCCTTTTCCCCACTTTCTGGATCATGAAATGAAGTACCAATTGCTGTTGTAGTTAAAAATTATTTCTATGTGTTTATTATGTATATTTTAAGATTATTTATCATAAAAATACCATTACACAACTTATTCATTGCTGAGTTTCAGATTTGGAACATTACAGTGGTATCAGAGCTTCGAACTTAGCCCAGCCTGTGGAAGTTCGAATTGCAGAAGAAGAGGAGAAAAAAATAATGGAGAGGATGACATTACTCTCATCCATTTTTAGATCCAAGAAGAAAGAAGAAAAGAAATGCATTGAAACTCCAAGAGGGTTTCAAGGAGGAGAGAGTTGCAGTGAGACCCTTAGAAGGTTTCAAGAAGTAGAAGAAGATGCATGCACTTCCTATTCTCATAGAGGAAGTGAAGAGTGAGGAGACCACTTAGAGCATGAAATCTTGAGTGGTTATTTAGCAGAATACAAGTGCCAACCTAGGGCTTCCAAAGAAACCCTAGATTTTCCTCAGTTTATTCAACTGAGAGAAGAGAAAAGACCTTGCAGGAAAGGAGAGATTAGAGGAAATAGATTCCTATTTTCTAAATTTGATGGGTCAACTACAGCAAGATATTGGGAAATAAATCTTGAGGCATTCTTGATGCTTTATCTAGTGGAAGAGAGGGAGGCAGCAGAAGTTGCAGTGCTGCACCTAGAGGGTGAAGCCAATGCTTGGTGGTGCAGTCACTTGAGCCACACGAGAGTGAATTATTTTCCTGAGTTTACTCAAGAACTGATTAGAACCTTTGATGGAGAAAGATCAGAGGAGAATAGACGCACACCACCTTGGGAGGGAGCAAGTACCAGTGTTGCCATAGCCTTGAGAGAGCAGCCTTCTACACTTGCAGTTGGATCAACCAACATATTGGAGAGAGGAACTCTTGCTGCCATAGAAGATGTTCCGAAGGCTCACCAAGGTATGCATAAATTTCCATGTCTTTACATTTCAGAAAATTATATGGAGAGGTTTGGAGATTTTCTTGCATATGGCCCAGGATCGAATTGTATTGCTGAGATAGAGCAGCAGGATTGCACTGCGTTGTGCAAGCTTGGAGGGTTCAAGGGAGAATTGAACCGTCAACCTCATGCATCACTTATGAGTTACACACAACCCTTGAGGTTGGAGTATGAATTATTGGAGGATGGAGTGAACTTTTCTCCAAGAAAATTCATGCAGAAGAAAATGTTCATTCGGGAGTGGACACAAGAGATAGCCAGAATACCCTGGAGGAGGGTTACAACGCTGTCAAGTGGTAGCAGCAAGGAGGCTTTGCTTTCAGCCCTTTTGGATCCTTATGGGTTTAAGGTTATCATTGATGAGAGATCTTTTCTTGTAGAACTCAAAGGAGTTGCATTTCAGCATCTTATTAAATGCAAGGAGAAAAGGCTAATATGGGAGGATGGTAGACCTCATTAGAGGAATGCGAAGATGGAGAAAACTAGGAGGCATCCACATGGAGTTGAGTGTGTTAGCCACCTATAAATTCTGATATACCAAATGGTGGCTAAGTTTGTTTTCAAGCCTTCAAGAGATACATTTCCCTTGAAAATCTATCATTCTTGAAGCCTTCATGTACCTTATGTCTTTTGAAGGAACCTTCACTATTGTGTCCATTGAAAATTCCTACTGTTTATGAAGGAAACTATTTTCCAAAGGCCTCTGAAACAGCCCATTTTGACTCATTTCCCCTCATGCTCCACCTATTATCCTCTATCTTCACCCGCTGATTTAATTTTCACCATCGATCTTGTTCCAGATCTGACGGCCAGCACTCAAACGCACATTGCAGATTCAAAAGTCTCATTCGATTGCCTCCTCCGATGCCGATAATGTGATTTAATCCCCACCGTTGAATCCATAAGAACCAATCGTCAGGATTTAATCATGCCTTGTTCATAGCCCCCCATCATCGCATCCACCGATTAGATCTGGACTGTTGAATCAACAAGAACTAATGGCCAGGATCACATCCCACTCCGCTCATAACTTTTCACCTTCCTGGCCTCCGATTGAATCTCAGCCGTTGATCGAACTTGATCGGATGGCCCACATTGATTCTACTCATCAGGCCTCGCTTTTCTCATTTCTCCCCATCGACAGATCTCGACCGTCCGTTTCCAAGATCTAACGGTCAAGATTTAACCCACTATTGACCCCACTGGCCTGTTTCGCCTGTGAATTTTACCTCTATCACGTTCCTTCTGTGTCATTGGATCTGAGGCCCCAGATCCAACGGTCACCATTGCATATCGCGTAACTTTTGCACTTGAAGTTTAATGTTCCAAATTTACGCGATAAAAGTGGTTTTTGATTTCCATGTGTCGATCTCTAATAGGATCGTGTTCCAAAAGGAAAAACCACTTTCCCTCATTTTAGCCGCGCAAAAACCATCCTTTTTTTTCACACAAAGGGTTGAAAGTGTAATATTGAAAGATTAACACAACATTTGAAGACGCGAGTACATAAGCATTTCGAGCAATCAACAAAAGAGAAGCATAAACAGATCTATTATAGGTTTAAGTACAAAAGAGACAGAGTAGTTAGTGATGTAGATCGATGACTCACATAGACATGACCTTTATCCATGCACACAAGTCTGCCAAGCAGTTATTGCACTAGGGAAGCTACTACAAATGGTTAGAGGAAATTACTTAGAAGTATGGGAGTCCTCATAGCCCATTCTTCACTTAACTCACATAGAGAAGATAATATTACCTCTCCAGATGATTTTTCTCTCAAGGACACCCTACGGGTGATTTTTGTCATATCAAAATGGTCTCAAACGAGCCGCAAAGTTATTGATCCTGTCTAAAATTCAATGAAATGTTTAAGGCACAGAATGGAGCATTCAAAATATCTTTCACTATCTCTGATGTTCATTAAAAATTTCCTCACCTACTTTCCTCATTTTCTCTATAAATACTCTTCGAAGTCTCATTGTAAAAGGCTGGCATTTTGTGAATTCTAAAGTAATACATATTGCTGCTTTGAAGAAGCTTTGGTGTTCGGAAAGAGTGTGAAGATCTTTGTTTTTATGTTGATGAAGGAGGCCAGACCATCGGATCCCTAAGCCTGGTTTTGGTGAAGTACTTCTTATTGTCAATGTTATTTCCTGTTTTTCAACTTTGTTCCATCATACTTTGCGTACACTAGGATAAAAAGTTTAGGCAGAGAAATGTATCTTAGAAGCACCTCTGACCTGTTTATATGTTTTCTGCTACTGAATGTGATTGGATAGTTTGATAGCTCTCTTCTTATTCAGTTTTTTTTATTTCAGAAATGGTTAATTCGGTTGCATTAAATACTATTTAGGCATTCCCTCTTTCTTTACCACTGAATATTGTATCTGAAGTCTCCCTTTGATTATTATACTTGCAGTTTGAAAGAGGAACTTGTTACAATCATACCTTCTGTTTATTATTGTAATTATTGTGTTAAAGGTCCCTATAATTGTTGTCCTGGATGTCTAATGTGTTCCCTCTTGTTTAAATGCAATTGTATGTTTTTGTTGGTTAAGTTCTCAAAGGTGAACTTGTAGGAGGAAATAGGGTGTTCCTCAAACCCTATAATTCATTCAGAAGGTTTAGTCTGCACTTCTCCTTTCTTTGAGTGTTCATATTGATTAAGTCTAAAGCAGTGAGCTTATTGGAGGAAATAGGGTGTTGCCCAAATCCTTTAAGTCATTGTGAATGGGTTTAGTTTGTTTTTCACTCTTAGTCCTTAATGTTCATCCCATTTCACCTATATCATTCAACAGATCCTTGACCAAGTTATATTTTCCCTTTGGTTTCCCTTCCTTCTTACTCAGAACTATTTGGATTTTCACACGGCTCCATTGCCCAATGGCTTGTAGATTCCCATGCTCTATCTATACTACATGAAACAAACTTGTCCAACCAAAAAAAAAAACAAACAACCTTGCACCTCATAACTAGCCTAAAATCAAATTTTAAATCTTTCAAGACACATCTTCATAAACATATTGAGAGATCCCTCTCTGAGACTAGGAGGGCTAGATCCTAGAGCTCTAAAGTAGGTTTGTATGTTGCCTTGTCTTTTGGTAAGCCAATCTATCAAAACACAGGACCCCAACATAATGGTGATCACGGTGGGACATATTGAGTATATGATAGTCTAGCAAACTCTTGTAGACTTAGTAAGTCCTTAAATAACCATATAAACTCAGAAAAACCCAAGAAAATTTTAGATTGGCCTCATAGTAAACATGGTGGTGGAACCATAATACACTTTACCGTCAAAAAAAGATAAATATTTTCCACCTGGCGACTCCGCAGTTCCTAAAAGACCAAAAGACTCCACTGGGAGACTAGTTTCATCACCACATCATCCATACTTAAGGAAACTCTAAGGATTAAGTTTCTTCATTTAAGGATAGTTTGCCTCTAAAAGACTGTCATATCTGGCTAAGCTTTGTCCTTTTTGTATCTGAAACTTAACATACTGGCTTCAATAACAATCCATACTAGAGCTTATCCTAATCCAAATCCCCCTAAAGTAGTTTACAACCCTAAGGGCATTCTTAGGAATTTTTTCACATCTAAGGATCCAACTATTTTCAGACCCATTTATAGAGCTAACTCAGCACCTGAAAACCTTGCAGCTCTGCTAGATACCCAAGCTGGTTTAGACTTACTGAGCAATTTACCTAGAACTAAGTCATTCAGTGGTACAGAGCAGATAGATTTCGAGCCTCCAAGCTCACCAACACGTAATGGTAAAAATATTAGTGATAGAGAAACCCCTCCATCAACACCTCCTGATATCCATTTCATTCGTAACTTGGGTCTCTCTCACCCTAGATCTGCCCAACATTTTTTTTCCGGACCAAGCAGTTCTACCATCCATATACCCTAAACCTCCACAAAACACTACCATGGCAGCATGGTATGCCCCACTATTGTTACCACAACGGTTCCCTTACCAAATCACTATCAATCTAAAATTCCCCATTTTACTGGAAAAGAATCTACCACATCTCAAAAACATGTAGATGGAATGGGAGATGCATTTGATTACATGCAAATAGACAATGAGACCGTTAAAATGAGAATATTTTCTCCAAGTTTAGGAGGAGAAGTAAAGAAGTGGTTTAAAGGCTTAACTCCTAATAGCATTCATGACCCTCCCTTACTACATCAAGTATTCATAAACAAAGGGGAAGTCAAAAGCAACCCTCTCCAAATACTAGCAGAGTATTAGAGCCTTAAAAGGAATCAGGGAGAGAGTGTCCATGATTACTCCACCAAGTTTAACAGTGTCTACAATGCCCTTCCACCACACATGAAGCCTCCCCAAGGCATGGCCTTGGTAAAATATCCGGAGGGCTTCGATGCTGATATGGCCTATCATCTGAGGGAAAGAGATTATGCAACTCTAGAAGACATGCAGAAGGGAGTAGTGAGTGTGGAAGCAAACTTAATTGAAAAAAGAGCTAGGCTAAGAGTGGAGAAGAGGGTAACTTATAAAGATGATTATGCACCCTCGACCTCATCCTCTAATACCAAAATTGACAACCTAGTGAAGGTGATGGAGAAAATGCTTGAGAAGATAAACATGAATGATACAACACCACCAAGAGAACCTCAAAACAATCTCCAAAACAGAAATAGAAACCAGAACTTTAGAAAAGAAAACAACCAAGATATACAACGAGATAATGACCAGCAAATTAGAGCTCCCTTCCAACAAAACTACGTGGATCAAGAAGAAGAAAGGGAGATTGAAAATTTGGGAGAAAACCATGTGAACTTGATTGGACCAGACAGTGGGGAGGATGTTTTCCTCACTGAAGAATAACAAGGTTTCTTCTCTTTAGAACCAAAGGAAGATACACATGAGGAGTCTAAATATTACAGATTGGGTTTGAAAATGCAATCATGCAGTTACACAGACATTATGAGCTAAGAAGCAAAGGGAACATAGATAGTCCAAACGACAAAAACACTAGCTCTGCAGTTAGGAAAGGTACAGAAAACTAGACTAAAAAGACAGCAAACAAAACTATCACAATAGCCAAAAGGGCTGATTTAAACAAAGAGAAAGGTAGCCAACCAAATGTTGAACAGAGTTGTCCCATTACCTCTGCTAGTGGCCTTGATAAAACAACTCAGATCGACAGTCCTAATAAAACCCAGTAAATCAAAATTGCTTAAAGAAATATAAGTGAGAAAACAGATGTAAATACAAAAAAAGCGATAGTTCCTTTCAGTCTTGAGGGTGAGATTGAAAAGATTAAAATTAACATACCACTGGCTGAATTAGTAACCCAGGAAGTGTAGAGAGACCAGGTCCTAAAAGCTCTGAATATTCATGTTGATACTGCTACTTTGAACTTAACAGATGATAAGCCAGAGTTGTTGTTTGGTCCTAAAATTGAGGGAAAATATCAAGAAGGGGATATGCCTCCCTTCTATGTTGGTCTAAACATACACGAAAAAGTCTTACACAATGCCATGCTGGATTCAGGAGCATCACACAACCTTATGCCTAAAGCAGTAATGTAAAGCTTAGGCTTACAGATTACTAGACCCTACAAAGACTTGTACTCCTTTGACTCTAGAAAGGTCAAATGCTTGGGAGTAATTAAAGATTTGTGTGTTAACTTATCCCAAATTCCTGCTAAGAATCTCGTAATGGATGTAGTAGTAGCTGACATTCCCCCAAAATATGGCAGGCTTTTATCTAGATCATGGGGAGCTAAGATCCATGGTAGCCTTCAAATGGATATGTCTTATGCCACCATACCAGTATTTGGCCAAACCAGAAGATTATATAGGGAGACTCTCATGAAATACATGGTGAGCAGCAAG
This sequence comes from Pinus albicaulis, assembly GCA_034641835.2. Classification (NCBI taxonomy): domain Eukaryota; kingdom Viridiplantae; phylum Streptophyta; class Pinopsida; order Pinales; family Pinaceae; genus Pinus; species Pinus albicaulis. Next base: position 1,039,446,348 of record CM076579.1, read on the forward strand.
GACAAACCTCACAACACCCCTGTTTATTCCACCCATTCGGATTTAGATTCCTTCATTTTATACAACGAAGATGAGGTCACCCAAAGAGAGAAAGAAATCAAGCAGGACATTAGTGCACCAGACCATTCAGAATCACCTTCCTCTCAACATCTATATATCTCAATGACCGGCAACCTAGAGCAACACAAAACAAATGAAAATGAAATGGAAACACTTTGGAAAACAAGTTTCGATAGCTCTTGCAGAAAAAATAGTGCAGGCGTTGGCGTATGGATTCACAACACAAACAAAGGACATGCCTGCATATTAGAGTTTTCATGCACTAACAACATTGTAGAGTATGAAGCCCTTCTCCTTGGCCTGCACATACTTAAAGATTTAAAGGCTAAAAAGATATCAGTGCAGGGATATTCTGAGTTAATCATTAGACAAATCAAAGGGGAATACTCAACCAAGAACCCCAGACTCAGAGAATATAGGAACACTGTTTTAGACCTCCTGAAAACTTTCGAGAAATATGAGCTTCTGTTTATTCCAAGAGCCCAAAATCACCTGGAAAACGAACTTTCTTTTGCTGCTAGTAACTGCCAGATACCACAAATCGAGGAACAACTCATTATAAAGGTAAAAATAGACTAGCAGTGCCTGATAACAAGGATCATTGGTAGGTTTTTAACAATGATAAAAATATAGAGGATTTCCTGCAATTAAAAAATGAGTTTTCCACAGCATCACCAAGTTGCAGCCATGAAAAGGAGTGTTCAGATGGGGAACAAATTCCTGAAATAGAGCCCCCATCTCCTACTGATATAAATCATTTTGATCATCTTTTCAAAGCAAATTCATCTAATGACCCAGACCAAAAGGACCTTGAAATTCTAGAGTGTAAAGGCGATACCATACCCAAAGGCCTTGTGCCATTATAACAGCTCTTTGATTTTAGCTATGTGGTTAAAGAACCAAAAACAGAACCCATGGAAACTAATGTGGAAGAGCACAATATAGGTAGCCCAACTGAGCCTAAAATGATTAAGTTATCTAGCACTCTTCTTGCCTACATCAAACAGCAATACATAACACTCTTCAAAGAGTTTATAGATGTTTTTGCATGGGAGTATAAAGATTTGAAACCATATGACACTAGCATCATTCAACACAAGATTCCTCTGAAGGAAAATCAGAAACCCTTTAGACATAAATTAAGGAGGATAAACCCGATCTTATTGCCTGCAGTAGAAAAGGAAATTAAGAAGATGTATGATGCAGGGATCATTTCTCCTATCAAATACTCAGAATGGGTCTCCAATCTAGTATCTATCAGGAAAAAGACCGAGGAGATTAGGTTGTGTATTGACTTCAGACACCTTAATAGAGCCTCTCTGAAAGATAACTACCCCTTGCCAAAAATGGACCACATTCTACAGAGGGTAATTGGGTAAAAAAGGATATCATTACTGGATGGGTTCTCGGGTTATAACCAAGTGTTAGTCCTCCCAAGTGATCAGCATAAGACAGCCTTTACCACATCTTTGCATCTGAACATACAATAGCTGTAGTATTGTTGCAGAAGAATAACTTGGGGCAAGAACAACCTATATCCTTCTTCAGCAAAGCCTTAATAGATGCCCCACTCAAATATAGCATCATGGAAAAGCAAGCTTTGGCACTGGTAAAAGCATTGAAGGATTTCAGGGTGTACATCCTACATTCACACATCATAGCTTTTGTGCCACACACCGTAGTCAAAGACATCCTAAGTCAGGGCCCTGATGGTAAAAGGGGAAAGTGGATTGCACCATTCTAGAATACGACTTAGAGATCAGGCCTACTAAACTCATCAAGGGACAAGGATTAGCAAAACTCATGGCCAAGTACAATTTCAAATTTCTAGACATGAATATGGTTGACGCCTTAGAAGATATAGAAGAGTTCCTAGCACCATTTACTAAAGAAACGTTCACGAACTCTCCATGGTATGCTGATATTATTTATGTGCTTCTTTACTTAAATGCTCCTCCTTCTTTGTTGAAAACAAAATATAGATTTGTAAAAAAGAAGGCTTTAAAATATTGCATGATAGATGGAGTTTTATACTGGAAAAATTCAGTTGGGATACTACTAAAATGTTTACTTGAGAGTGATGCAGGAAATATCATGTGTGAAATTCATGAAGGAGAATGTGGAGGGCACCTAAATTGGAAGACCACAGCAAATAAAATCCTCAGATCAGGTTACTACTGGCGCACCCTTTTTCAAGACACCCACAACCTAGTAATGTCTTTCCACAAATGCCAGATTTTTTATGGTAGAAGAAAGCTCTTGCCCTTACCCTTGAAGCCCATTAGTGTCGAAACACCCTTCCAATAGTGGGGTTTGGACTTTATAGGGGAAATCCATCCACCCTCTTCAGCCAAGCATAAATGGATCCTCACAGCCACAGATTATTTTACCAAATGGATAGAGGCCATACACACTAAGAATGCTACTGACTCTGTCATTATTAAATTCCTTGAGACCAACATATTGTCCAGATTCGGCTGCCCTAGGAAAATAATCAGAGACAATGCTGCTACCTTTAAATCCAAAAAGAAGGTTGATTTCTACCATAAATACCGGATCACCTTGGGCCACTCCATTGCCTATTACCCCTAGGGAAATTGACTTGCTGAATCTTCCAATAAGAGCCTAATTAACATCATCAAGAAGTTGTTGGAGCAGAATCAGAAAGCATGGCACAGTAAGCTGGTTCATTCCTTGTGGGCTGACAGGTTAACCACAAAAAATTCAATCAACATATCCCCCTATTAGTTGGTCTATGGAATGGATGTTGTTTTCCCAACATCCTTGGGAGTTCTAGTCATGAAACTCTTGCAGGAATTTCAATTTGAGGAAAATTATATGCAAAGAAGGATGAATCAAACCATCCACTTGCAACAGACCAAAGAGGAAGTCTACTAGAGAACTCAAGTAGTCCAAGAAAACATCAAAATGCAGTTTGACAAAAAGACTAAAGCAAATGATTTCCAAGTCGAGAATGTGGTTCTTAAATAAGATTCAAGAAGGGAAGAGAAAGGAAAACATGGTAAGTTTGAAAATCTATGGAAAGGACCCTACATTATTCATTCGTTTAGAGGGCATAATGCATTTTTCCTACAAGAACTGAATGGCGAAGAAGTGTTAGGAGGTCCTGTCAATGGCAGGATGCTTAAACACTACTTCTGTCAAGAGTCTTAAGTTTCATAGTTTTCATCCATTGTACATACCACTTGCATCAAGGAAAAGAAAGAAAATGCAAAAACAATAAAAAATAGAAAAGAGGGAAGAAATAAAACAAAAAGGTATAGCCCCATACCAGAAAGAGAGGTTCAAACATGCTGAAAATCTGAACCTAGAAGCATAAGGAAATATGGCTCTAATTCTCTCAAAACCTGAGCCAAAAGAAGAAGAAGAAGGACTGGTTCTAACATGCTCAAAACTTGAACCAGCAAAAAAATTATATAGCTCTAACAAGATCAGGACCAGAGCTGAAATGAAGGAAAATATGACTCTAAAAAGCTCAAAATCCGAGTGAGGAAAGGGAGGAAAGATGTTTTCAGTTTTCATATCTTTAACCCTTCTCGATTTTGTTGTCATTTTTGCTAATTTTCAGTTCATGTGCAGCTTGCTATTATGCTATGGACCAACAACAAACCAGACAGTCTAATCCTGGTTTGACTGTATTTTCAATTTATGTCTTAGAATATAGAGAATGAAAACCTGTCATACTGTTTAATCCTGACAAGTATTAGATTAGGTAGAGAATTAAGAGTCCAGCTATTTAATCTGGGCTCTTGGAGAAATAAGGGTAGCATTAGATAGGTTTATTTTTCTGTTTGCAAAATAAAATGTTGAAAAAGAGTTTTCCAATCCAAGTGCACTCAAAAGAAGAAAAAATTCTAGGACAATAGGAATGGGTAGGTAGAAATGTTGTTTTGAAGAATGACAGTTTTTTAGGTTGCTACAAAGGTTATCAGATCAAAAGAAGATCAATCAAGGAAATAAAAACTACTGCCCAATGGAAAGTCATGGGTCTGCTAAATACAAATATTACCGAGGTTCTGGACACCTAAAGGGCAAGCTGTCCTCCCCAATTGGAGCCATTGTTAGCCACCTATAAATTCTGATATACGAAACGGTGGCTAAGTTTGTTTTCAAGCCTTCAAGAGCTACATTTCCCTTGAAAATATATCATTCTTGAAGCCTTCATGTACCTTATTTCCTTTGAAGGAACCTTCACTGCTGTGTCCATTGAAAAGTCATGCTGTTTATGAAAGAAACTGTTTTCCAAAGGCCTCTGAAACTGCCCATTTTGACTCATTTCCCCTCATTTTCATAAAGCCTCCTTTTCCTCTTTGAGACCCCCATTTCCCTCTAAAAAGCCTCCAAAATCCCTTTTAACCTCTAAGATCCCCTTTTTATAGGTTTAAACACCCTTTTCCCCTTTATCGAAAGCCAAGAAAATCCTTAGAAATCTCTGTTTTTGGCCTAAAAACCCTTTTTTTCCGCTAAGGCTTTAAGCCCCTTTCGGCCTTAGCCCTAGCCCCTTTTCCGCACAGGACCGGAGCCATAATTGAGCGCTAATTGCAATCGAAGCTTTCCTTTTCCTAATTTCCTTTGTTTCTTCCATTTTTCTGATGCGATGAACCATTGCTCCATCGACCTCCGCTTCAATCTCCACCGTCAATCTTCCAGATCCAATGGTCCGCACTCAAGCGCATCGCCCTCCTCTGTCATATTACCCCTCTACCTGTGCGACTCCTGACCAAATCTACACCGTTGATCGCCTGCATATCGAACGGCCTCCGCTCCATCGCACAATCGGCAATTGCAACTTATATTTTCCATGTCCCTTGCCTCGTCTGACGCCGATCTTCTGATTAGGTCCTGACCGTTGAATCCACAAGAACCAATGGCCAGGATCATGTCACCCTCCACCTATTATCCTTTTTCTTCACTCACCGATTTAATTTTCACCATCGATATTGTTCCAGATCGGATGGCCAAAGCTCAATCGCACATCACAGATTCAAAAGTCTCATTCTCTTGCCTCCTACGATGCCGATAATGCGATTTAATCCTCGTCGTTGAATCCACAAGAACCAATGGTCAGGATTTAATCGCGCCTTGTTCATAGCCCCCCTTCATCACATCCGCCGATTAGATCTGGACCTTTGAATCCACAAGAACCAACAACCAGGATCACATTGCGCTTCGCTCATAACTTTTCACCATCCCGACCTTCGATTGAATCTCAGCTGTTGATCGAACTTGATCGAACGACCCACATTGATTCTACTCATCAGACCCCACTTTTCTCATTTCTCCCCATTGTCAAATCTTGACCGTCCGTTTACAAGATCTAATGGTCAGGATTTAACCCGCTATTGACCCCACCAGCCTGTTTCGCCTGTGCATCTTACCTCTATTGCGTTCCTTCGGCACCATTGGATCTGAGGCCCCAAATCCAATGTTCACCATTGCATATCATGCAACTTTTACACCCAAAGTTTAATGTTCCAAATTTACGCGATAAAAGTGGTTTTGGATTTCCACGTGTCGATCTCTAATAGGATCGCGTTCCAAAAGGCAAAACCACTTTCCCTCCTTTCAGCCGCGCGAAAACCATCCTTGTTTTTCACTTGACCGCTTACCCTCCACAATCTCAGCTTTTAATCCTAACCGTTGATTGTTTTAATCTAACTGCCCATATTGTATTGCATTCTCATCCATTTTTCATTCACCAGACCTTCCAAAAGACTTCGTTGGAATATCTCCACTATTGATCTCTTCCAATGATCTGACGGTCCGCGTTCAAACTTCCTCCGCTCTCCCTGTCCCACCATCAAATATGCCCCCTGTGGTCTTTCATTTTCACCTTTTTCCTTTGTATTCACCCGAGTCATAAGCTTTTATGTTTTAAGACTAAAAGTCTTTTTCACGCCATTTCATGTTTAAACCCCGGTTTCATGGTGTTGCACCATGTAATCTTCTCCACCACACATATTCCTCTGCAATCTCTCCTCTGCCTCCGCTAAAGCCATTCTGAAGTACTTTAAAGCCCCGAACAGGATTTCATAACAATTTCCTCGTGTTTTGTAGGTTTAAAAGAATTTTTATTTGAATATCAGGGTTATTAACCCCGACATGAAGCCTCCAACAACCTTTAGCCTATGTATTCACACAAACAGGTCTACAGAAGTTTAAAGTGTATCAGGAAAAGATTAAAGGGTTGAAGGCGTAATATTGAAAGATTAACACAGCCTTTGAAGACGTCAGTACATAAGCATTTCGAGAAAACAACAAAAGAGAAGCATAAACAGAGATAATACAAGTTTAAGTACAAAAGAGATAGAGCAGTTAGTGATGCAGAGCAATGACTGACACAGACATGACCTTTATCCATGCACACAAGTCTGCCAAGAAGTTATTGCACCAGGGAAGCTACTACAAATGGTCAGAGGTAGTTACATAGAAGTATGGAAGTCCTCATAGCCCATTCCTCACTTAAGTCACATCGAGAAGATAATAGTACCTCTCCAAATGATTTTCTTCTCAAGGACACCCTATGGGTGATTTCTGTCATATCAAAATGGTCTCAAACAAGCCACAAAGTTATTTATCCTATCTAAAATTCAATGAAATGTTTAAGGCATAGAATGGAGCATTCAAATTATCTTTCACTATCTCTATTTTTCATTAAAACTTTCCTCACCTACTTTCCTCATTTTCTCTATAAAGACTCTTCGAAGTCTGATTATAAAAGGTTAGCATTTTGTGAACTCTAAATTAATACATATTGCTGCTTTGAAGAAGCTTTGGTGTTTGGAAAGAGTGTGAAGATCTTTGTTTTTCGGTTGATGAAGAAGGCTGGACCATCGAATCCCTGAGCCTGGTTTTGGTGAAGTACTTCTTATTGTCAATGTTATTTCCTGTTTTTCCACTTTGTTCCATCATGCTTTGCTTACAGTAGGATAAAAAGTTTAGGTAGAGAAATGTATCTTAGAAGCACCTCTGACCTGTTTATCCTTCACTATTTATATGTTTTTTTCTACTAAATGTGATTGGATAGTCTGATATCTCTCTTCATGTTCAGTTTGTTTTATTTCAGAAATGGTTAATTTGGTTGCGTAAGAGACTATTTAGGTGTTCCCTCTTTCTTTACCACCGAATACTGTATCTGAAGTCTACCTTTGATTATTATACTTGCAGTTTGACAGAGGAGCTTGTTACAATCATACCCTCTTTTTATTATTGTAATTATTGTGTTAAAGGTCCCTATAATTGTAGTCCTGGATGTCTAAGGCGTTCCCTCTTCTTTGAATGCAATTGTATGTTTTTGTTGGTTAAGCTCTCAAAGGTGAACTTGTAGGAGGAAATAGGGCATTCCCTGAATCCTATAATTCATCCAGAAGGTTTAGTATGCACTTCTCCTTTCTTTGAGTGTTCATATTGATTAAGTCTAAAGCAGTGAGCTAATTGGAGGAAATAAGGTGTTCCCTGAATCCTTTAAGTCATTGTGAAAGGGTTTAGTTTGTTTTTCACTCTTAGTCCTTAATGTTCATCCCATTTCACCTATATTATTCAATAGATCCTAGACCAATTTAGATTTTCCCTTTGGTTTCCCTTCCTTCTCAGTCAGAACTATTTGGATTTTCACATGACTCCATTGCCCAATGGCTTGTAGATTCCCATGCTCTATCTATACTACATGAAACACACTTGTCCAAACAAAGAACAAAACAAACAACCTTGCACCTCATAACTAGCCTAAAATCAACTTTTAAACCTTTCAAGATACATCTTCATAAACATATTGAGAGATCCCTCTCTGAGACTAGGAGGGCTAGATCCTAGAGCTCTAAAGTAGGTTTGTATGTTGCCTTGTATTTTGTTAAGCCAATCTATCAAAACACAGGACCCCAACATAATGGTGATCATGGTGGGACATATTGAGTATATGATAGTCTAGAAAACTCTTGTAGACTCAGTAAGTCCTTAAATAACCATATAAACTCAGAAAAACCCAAAAACATTTCAGATTGGCTTCATAATAAACATGGTGGTGGAACCATAATACACTTTACTATCACAAAAAGCTAAATATTTTCCACTTGGCGACTCCATAGTTCCTAAGAGACCAAAAGACTCCACTGGGAGACTATTTTCATCACAACATCATCGATAGTTAAGGAAACTCTGAGGATTAAGTTTCTTCCTTTAAGGATAGTTTGCCTCTTAAATACTTTCATATCTGGCTAAGCTTTCTCCTTTTTGTATCTGAAACTTAACATACTTGTTCAAGAACAATCCATACCAAAGCTTATCCTAATCCAAATATCCCTGAAGTAGTTGACAACCCTGAGGGCATTCTTAGGAAGTTTTTCAAATCTATGGATCCAACTATTTTCATACCCATTTATAGAGCTAACTCAGCACCTAAAAACCTTGCAGCTCTACCACATGCCCAAGCTGGTTTAGACTTACTGAGAAATTTACCTAGAACTAAGTCATTCAGTGGTATAGAGCATACATATTTCAAGCCTCCAAGCTCACCACCATATAGTGGTCAAAATATTAGTGACAGAGAAACCCCTCCATCAACACCTCCTGATATCCATTTCATTCATAACTTGGGTCTCTCTCACCCTAGATCTACCCAACAGTTTGTTGCCAGACCAAGCAGTTCTGCCATCCATATACCCGCTGCTCAAGCCAATCCTTTACCTCCACAAAACAGTGCCATGGCAGCATGGTATGCCCCACTAGTGTTACCACAACCTTTGGTTCCCTTACCAAATGACTATCAATCTAAAATTCCCCATTTTACTGGAAAAGAATCTACCACAACTCAACAACATGTAGATGGAATGGGAGATGCATTTGATTACATGGAAATAGACGATGAGACCATTAAAATGAGAATCTTTGCTCAAAGTTTAAGATGAGAAGTAAAGAAGTGGTTTAAAGGCTTAAATCCTAATAGCATCCATGACCCTCCCTCATTACAACAAGCATTCATAAACAAATGGAAAGTCAAAAGAAACCCTCTCCAAATACTAGAAGAGTATCAGAGCCTTAAAAGGAATCAGGGAGAAGGTGTCCATGATTACTCCACCAGGTTTAACAATGTCTACAATGCCCTTCCACCACACATGAAGCCTCCCCAAGGCATGGACTTGGTAAAATATCCAGATGGATTCGATGCTGATATGGCCTATCAGCTAAGGGAAAGAGATTATGCAACTCTAGAAGACATGCAGAAGGGAGCAGTGAATGTGGAAGCAAACTTAATTGAAAAAATAGCTAGGCTAAGAGAAGAGAAGAGGGTAACTTATAAAGATGATTACGCACCCTTGACCTCATCCTCTGATACCAAAATTGACAACCTAGTGAAGGTGATGGAGAAAATTCTTGGGAAGATAAACTTGAATGATAGAGAACCACCAAGAGAACCTCAAAACAATCTCCAAAACAGAAATAGAAACTAGAACTTTAGAGGAGAAAACAACCAAGATAGACAACGAGATAATGACCAGAAAATTAGAGCCCCCTTCCAAAAAAACTACGTGGATCAAGAAGAGGAAAGGGAGATTGAAAATTTGGGAGAAAACCATGTGAACTTGATTGGACCAGACAGTGGGGAGGATGTTTTCGTCACTGAAGAATAACAAGGTTTATTCTCTTTAGAACCAAAGGAAGATACACATGAGGAGTCTGAAGATTACAGATTAGGGTTTGAAAATTCAATCATGGAGGTACACAGACATTATGAGATAAGAAGCAAAGGGAACATAGATAGTATAAATGATAAAAACACTAGCTCTACTGTTAGGAAAGGTACATAAAACTAGACTAAAAAGATAGCAAACAAAACTATCACAATAGCCAAAAGGGCTGATTTAAACAAAGAGAAAGGTAGGCAGCTAAACATTGAAAATAGTTGCCCTAGTACCTCTGCTAGTGGCCCTGATAAAACAACTCAGATCAACAGTCCTAATAAAATCCAACAAGTCAAAATTTCTGAAAGAAAGTGAGAAAACAGATGTAAATACAAGAAAAGCGATAGTTCCTTTCAGTCTTGAGGGAGAGATTGCAAATATTAAAATTAACATACCTCTGGCTGAATTAGTATCCCAGGAAGTGTACAGAGACCAGGTCCTAAAAGCTTTGAATATTCATGTTGATACTGCTACTTTGAACTTAATATATGATAAGCCAGAGCTGTTGTTTGGTCCTAAAATTGAGGGAAAATATCAAGAAGGGGATGTGCCTCCCTTCTATGTCAGTCTGAACATACACGACAAAGTCTTACACAATGCCATGCTGGATTTAGGAGCATCACACAACCTTATGCCTAAAGAAGTAATGGAAAGCTTAGGCTTAGAGATTACTAGACCCTACAAAGACTTGTACTCCTTTGACTCCAGAAAGGTCAAATGCTTGGGATTAATTAAAGATTTGTGTGTTAACTTATCCCAAATTCCTGCTAAGAATCTCATAATGGATGTAGTAGTAGCTGACATTCCCCCAAAATATGGCATGATTTTATCTAGATCGTGGGGAGCTAAGATCCAGGGTAGCCTTCAAATGGATATGTATTATGCCACCATACTAATATTTGGCCAAACCAGAAGATTATATAGGGAGACTCTCATGAAATACATGGTGAGTAGCAAGGACAAACCTCACAACACCCCTATTTATTCCACCCATTCAGATTTAGATTCCTTCATTTTATACAACAAAGATGAGGTCACCCAAATAGAGAAAGAAATCGAGCAGGACATTAGTGCACCAGACCATTTAGAATCGCCCTCCTCTCAACCTCTAGATATCTCAACGACCAACAACCTAGAGCAACACAAAACAAATGAAAATGAAACAGAAACACTTTGGAAAATGAGTTTCGATGGCTCTTGCAGCAAAAATAGTGCAGGGGTTTGTGTATGGATTCACAACACAAACAAAGGACATGCCTGCAAATTAGAGTTTTCATGCACTAACAACATTGCAGAGTATGAAGCCCTTCTCCTTGGCCTGCACATACTTAAATATTTAAAGGCTATAAAGATATCAGTGCAGGGAGATTCTGAGCTAACCATTAGACAAATCAAAGGGGAATACTCAACCAAGAACCCTAGACTCAGATAATATAGGAACATTGTTTTAGACCTTCTGAAAAATTTCGAGAAATATGAGCTTGTGTTTATACCAAGAGCCCAAAATCACCTGGAAAACAAACTCTCTTTTGCTGCTAGTAACTGCCAGATACCACAAATTGAGGAACAACTCATTATAAAGGTAAAAAACAGACCAAAAATGCCTGATAACAAGGATCATTGGCAGGTTTTTAACAATGATAAACATATAGAAGATTTCCTGCAATCAAAAAATGAGTTTTCCACAGCATCACCAAGTTGCAGCCATGAAAAGGAGTGTTCAGATGGGAAACAAATTCCTGAAACAGAGCCCCCCTCTCCTACTGATATAAATCAGTTTGATCATCTTTTCAAAGAAAATTCATCTGACGACCCAGACCAAAAGGACCTTGAAATTCTATAGTGTAAAGGCGATACCATACCCAAGGGCTTGCACCATTAGAACAACTCTTTGATTTCAACGATGTGGCTAAAGAACCAAAAACAAAACCTGTGGAAACTAATGTGGAAGAGCACAATATAGGCAGCCCAAATGAGCCTAAAATGATTAAGTTATCTAGCACTCTTCCTGCCCACATCAAACAGCAATACATAGCACTCTTCAAAGAGTTTATAGATGTTTTTTCATGGGAGTATAAAGATTTGAAATCATATGACACTAGCATCATTCAGCACAAGATTCCTCTGAAGGAAAATCAGAAACCATTCAGACATAAATTAAGGAGGATAAACCTGGTCTTATTGCCTTCAGTAGAAAAGGAAATTAAGAAGATGTATGATGCAGGGATCATTTTTCCTGTCAAATACTCAGAATGGGTCTCCAATCTGGTATCTGTCAGGAAAAAGACCGAGGATATTAGGCTGTGTATTGACTTCAAAAACCTTAATAGAGCCTCTCTGAAAGATAAGTACCCCTTGCCAAAAATGGACCACATTCTACAGAGGGTAATTGGGTAAAAAAGGATATCATTACTGGATGGGTTCTCAGGTTATAACCAAGTGTTAGTCCTCCCAAGTGATCAACATAAGACAACCTTTACCACACCTTGGGGGACATTCATGTATGTCAAAATGCCATTTGGTTTGACGAACATAGGAGCCACCTTTCAGAGGGCCATGGAAATAGCCTTCTCAAAAGACATAGGCTATTTTATAATCATTTACCTTGATGACATTACCATTTTATGAAGAACATTTGGAACATTTAGGGAAGGTTTTTGAGAAATGCAGAAGATTTGGCTTGTCCTTAAACCCCAAGAAGACTGTCTTTGGCCTCCAAGAAGGAAAGCTTCTTGGTCATATAATCTCTGAAGAAGGGATCAAGATAGATCCTAAAAGAATTGAGGGCATAGTGAATATCAACCACCCTAGGAACCTCAAAGAATTACAGTATTTCATTGGAAAGATTAATTTTTTGAGGAGATTCATCCCCAACCTTGCTGAGCTATTGGAAAACATCACTAACGTGCTTAGGAAAGAATTAGGTGTCAAATGGACAATGCCAGCTAAACAGTCATTTGAACTAGTAAAGAAAGCCCTTACTCAAGCACTAGTCCTGATCAATCCTGATTTCACCAAGATTTTTATATTTTTTCCTTTGCATCTAAACATACAATAGCTGCAGTATTGTTGCAGAAGAATAACTTGGGGCAAGAACAACCTATGATTTCTTCAGCAAAGCCTTAAGAGATGCCCCACTCAAATACAACATCATGGAAAAGCAAGCTTTGGCACTGGTAAAAGCATTGAAGGATTTCAGGGTGTACATCTTACATTCACACATCATAGCTTTTGTGCCACACACCATAGTCAAAGACATCCTAAGTCAGGACCCCAATGGTAAAAGGGGAAAGTGGATTGCCACCATTCTGGAATACGACTTAGAGATCAGGCCTACTAGACTCATCAAGCGACAAGGATTAGCAAAACTCATGGCCGAGTCTAATTTCAAAGTTCTAGACATGAATATGGTTGACGCCTTAGAAGAGATAGAAGAGTTCCCAGCACCATTTACTGAAGAAACGTTCATGAAATCTCCATGGTATGCTGATATTATTTATGTGCTACTTTACTTAAATGCTCCTCCTTATTTGTCAAAAACAAAAGCTAGATTTGTAAAACAGAAGGCTTTAAAATATTGCATGATAGATGGAGTTTTATACTGGAAAAATGTTGTTGGGATACTACTAAAATGTTTACTTGAGAGTGTTGCAGGAAAGATCATGCGTGAAATGCATGAAGGAGAATGTGGAGGGCACTTAAATTGGAAGACCACAACAAATAAAATCCTTAGATCAGGTTACTACTAGCCCACCCTTTTTCCAAACACCCACAAGCTAGTAATGTCTTGCCACAAATGCCAGATTTTCGATGTTAGAAGAAATCTCTTGCCCTTACCCTTGAAGCCCATTAGTGTAGAAACACCCTTCCAACAGTGGGGTTTGGACTTTATAGGAGAAATCCATCCACCCTCCTTAGCCCAGCATAAATGGATCCTCACAGCCATAGATTATTTTATCAAATGGATAGAGGCCATACCCACTAGGAATGCTATTGACTCTGTCATTATTAAATTCCTTAAGACCAACATATTTTCCAGATTTGGCTGCCCTAGGAAAATAATCAAAGACAATGCTACTGCCTTTAAATCCAAAAAGATGGTTGATTTCTGCCATAAATGCCGGATCACCTTGGGCCAGTCCACTACCTATTACCCCCAGGTAAATGGACTTGTTGAATCTTCCAATAAGAGCCTGATTAACATCATCAAGAAGTTGCTGGAGCAGAATCAAAAAGCATGGCACGGTAAGCTGGTTCATTCCTTGTGCGACGATAGGTTAACCACCAAAAATTCAATCAACACATCCCCCTATTAGCTGGTCTACGGAATGGATGTTGTTTTCTCAGCATCTTTGGGAGTTCCAGTCATGAAACTCCTATAGGAAGTTCAAGTTGAGGAAAATGATATGCGGAGAAGGATCAATCACACCATCCACTTGCAGCAGACCAGAGAGGAAGTCTACCAAAGAACTCAAGCAGTCCAAGAAAACATCAAAAGGCAGTTTGAAAAAAATACTAAAGCAAATGACTTCCAAGTCGGGAATATGGTTCTCAAATGGGACTCAAGAAGGGAAGAGAAAGGAAAACATGGTAAGTTTGAAAATCTGTGGAAAGGGCCCTACATTATTCATTCCTTAAGAGGGAATAATGCATTTTTCCTGCAAGAACTGAATGGAAAAGAAGTGTTAGGAGGTCTTGTCAATGGCAGGATGCTTAAACACTACTTTTGTCAAGAGTCTTAAGTTTCAGAGTTTTCATCCATTGTACATACCACTTGCATCAAGAAAAAGAATCAAAATAAAAAAACAATAAAAAATAGAAAAGAGGGCAGAAATAAAACAAAAAGGTATAGCCCCATACCAAAAAGAGAGGTTCAAACATGCTGAAAATATGAACCTAGAAGCATAAGGAAATATGGCTCTAATTCTCTCAAAACCTGAGCCAAAAGAAGAAGAAGCAGGACTGGTTCTAACATTCTCTAAACTTGAACCAGCAAAGAAAGTATACAGCTCTAACAAGATCAGGACTAGAGCTGAAATGAAGGAAAAGATGACTCTAAAAAGCTCAAAATCCGAGTCAGGAAAGGGAGGAAAGATGTTTTCAGTTCTCACATCTTCAAGCCTTCTCGATTTTGTTGTCATTTTTGCTAATTTTCAGTTCATGTGTAGCTTTCTGTTATGCCATGGACCCACAACAAACCAGACAGTCTAATCCTGGTTTGACTTTATTTTCAATTTATGTCTTAGAATATAGAGAATGAAAACCTGTCAGACTGTTTAATCCTGAAAGGTATTATATTAGGTAGAGAATTAAGAGTCCAACTGTTTAATCTGGGCTCTTGGATAAATAAGGGTAGAATTAGATAGGTTTATTTTTCTATTTTCAAAATAAAATGTTGAAAAATAGTTTGCCAGTTCAAGTGCACTCAAAAGAAGAAAAAATGCTAGGACGGTAGGAATGGGTAGGTAGAAATGTTGTTTTGAAGAATGACAGTTTTTCAGGTTGCTACAAAGGTTATCAGATCAAAAGAAGACCAATCAAGGAAATAAAAATTGCTACCCAATGGAAAGGCATGAGTCTTCTAAATACAAAGATTACTCAGGTTCTGGACACATAAAGGGCAAGTTGTCCTACCCAAGTGGAGCCACTGTTAGCCACCTATAAATTCTGATATACCAAATGGTGGCTAAGTTTGTTTTCAAGCCATCAAGAGATACATTTCCCTTGAAAATATATCGTTCTTGAAGCCTTCATGTACCTTATGTCCTTTGAAGGAACCTTCACTGCTGTGTCCATTGAAAATTCCTACTGTTTATGAAAGAAACTATTTTCCAAAGGCCTCTGAAGTTGCCCTTTTTGACTCATTTCCCCTCATTTTCATAAAGCCTCCTTTTCCTCTTTAAGACCCCCATTTCCCTCTAAAAATCCTCCAAAATCCCTTTTAACCTCTAAAATCCCCTTTTTACAGGTTTAAACACCCTTTTCCCCTTTACCAAAAGACAAGAAAATCCTTAGAAATCCCTGTTTTTGGCCTAAAAAACCCTTTTTTCCACTAAGGCTTTAAGCCCCTTTCGGCCTTAGCCCTAGCCCCTTTTCCGCACAAGAACAGAGCCATAACCGAGCGCCAATCACAAATCACAATTAGAGTTTTCCTTTTCCTAATTTCCTTTGTTTCTTCCAATTTTCCGATGCGATGAACCATTGCTCCATTGACCTCCGCTTCAATCTCCACCGTCGATCTTCCATATCCAACAGTCTGCACTCAAGCGCATCACGCCCATCTATCATATTACCCCTCCGCCTGTGTGACTCCTAACCAAATCTTGACCATTGATCGTCTTCATATCCAACGGCCTGCGCTCCATCGCACAATCGGCAATCGCAACTTATATTTTCCATGCCCCTTATTTTCCATGTCCCTTGCCTCCTCCAACGTCGATCTTGTGATTAGATCCTAACCATTGAATCCACAAGAACCAAAAGCCAGGATCACATCGCGCTCCACCTATTATCCTCTATCTTCACCCGCAAATTTAATTTTCACCATCGATCTTATTCCATATCAAACGAACAGCACTTAATCGCACATCGCAGATTCAAAATTCTCGTTCGCTTGCCTCCTCCAATGCCAATAATGCAATTTAATCCCCGTCGTTGAATCCACAAGAACCAATGGTCAATATTTAATCGTGCCTTGTTCATAGCCCCCCGTCATCGCATCTTCCAATTAGATCTAGATCGTTGAATCCACAAGAACCAACAGCCAGGATCACATCCCGCTCTGCTCATAACTTTTCACCATCCCCACCTCCGATTGAATCTCAGCCGTTGATCGAACTTGATCAGACGACCCACATTGATTCTACTCATCAGGCCGCACTTTTCTCATTTCTCCCCATCGACATATCTCGACCATCTGTTTACAAGATCAAAAGTCAAGATTTAATACCCCACTGGCCTGTTTCACCTATGTGTCTTACCTCTATCGCGTTCCTTCCGCGCCATTGGATCTAAGGCCCCAGATCCAACGATCACCATTGCATATCACATAAATTTTTCACCCAAAGTTTAATGTTCCAAATTTATGCGATAAAAGTGGTTTTGGATTTCCATGTGTCTATCTATAATAGGATCGTGTTCCAAAGGGAAAAACCACTTTCCCTCCTTTCAGCCGTGCGAAAACCATCCTTGTTTTTCACTTTACCGCCTACCCTCCACAATCTCAGCTTTTAATCCTAGCCATCGATTGTTTTATTCTAATGGCCCATATTGTATCACGTTCTCATCCATTTTTCATTCATCGGACCTTCTAAAAGACTTCGTCGAAAGATCTCCACTGTTGATCTCTTCCAATGATCTGACGGTCCACGTTCAATCTTCCTCCGCTCTCTCGGTCCCACCATCAAATACGCCACCGTGGTCTTTCATTTTCACCTTTTTCCTTTGTATTCACCTGAGTCATAAGATTTTGTGTTTTAACACTAAAAGTCTTTTCACGCCAATTCATGTTTAAACCCCGGTTTCATGGTGTTGTGCCATGTAACCTTCTCCACCGCACATATTCCTCTGCAATCTCTCCTCCACCTCCGCTAAAGCCATTCTGAAGTAGTTTAAAGCCCCGCGCAAGATTTCATAACAAGTTTCTCATGTTTTGTAGGTTTAAAAGCATTTTTATTTGAAGAATAGGGTTATTAACCCTGACATGAAGCCTTTGGCGCCCTTTAGCCTATGTATTCACACAAACAGGTCTACAGAAGTTTAAAGTGTATCAGGAAAAGATTAAAGGGTTGAAGGCATAATATTGAAAGATTAACACAACCTTTGAAGACGTCAGTACATAAGCATTTCGAGCAATCAACAAAAGAGTAGCATAAATAGAGGTAATACAGGTTTAAGTACAAAAGCGACAAAGCAGTTAGTGATTCAGAGCGATGACTAACACAGACATGACCTTTATCCATGCACACAAGTTTGCCAAGCAGTTATTGCACCAGGGAAGCTACTACAAATGGTCAGAGGCAGTTACTTAGAAGTATGGGAGTCCTCATAGCCCATTCTTCACTTAACTCACATCAAGAAGATAATAGTACCTCTCCAGATGATTTTCTTCTCAAGGACACCCTGCGGGTGATTTATATCATATCAAAATGGTCTCAAATGAGCTGCAAAGTTATTGATCCTGTCCAAAATTCAATGAAAAATTTAAGGCACGGAATGGAGCATTCAAAATATCTTTCACTATCTCTGAAGTTCATTAAAACTTTCCTCACCTACTTTCCTCATTTTCTCTATAAAGACTCTTCGAAGTCTCATTGTAAAAGGTTGGCATTTTGTGAATTCTAAAGTAATACATATTGTTGCTTTCAAGAAGCTTTGGTGTTCGGAAATAGTGTGAAGATATTTTTTTTTCTGTTGATGAAGGAGGTTGGACCATTGGATCCCTGAGCCTGGTTTTGGTGAAGTACTTCTTATTGTCAATGTTATTTCCTATTTTTCCACTTTGTTCCATCATGCTTTGCTTACAGTAGGATAAAAATTTTAGGCAGAGAAATGTATCTTAGAAGCACCTATGACCTATTTATCCTTCACTACTTATATGTTTTCTGCTATTGAATGTGATTGGATAGTCTGATAGATCTCTTCATGTTCAATTTGTTTTATTTTAGAAATGGTTAATTCAGTTGCATTAAAGATTGTTTAGGCGTCCCCTCTTTCTTTACCACTGAATACTATATTTTAAGTCTCCCTTTGATTATTATACCTGCAGTTTGACAGAGGAACTTGTTACAATCATACCCTCTGTTTATTATTGTAATTGTTGTGTTAAAGGTCCCTATAATTGCAATCTTGGATGTCTAAGGCATTCCCTCTTCTTTGAACGCAATTGTATGTTTTTGTTGGTTAAGCTCTCAAAGGTGAACTTGTAGGAGGAAATAGGGTGTTCCCTGAATCCTATAATTCATCCAGAAGGTTTATTCTGCACTTCTCCTTTCTTTGAGTGTTCATATTGATTAAGTCTAAAATAGTGAGCTTATTGGAGGAAATAAGGCATTCCCCGAATCCTTTAAGTCATTGTGAAAGGGTTTAGTTTGTTTTTCACTCTTAGTCCTTAATGTTCATCCCATTTCACCTATATTATTCAACAGATCCTAGACCAAGTTAGATTTTCCCTTTGGTTTCCCTTCCTTCTCAGTCAGAACTATTTGGATTTTCACATGACTCCATTTCCCAATGGCTTGTAGATTCCCATGCTCTATCTATACTACATGAAACACACTTGTCCAACCAAACAACAAAACAAACAACCTTGTACCTCATAACTAGCCTAAAATCAACTTTTAAACCTTTCAAGACACATATTCATAAAAATATTGAGAGATCCCTCTCTGAGACTAGGAGGGCTAGATCCTAGAGCTCTAGAGAAGGTTTGTATGTTTCCTTGTCTTTTGGTAAGCCAATCTATCAGAACACAGGACCCCAACAGAGTGGATGTGGATGGGATGTAAGAGATTGTTAAACTTCTTGCAAATCTATGACATCGGGAAGCAAGAGGCAATGTTGCATTGGTTACTCTTGAGAGAGTTTGGTCACCCTATGACATGTCCTTTCCCATGGGGTGAGAAGAGGAAGGAAGATTGGCAAGATACTTGCATCATGTGGCAGCAAGGAGTGTGGATTCATTATGATGGTATGGTCATTTTTTTTTCACTGCATCATTGTATGATGGAGGTATGATGAGGAATCAAAGACATTTTTTGCTTTGGAGGATTGAGAGAGAGCAAGGGAAGAGTTGCTCTCACATTTTTCATGGTGTTGCAATGGGAGGAGATGGAAACATTATGAGAGGATTATTTGAAATTGAACATGTCAGAGGATGGATTTATGAGTTGGAAGGAGCCTATTTTCATAGGACAATAGCGATGTCACTTGGGAGCATGAGCTTATTGGTGGAGTGTTCCCAGGATCACTTCATATTTGAAGCACTTGGTGGGCATAGAGGAGGTGAGATTGATAGAGTGGTGGATGGACTCATTGGTTGTTGTCGTATGCTCTCCTTGACTTGGATGTCCAAGCATAAGAAGGAGGATTCTCATGGGGCATGTGATTCACTCCTCTTCAGATTGATATGCCATACCACTATGGAGGATTCATCTATGGATATTGTCACCATATTGCTTCAATCACATGGTACGAACTCTGTTTTTGCACTTATTGATTATTCATCACTATATTTGTATACTCTTACCATTTCCTTGTAGTGCATTGCTCTACAAAGGGACAAGCTTTTCTTTGGGCTCCATGGTCCATCTTTGGCCAGCTATTATGATGGAGACAACCATCTAATGTATGATCCGGGGCAAGTATATGGTTGCTTCTTATGTGCTCAATTGACATATTCAACCATCTACTATTTAGTAGTGGGTGTGATGGCTTATACAGCAAGCCATATGTCAAGAGACAACTTGCCATACCATTTTTTGAAGCTGCAGTGGGGAAGACTGCGTTGTGACCACTTGGGAGATTGTTGGTACACTCCAGCACTACATAGAGCCTTCAGCCTTCCTATTATTATGATGTTGATCATGATCCTATGTGTTGATGTTATTCTTGATTATATGAGGACCATGATTGGAGGTGGAACACATGGAGTGGGTGTGTTCTTGAGGGAGGAGCATCCCCACGCTTTCTGCATTACATTCTCTAAGGGGAGCATGGGAAGAGACATGGCCTCTACAGCAAACTATTTCTCTCTTTATGAGGAGGACCATGATATGGATGGAGTGCCACATGATGATGGTTTCTTATCCATCATGTATGACATAGTTTGGGCTAGCTTGATGCACAGTGTTGGGAGAGGGACCTTTGTAGGTCTAGCTTCCTTCTTTCCATTTGAGGGCAACATGATGGCAGCCCAAGGTCAGAAAATCCTTTACACTTGTCTTAAGTGGAGAGGAAAGTAGCGTGGGGTAGAATACTATGTCTACCATATCCAAAATTTCATCCCATCTAATTTTCCGAAGCTTCAGGTGGAGGATGATTTGCATGAGTTACCATTTTGGAGGGTGGCTCATTTTGTTTGGTTGATAGCTTGGGGAGGAGAGATTCAAAGGGGGTTGATGAATCCCAATCTATATCAGCCCTCATGCTTCAAGAGGACCTACAAACAACCCATTTTTTCTTCCATGGATGTTCCATTGTCACACAGCGTTAGCTATTTGGATGTTCCCAAATAGATGGCTTGCACACTTGGGAGGGGCAACTTGGAGATATATTGATGATACAACACCTTGATCCTTAGAGGATTTCATCTTATGAGGTTGCTGTAGGGTAGAAGAGGGTGCTCTTCAGTCCTATCCTTGCAGTTTCTTGAGGACAAGCAACATTTGGGAGGGGAGGACTGTAATATTCCAAAATTTGCACATAAGCAAATTGGAATATTAGATTTTGCTACTTTCACCTAGGAGAGGAATAAATGGGTAAGGATGCCCATGAGCAATAAAATATGAATAAATTCCACCTTAGTAAGGGAAGATATCACCTTTGGAGCTGGTTTTACACTTCCAAGTGTGAACAAGGACATTTTAGATGGAGACATAGTCAAGTTTGACTAAGCCAATAACCATTCTTGAGGAGGAATAAATAATCAAGTAAACTAGCTCGATGTGAACAAGGATCAGCCTAAGACACATATGTAAAATATATTGAAGATCTCTAGTGTGAAAAGAGGCATTGGAGGTGGATTAGTTGACCAATTCAAAAACACAGCCACAAGAGGAGGGAAGCAAGCTAGGGTAGTGCAGTTTTGAAAGAGGAAGCTTCATGAAGAAGTCACCTCAACATTGTGTGGGGTCTAGGGTGAGGAGGCTCACCAAAGATAAAAGGAAGGCATATCATCAAAGGGATCAAAGAGGAGTGACTTGAGATTCATTTATATATTTTTCTTGAGGCCATTCATCTATATTAAGCTACAACGCAGTCTCCTTTAGTGAACTGTGTCTTTTATGCAAGAGCAGCAGTAGGAGAGCTGCATCCTTTGATTTTGTGCTAGTCTTTGATGAGGAGGTGCTTATTTCCCTCCGGGAGACCATTAGAGATGGATATGGCCATATTTCTATATTATTCAGATATTCCATGTCATATTCAGCCATGTATAATACATAGATGTAGTAACTGCGTTATTTCTGTAGTGCTACTTGTTATTCATGCATTTTGCCGGAAACCTTTGCCAGGTGTCTTGTTTTATTGTATAAGCTTGTAAATATGTATTTCTCTATTGTTTAATCAATATGAGTTGCATATCAGTCTTATTTTATCATTTTCTGTAGAAACCCTCATGGGAATTACGCTCTCACTGTATTCAAAAATTTCTGTTTAATTAAGTCATCGGAAATCAGTGTTTTCTAGCCTAGTCGGGAAAGGAGGAGGTTTTAATATAGCTAGAAGCATTAGTTTGAGCTGAAATTTTGATCATAGGTATCTCATTACCTAAGATATCATATCCAGCCATTTCCCCTACTTATTTTTACGCTCATTTCTGAAAAAAAAAACCTTTTTAGAGCACAAAATCCCTTTTTTCCCCACTTTCCGGATCATGAAATGAAGTACCAGTTGTTGTTTTAGTTAAAAATTATGTCTATGTGTTTCTTATGTATATTTTAAGCTTATTAATCATAACAGGACCATTATATAGCTTATTCATTGCCGAGTTTCAGATTTGGAACATTAGAAATCGGAAATCCCGATCACTTACAATAGAAGTAGGAAGACCAAAATGAACCCATACATTCTGAAAGAAAAGATTGGAAATTCATTCAGCTGTAATTTTTTTCTGACATTACATCAAAAGACACATTTTGTTGAACCTATCTACCACAACATATAAGTAATCATGACCTTTCCTTGACATAGGAAGACCACCTACAAAATCCATTGAGATACTCTCCCAAGGATGTGAAGGAACCTGTTACACCATTTTTTTGGTCATATAACCTATTATCATTAGATCAACACAAGTACACCATGTAAGACCAATTTTACCCTAAGTAAAATTGCTTTCACTATGTGAAATAACTTAGTAAAACACCTTTATTAAGTTGTTTATGGTCTAAACAGGAAACCCCAAAAGGAAATAATAAACAAATCTATATATGTTTATATTTCCTGGTCATATTTAACCCAAAACAAGGAAATCAATTAAATAAATCCTTATTTATTTGATTATTTCCTAGGAATAAGTTATTTAAATCCTATTTAAATAATATTCCTAGTTAAATTTGATTAAATCATTTATAAATAATTAAATAAATCATTATTTATTTAATTATATTCCCACCATTTCCTTAAAATAGTAAATAAATCATTTATTTATTTATTATTTATAAATAAAGGAATTGACCCAAGTTAAAAATCCTTTTCCCTCCAAAAAATATAATAAAATATTCCTCAAAGGTGGTTCTAGAATTTGATTATAATATTTTATTCATGCACCAAGTTCTAGATCGCCCTAATATTTTGTTATAAATAGAAGGGTTTTCCCCATTCATTAGTCACCTTTTTTTGCCTAAAGATCACCTCTGGATCTATATGCTTGGTCACATTTTCTCCATTTTTGCCTTGTGAGCTCCCATTGAGTTCTATGTTTGTCTGGGTTTTCATACCAACAAGAGAGAGAGATTCTAGATCTGAAGTGCTGAGGACTATCAAGAACCCATCCCATTGAGGAGAGCCGGAAAACACCTTTCTTGTTTTCCTCTCAGGTGCCCCTTTTCAATATAATATAAAAAAAATTCTTTCAAATACATGGTTCTTGTCTTGTCTATTGGATGCATGGAGCCTCATTTTATTTTATCTGCTTAATGTCTTTTATGCTTAGATCTGGATTTGTGCAACATTATTTAGATCACCTGATTGCAGATTTAAAGATATTTGGCAGCCATAATTGATGTTAGGGCTATTTGTTATGCATAGCTAAAGTGGTCTTTTACGACGAAAGATTCATACTAACAATTGGCGACTCCACACGGGTTTTCTTTTGCGACCGCTGTTGTTTTATATATTCCTGCATATCCAGCTATTTCAAACCCTAGGGTTTCTCTTCAGTTTTTTGTTTTTCCTATTTTTATGGTGTTTTTCACCTCTAAAACCGTCAAACATTAATATTTTTAACTTCCGTGTGTTTCTGGCCCTATTGCGCAGGTGACAGACATCAGCCACAGCTGAGACGACAAGTTTTTCTGAAATCTGCTGTCGAGAGACCCGGATCTGCAGGTTGCACTTATCGGCCCAAAAACTACGACCTGAACTAGAGGGCACACTTTTCTGCCCCAAAACTGTGACCTGGACTGAAAACAGGTCAGAACCTATGACTTGCACTTTTTTCTGCAATTTTCTAGCAATTTTTCTGGGTTTGTCTAAAGCTTCTGTCAGGGTTTTCCAGCCTCCATCTCTTCCTGTTTAGACCTGTTTCTGATCTGTTTCACTCAAATAAGTGGGAATATTTCCCCATAGGGCTTTAGTACCCTCCAATTTTGGTGGATGATTTTTAGTTGTTTCAGACGTCTGAATTTTCAAAGTTTCAGCCTTTTTATTTTCAGATCCAATACCTCCTTTTTAGATCCCTTTAGATAAACTCTTATCCCTTTCAAATCACCTCATATAGTTTTGTTTGGGTTTACCTCTAGGGCCGCCTCTTTGTTTTTGTTTGCACCTCTTTTCAGCAGATTTCTCCTTTAGATCCCTGTCCCTCCCGACCTTAGATCTATTGGCCTCTTTGTAGTGTGTTTTGATTAGATTTTTTCCCTCTTTTAGACTAGTTTTGAGAGACCCGCCTTCTTGGGTTAGATCGATGCATTATTAGCTATTAATTTTCTATTATTTCAGCCTTATTTACTGTTCTCTGCAGATTTATTTTTAGTTACGTAGCACACTTTTTCTTTTACTCTCAAAAAGTCCGGGTTTAAAAATTAAAATCAACACACACCACACACTGACCCTAAGTGAAGAAGAGCCTGGTTAACACTGCTTGGCAAAGACTTTAAAATCAATTGACACTGCACCTCTCTGCCCTTGTTTCGACATTAACCTCACTTGATTCTACACCTCCCCACCCTTTCCGGTTATTCTTCTTCCCGTCATCATTGCGCCTCCAAGGCATTTATCCCAGAGACTTCTTGGCCTTCACCCTCAGTTTCCAGTTGGTTGACTTACTCCTTCCCGCCATCGTCGAGTTAGTCCTCCCCTGAGTCCGCACTCTGACTCCTCTTCTGATTGTTTAGGTTCTCCTCCTATTACCTTCACCATGTCTAGTTCGGGACCTAACGCTAGCAACCCCGGTCCTACTACTGGGTCCGGTTCTAGCGAAACCACCACGGGAACTACCTCGACTGTCCCTTTGCTCCCTTATATGGCAGGTCTCAGTCTCCCCGATTTCAATCAGTTGACCAATGATCCTATCCACCATGATGTCAGTTGGCCTGCTATGCCAACCAAGCTCCCCTCCGACATTCCCAAGTTCGAAGGCCTTGCTAGTGAAGATCCCTCCAACCATATCCGATATTTCCACATGTGGTGTTCATCCAATTCCATTACCGATGATTCCATCTATCTTCAGTTGTTCCAACGCTCGCTTACAGGCAAAGCTTCTAAGTGGTATGTTGACCAGCCCACCTCTTCCCATACCACCTTTGCGACCCTTGCCCATGCCTTCTTATCTTATTTCCAGCTTCCCCCTCGTTATGACACTGGTATCGAACTTTTGACTTCATTCCGTCAATCGTCTGCGACCCACCTATTCAATCATGTTAAAGAATGGCGGAGAAGAAAGAGCCTATGTCAAGCCCCTACCTTTGAAGACCGTGTCTACATGGACTGGTTCCTTAGATCTCTCTTACCCGCCATCGGCAAAGATGTCGCATCCCATTTTCCTCAAACTGAAGAAGCCGCCCTCCAAATAGCCTTGAAATATGACCTGATCTATGCTCAATCTGGTTATGTTTATACCGTCCTTCCTGACCTCCCTAGACCCGATGTCACTAACGCACCGGGGGCACCTCATGCTGCTGACAGTATTGTTAGCGCTCTCTCTCATCCATCCGCTCAACCTCCCATGAGATATGGTTTTCCTGGGGAAGGGGGCACCACCTCCTGCACTTCTCCCCCTCTCGGTAGCATGCATCTAGGATCTGGCATGCCTTCTCTTTCTGCCCAACCTCCTATTTACCACACTGTTACCCAACCCCCTTATTATCTGTATCCATAGCTTAGTGCTCCAGCTCCTCCAACATTAGCACCTCTACCTCCCTCGCCTTCTCAACCCCCGCAATAGCAGTCACCGCCCCCTCAAGAGCAGGTGGATGCACAGTAGGGATTTTTGGCTACCCAACCACCTGATGGACAGGCGGCCACTCAACCTTCCCCTTTTGGTTCCTTTGATTACCAGATTCTCATGATGAACTCTGATCAACCTTTGCCTGTCGACCTTAACCTTCAAACTCGGTCTCATCAGTGCCCCAAGCCTCCCACTCCGTCTGTCCCCGAGTCACCTTCTTCAGGTTCTATAGAGCTTCTTTCGACATCTAATGGTCCCTTGCATATCCCTCAGCCCAAATTTGAGGTTGATACCAAGATTCATACAGGCCCATTACGCCGAAATGTTGCTCCTATTCGAGCTACTCATTCATATAGCATAGTAGATGATTTGGCGCAGTCTCCTGCTGCCATTTCAACACTGGAACTTCTCCAGTTGTGTCCTTCTCAAAAGAAGGCTCTACTATCCACCATGGGTGCTGCAGATCCTGCTGATGACCAATTAATTGTTTTCGATGCTTGTCAATCAGAACATCCTCCCCTTCTTGCTTCCGTAGCTTTCCAAATACCAGTTAAAATCTGGAACACTCACGTTTCTCGGTGTATTATTGATGAGGGGGTATCAACCTATGTGATGTCTACCTCAGTTTGGAAACAACTCGAATCTCTTGAGCTGGCCCCTTCCACCATCACCCTTCATGCATGGGACGGCCATGCCTCCCAGCCCATTGGACTATTATGTAATTGTCTTATCATTCTTACTGGTAAGACAGTTTGTGTTGACGTTGAAGTCATCGACGCCCCTCTTGATTATAATATTCTTTTGGGGCGTAGCTACACCTATGCCATGTCTGTTGTCCCATCTGCGGTTCATCGCAAGATGTTTTTCCCTCATAATGGAAAGATAGTCACAATTGACCAGTTGACATATCATGAGCCAAAATCTAAGACATCCCCTGAGTCGATCATCTCTTCTGTCGCCAATAATCCAACCGTCGATTCTTTGACCAGTGTCTCCCCTGGCATCTACAAAGACTCCTCCTTGATTGGAACCTTACCTAGTCTTCCGCCTCCTCTTGTCTCTGACCCCAGCTCAGCAAATGTTTGCATGATGCAATCGTCTCGGGCCGACCTCACACGGCCCGCTTCGGCTAGTCAGCAATCTCAACCTCGCCTGCCACAACCTACTCCTAGCCCTTCGCCACCGCCAAATGGACCTCTTCCGTCTGGCTCTTCCCCTACAGCTGGTACCCATGAGCCTCTCTACCCTCCTGGGTCAGTTCCCCCAAGTCTTAACCATCTTGGCGCCATCCGTCCTGGCCATCACCCTGCTGGTCAGATACCTTTCCTTGCTCCCCCTCCCGGAGTCTATTCGGTTCCCATTATGGCCACCCTCTCCCTCCCTAATTTGACCCTGAGCATACCCATCTGGTACCTTGGCTCTCCCTCCACTACCCCGCCTGGTCAACCCAAACCTTATCTTTCCTTGACCCTAGTTCAACCGGTCCCCATGACTTCTCCCGCTACAACAGTGCCTCAGTCACCTCAACAGGAACCACCTCCTGTTGCGACCACTTCGGGTAAGAAGGGAAAAGCTCACAAGGGGGCATCAAAGGACAAGGCTACCCAGACACACCTTTGCCCTCCTCAACCTCCAAAACATACCATCCAGTGTGCTTTGTGTGATGTTTTCGGCCACGCCACCGATACCTGTCCTGAACTACCTCATCTCAAGCCCATGGTTAACGTCGCGTTCCCTGAGTCCACGGTCCCAAAAGCCTCTGTTCCTTCAGTGACTATGGCCAAGAACCCCAAGACTGTTCACACCAACCACCCCTATGCTTTTTGTGATCTCCATGGCCATTACACCCACCTTTATCCCTGCCTCGAAGACTTCCGCTCCTCTCTAGCCGCGGTCCTCCAATTCGAGGCCAAGCGCAATGAGTCCACCTCTCCCCTATTTGCGCATTTTGCTTCGACAGAACTACCAGACATGACTGCTGCCATTGACATTCCCACTCCCGATGTCAAGATGACGGAGCCTTCATCCACCATTTTCTACCTATCATCATCCATGAGAACCTCGGGGAACATTCCCTCTGAATCCTCCCTTGTTGTTTCGCTTGACCTTCCTTCAGCGATCACCTTGGGCTCAACATCGGTAGATCCTTTATCTGCTTACTCTTCGGTCACCGCTTGTGACGATGCACATGTGAACCTCTCTTCTCATGATGATGAGTTAGGTAGCTTCGCCGCATCAGGTGGTCTTGCTTCCACCAGTCACCTCATCTTCTATCACGATGATGACATTATGGAAGGAATCATCTCCCCTGACTTTCTCTATTCCCCCTTACATCGAAACCATGCATTTGCACCACATACATCTTGTGGCCATTACATTGCAACCCAACGTTTGGGTAAGGGAGCACCCATATTTGAGAGACCAGGAGAAGTAATTCTCCACAACTCTGCTAGTGTATCTGGTCATGTAAACTCTAGTACCATTATTCTTCCACATTTAGAAGAACCTTTAGAGTCCCATACCACTTCATATCACTCTCGGGATGATACCCCTTATCGTTCCTTCATTTTATATCCACAACCCAGTCTCTTAGACATTTTTTTTGACCAACCTATAGGTTTTCTAGGAGAGCATCAGTTCATTATCTCCAAATCCTCTCTTTGGGATAGTGACACCAGGTATACCAACCCCAAAACTTAACGTCCATTTGATTCATATATGCAGTACTAAAAGAGATTGGTAATCCTCCATTTCCTTTCTCATACTGCATAACCATAACGAAAACAAATGGCGCACCACATCATTAAAATGTGTTTAGATTCCCCTTAATACATTTTGGCATGATCACAATATGCTTGGGGGCACTTATTCCCCTCAACCATACAAATCCAAAATCTTAGCCAAAAACAACGCTACAACCCCCTTCCTCTGACAGGTTGCACTTTTCAGGTCATCTCCTAGGAGCAGTCGCAGTTTTCAGCCTAGTACCTGCTACCCCGGTCGCAGAAAAAACCCCAAAAAGTGCGACCTGGCCTGTTTATGAGCTCTGGGTACCTGTTAGTTTTTAGTACCTTAATACTTCACCAGGACACATTTTGCCCAAGAAGGTTCCCTTCACCTCTCCTCAAAATTGGATTTCCTCACTTACAACACTTGTACTTGAGGCACCACTTTGCCTCCATACTTGTCCTTGTCCGTGTTGATTTTCGTCATGAGTTACCATCTTGTACTCATGTTTTCATGGTCCCCCATTGGACCTTTACTGTGTGGTGGCACCATCAAGTCGCCCTTGTTTAGAGCATCCGAGTTGAGTCATCATCACATTTATGGATTCTATCCTGAGTCCCTTTGTATCCCACTATTATCCTCCATCCTTCATTGCTTGGTCCCTCTCTCGTGTCACACATTATGACCTTTAGTCCCATTGGCCCCTATCCCTCATGATATTTTTTCAGTCGCTGCCAAGCCATTCATGCCCTTCATGCTCTAACAAGGGAAGTCGTCCATCCGCTACTCAGTATCCCCCACTTCATCATCATCATTAGTGTCAGTCTATTCGTCGCTCTACTATTTTCTCTCGTGCCTTAGTTGGGGATCCCTTATTGCCTCACCTATGGCGGGCCTCTTCCTGTCGACATCAACTCATTCATTCTAGAAGACAGGTATAGAGGGCAGTGTACCTTGCTCCAGCTCTTTTCAACATGATCGAGATCCGTACACTTGATGGTCCAGTGATGCAGCAGTAGCCATTGGTGATTCTCAGGTGTGTGTGAGATGTCTCAACCCTTATGAGGGGGCGGCCCTACAGGTAGCCCCCCACATTCCCAGATGACTTCTTCATTTCAGCCTTTCATGTAGCTCCTTACATTTGATGATGTCGGCCTCAGCCGCTTGCAGCGCCTTTTCGATTTGCATGTATCAGTCATATTTTGCGAGCCCTTCCCCGTGTATAGGGGGCATTTGGGGTGTATTTGTATCTCATGTACTAAACTATTATTGTATAAATCCTGGTTGTTATTCCAAGCACAGCATGTATGTGGGATTCATCATTCTATTTTCTGGCTCGTATTTATGCCAACATGTACTTTATAGTTTGGTTCCTTGTTTACTAGACATACTATTCTTTTATACTTTGTCTCGACGGGCATAGGTATGCCTCCCCTGCCGCCTTTCGCACAGTAATTAATTTACAAACTAGATATTCTATTTCACCTGTAAGTCTCGTCTTCTCAGGGTCTAGTCCTTTAGCACATTAGAATACCTTACATTTCTCTCTCCGACTTCCCTCTTGATGTCTAGTGATTGAGTTCTTACAACGTACTTCAGTCGCACGATTTTCTCCTAACACTAGTACGCTAGGGGGAAATATGTTACACCATTTTTTGGTCATCTAACCTATTATCATTAGATGGACCCAAGTACACCATGTAAGACCAATTTTACCCTAAGTAAAATTGCTTTCACTATGTGAAATAATTTAGTAAAACACCTTTATTAAGTTTTTTATGGTCTAAACAGAAACCCCAAAAGGAAATAATAAATAACCCATATTTGTTTATATTTCCCGGTCATATTTAACCTTAAAACAAGGAAATCAATTAAATAAATCCTTATTTATTTGATTATTTCCTAGGAATAAGTTATTTAAATCCTATTTAAATAATATTCCTAGTTAAATTTGACCAAATCATTTATAAATAATTAAATTAATCATTATTTATTTAATGATATTCCCACCATTTCCATAGTAAATAAATCATTTATTTATTTATTATTTATAAATAAAGGAATTGACCCAAGTCAAAAATCCTTTTCCCTCCAACAAATATAATAAAATATTCCGAAAAGGTGGTTCTAGAATTTGATTAATAATATTTTATTCATGCAACAAGTTCTAGATCGCCCTAATATTTTGTTATAAATAGAAGGGTTTTCCCCATTCATTAGTCACCTTTTGTTGCCTAAAGATCACCTCTGGATCTATACACTTGGTCACATTTTCTCCATTATTGCCTCGTGAGCTCCCATTGAGTTCTATGTTTGTCTGGGTTTTCTATACCAACAAGAGAGAGAGAGAGAGATTCTAGATATGAAGTGCTAAGGACTATCAAAAACCCATCCCATTGAGGAGAACCGGAAAACACCTTTCTTGTTTTCCTCTCAGGTGCCCCTTTTCAATATAATATAAAAAAAAATCTTTCAAATACATCGTTCTTGTCTTGTCTATTGGATGCATGGAGCCTCATTTTATTTTATATTCTTAATGTCTTTTATGCTTAGATCTGGATTTGTGCAACATTATTTAGATCACCTGATTGCAGATTTAAATATATTTGGCAGCCATAATTGATGTTAGGGCTATTTTTTATGCATAGCTAAAGTGGTCTTTTACGACGAAAGATTCATACTAACAGAACCAGAAGTGGAGTGTACATTCCAAGTTTCCTATTGCTAGGCTTACTTATTGCGCATAAATAAGATCATCTAATAAAATGAGATACACTATCATTCATGTGTGGCCAATAGCAATACCTTTTAATATTCACTATTGTCTTGCCTACACCAAAATATCCAACAATGAATGATGTGTACGCCTCTATTATGATATTGTTTCTTTCTCCCTCTGGTATACATAACTTGCTCAAATGATACAATGAACTGTTATGCACATGATAATCTAACTCTTCATTTTGGTTTTCTTGACTCAAGCTTTCATACACATCTTGAAAATCACTATCATCTGCATATTGTTCAAAGTAACTTTCATGCATAATTGAATTGTGCTTGAGTATAATATATGAATTTACAATAGACCTAGAAAGCATATCAACTACCTTATTGTAGATTCCCTTTTTGTACCTGATAACCAAATGAAATTTTTGTATAAATCTCATCCATCTGAAATGTCTTGATTGGTTCAACTTTGACAAAGATTGTAAGTACTACAATGGCTAAAGATCTATATGGATAATGGTCCCTTTCCCCATCAAATATTTGCTGCGGGTAACGTTACCCTAAGTTATTGGGTTGATAAACCTTCACAGATCAGGGGCTTGTCACCACAAGAAGGACTCACTTAACCAAATTCTATGCTTTAAACTAAAAACTAAAGGTTGTAGACCTTACCTGTATATCCTTCGGTTGTAGTAGATCCTATGGGGTGCAAACCCCCTGCAACTCTTTGTGCTTTAGAACCTGCAAAGAACAAGAAAGAAAACCTAGTTGTACAGCATATATATGTTCTAGATGTTAGTGAAAAGCATGCATAATCTCATAAAAACAATAATAAATGAACTATTTGAGATAATTACATATGTATAAGAGATAAAAAACACGTGAACATCAAGAAAAATATGGCACTTCTTTCATTAATGACGTGTACAGTAAACAAATGTGGAGAGATCACCTGAAATCTGCCATGGCCTTGGGCATACCGTCCTCTAGATCCATCCATCCCTAGCCTCACAAAACTTCTTCCAAGAGTAGTGCACAATTGATTTCACATATGGTGAGTGAACATCTCAAGGAAACAAGGGTTTCCTGAAAATATTTGGGAAGTGCAGGAGACGTAGGGAATATATCAAACTTGGACAGGGCTCCAATAGTGTAGAATATCTATGATTCTCTCTCTTTTTCCTTTAGGCCATTCCCTTGAGGGGATTTTATACTCCCTCAAATTAGTTTTTTTAGTTGGGGAACAGTTAGGCCATGGGCTGGGGTAGTTAAGTTACAGGAACAACTGTAAACCCCACCTCAAAAGTAGGGAAATTATATATATTTCTAATGTTTAAAAAAGCATATGCAGTTCTCTATGTATGGCCTCGTGTGTATACGCGGAAAATTCTGGCAAGAGTCACGTATGGGATTTAAGACACTGTTTTTTGAGAAATATGTCCAAGTCTGAAGGGAAGGGTTGCCCAAGGCCAATGCATAACTCATCGGGAATATGATGGTGATAAATGATGCTATAAAAATAGTGATTCCATTTCTTTACACTTTGTACCAATGCATATAACTCTTTATCATAGGTGGGATAATTAGTCATAGCTCCATTAAAATTTTCCAAATGAAATGAAATAGGCTTACCATGCTGCATGGGCACTGCTCCCATATCATAATCACTTACATCTATTTGGATCTCAAATGGTTGTCTAAGATCTAGAAGTGATAGTACCAGTGTTGAACTTAATTTTTGCTTTAAATAATTGAATGATTTTTGTTGTACATCTCCCCAATGGAAGACTTTCTTAACACTTGTCAATGCATGTAACATAGTTGCAATGGAAGAAAAATTAGTAATGAATTTTCTCCAATACTGTGCAACCCCAAGAAAGCTTCTTACCTCTGTAATTGTACTGGGCTTGGGCCAATTCAGAATGAAATATACTTTGGAAGGGTCTATCTTCAACTCACCTCCTCCAACAATGTGTCTCAAATACACCAAATAAGTATTTCCAAACTCGCACTTCGACATCTTTAAAACAATTCCTCTTTTTTCACGACATCAAGTACCTTCTTCACATGCATGACATGTTCTTCTCTTTATTTACTGAATATAAGTATGTCATCTAAGTAAACAATGAAGAATTCATCTAGAAATGGTATAAGTACATCATTCGTGACTCTCATGAAAGTAACTGGAGAATATGTTAGACCAAATGGCATAACTAACCACTCAAACAATCCTTGTCTAGTTTTGAAAGAAATTTTCCAAATGTCCTCTTCAGCTATTCTAACTTGAAGATAACCACTTCGCAAGTCTAACTTAGTGAAATATCTTGCATACTTCAATTGATCTACAAAATCATCAAAGTGTGGGAGTGGGTAGCGATTTTTTACCGTGATTTTATTTAGTGCACAAAAATCGATGCACATGCGCCAAGTCCCATACTTCTTTGGTACCAAAACAATTGGTGAACCACATGGAAAATTATATGGGCATGTGATACCTTTTTTAATAAATTCTTGAATTTTCTCCTTGATTTCCAAACTCTCCATAATTGACATGCGATGCTTACTAATTCTTGGAAGTGGAACATACTACTACAGTTGAATCTCATGTTGAATTCCCCTCTCAGGAGGTAAACCACTTTGGTTATTGAAACATCTCGCCATGCTAACTTACCACATTAAACAAATCAGATTTCAATTTGTCATCACATCCTTCAAAAGATTCATAGTCAACATCATCCTATTTTCTTGATCATAAGAAGCACAAAATTTTTAATTGCATTAACTCGCCTCTTCATTTTCCCTACATTAACTAAAGAAATATTCAGTTTCTTGTGACAAGCTCTCACAATATACTCCACCCCATCCTTAAGAAAATGATATTTTTTCTCATGGAAATAAAACACCGCTTTCCTGTCATAAAAAAATGGACTTCCCAAGATAATCCTGGAAATGTCAAGTGGAACCACATCTAACTCGACTTCATCCAAAAAGGTTGGAGTAATAGAAAATTGAAATATGCATTTCCTTGTAACCTATAAATTGGAATTCTTAACTATCCAACCGAAAGGGTATGGTTTATGATGTGGTACAGTTTGAAGGTTAATTTTTTTGACTAAGTCTTCTGAAATCAGGTTTGCTTGTGACCCCCTATCAAAGAATGCATCAATATTTGTATGATTTGAAATCACTCTAACATGGAACAATTATATCCTTCTATCTTCATTTGGATTGTTGTTGTGACTATTTGAGGAACTAGTAATTGTTATGGCTTCCTTTCCTTTTTTAACCATGGCTATTATCTTCATCTCATCTCATGAATCAGATCCAAGATCTTGTTGTGTGGTGGCAGTCATCTTTTGTTTCCCTTTGTTATTTGGTTTCTTTGGCCTTAGTTCAGGATGTAGTTTCCAATAGTGGCCTTCATCATGCCCCTCTTCGGAACAATGTTTGCATGTAGTTTTCTCCTTCTTTATTCATGTGTTCATTCTTCCTTCCCTTCCATTTTAGTCCCTTCCTTGAATGGCTTCTTCTTACTACCCTCTTCCTTAATGTTCTTTCCCCTTGCTTCAAGATGCGTGGCTAGCACACATCTTCTCAAATTCTTGGTTTAAACATAAGCACAGTATGTTTCAAGTAGGAATGTAAACCTCCAATATATTTCAAGAGTGTGTCTTGTGAATTCAAGGTTACTCCTAACAATGAATCCCTCTTTATAAACTCCTGTGTATACTCTTGAATAGTTTGGCCTTTGAGTTGCCTAAAGTTTTTCCAACTCATTATTTCCTTTTGCATATAGGCTAATGGATAAAATAGTCTTTTAGTGGAAGAAATGAATTCAACCCAAGAAATGTATATCTTACCATGGATTCACATTTCCTCTTGAGTCTTTGCCTCCCACCAATCTAGTGCTACTCCTTCTAGCCTTAATGAAGCTAACTAGATCTTTATGTCGTCCTCTTGTAGATTCTGAAATCTATAGTATACTTCCAAGTGATGAATCCAATTATCTAAATTATCTACATTTACCTCACCATTGTACATAGGAAGTTAAAACTTGATGTCCAACTTGAGTAATGGAGTTTTTCCTTTTGGGATTTTTGAATGAGTGTGGGTGGTTTTTGTGGTGGATGTGGAAGATGAAGATTTTGATGAAGATGATGAGGATGAGGATGGTGGAGATGGAGGTGGATTTCCTCCACTGCCTTTAGACCTCTTCTCTTCATCCTTCTTACCAACTGAAGATCCTTATCCATGTGGAGGCTTAGAATCTTCTCCTACTCTTTCCACAGTGAATGCATCAAACATGATCTTAACCATTATTTTTATGTCTTTGAATTCTCTCTTAAAATATTCTTCTTCTGAATTTCCATGAGTCTCTTTAAATCCTAACATAATGGCTAAAGATTCAAGCTCAACCTTTGATGCTTGTACCTTCTCAATCACTTCAACTTCTTGTGCAATTTGTACCTCTTCAATATCAACTCCTGGAGATGGAACTTGAGGTGCTTCAAGTGTAGCTTTGAGTGGAAATTTGGGTGAATATGATTCTTTCTCAGCTCTCTTTCTCCTTTTCCTAATCTCAAGACTAACAACCAATAACTTCCCTTCTCCTCTCTACAACTTCAACCTTGTAAGCATCACAAAATTGCAACTATTAAAACCCTCCTTTCATAGTATCAAACAAAGAAAGCAATAAAACTTTAGCAAAATTGTGCTCTAATACCAAATTGATATAAAATTTATTATTAGTTAATGTTTTTATAATATTATTTTCCAAATTAACATGAAAGTGCTTTGGTTTTCTTATCATACAAGAGTTTATACATGTGTTTATGATTGACAATTCATTGAATTTGGTGAGATTAAGTGTATTTCACGAACTTAAAAGCATGGAAAATCAATGCTAAACAACATCATAATAAAACACAACAAGTAGAAATAACAGAGACAAATACAAAAGTTTTTTATGAAGGATTTCACCCCTCCTGGGCTACATCTCCTTGGTCCAACCTCATAGTGTGGATCTTTGTTTTAGCTTAAATTGTGAAAAGTGTTGTTTATAGTCTCCTATCACCTTTGCAACCTTCTCCAATGGTTCCAAAACATCCAAATCTACTAATAATGACTCTTCCTAAGCCTAAATTGGTCAAAAATTGCCAAAGTTATGGCAAAACCAATTTTTCCTAGCTTTTCTCCACTGATTCTGAAAGTTCCCAGTTAACTCTACTAAATGTGGAGATTCGGCCGCATCTGGAGGGTCCGCTAGTTTCGTCATTAAGATAATCTATAATTGATTAACAAATGAGTATTATTTTAAGTGGGGTTAAGTGTGGATAGCACTATCCCACACTTATCTGTTATAACCACAAAGTATTGTATTAAAAATTGGCTTAATTGCATTTAAATCTCCGTAGATCGCATCGTAGCGTTTTCACAGAGCACAGATCGAAAATCACAACTTATCTATAAAAAATTATAGGTTTCCTACTGCGTCTTGTTATTTTGATACCCCGATGTGATATATCACATCACAACTCTACATCGCACTGCAGCTCCACATCCTGATAATGCATTCGTGTATGCTCTTAAACTCCCGATGTGATTGGTAGGACCCACCTTATTGCCAATTAGAAAACACAAATCATTTTTTGTTTCCTTACGTCCTCCGCTCCTACACTGATGATGCGATTGTTCACATGATTTCTTTGGCTCTCGGACTTTCGTTATCATTGGTTGTTTGATATATATATATATATATATATATATATATATATATATATATATATTGCACCTGTTTGACATTCGATTATGGTTCCGAAAATTAGTCCCAACCTTTGTTTAAATAAATATGTGACCAACCAACCTTGCAGTATAAAATGTATACGCCTTCCAAACTTAGGAAATAGGAGAAATTGTCATTGTTCTGCACAGTTTTTACATGTTTAGGAAAACGAATAACAGACCATAACTCACTCATACGAACTCAGATTTTGATGAAATGAGCCACGTTAGAATCTTGGTGTTGCGATATATCCGATCATTTAGGTCTAAATAATTTATGAGAACTTTCATTTTTTAGCTATACTGAGCTCCTGATCAAATACCAGGGCTCACCACATTTTGGCGTTTGTTACACCATTTTTTGGTCATCTAACCTACTAAGACCAATTTTACCCTAAGTAAAATTGCTTTCACTATGTAAAATAACTTAATAAAACACATTTATTAGGTTGTTTATGGTCTAAACAGGAAACCCCAAAAGGAAATATTAAACAAACCTATATTTGTTTGATTTTCCTCAAGGAATAATTAATTAAACAATAATTCAATTATTATTTTTGGTCATGTTTAACCCAAAACAAAGAAATTAATTAGATAAATCTTTATTTATCTTATTATTTTATAGGAATAATTATTTAAATCTTATTTAAATAATATTCCTTGTTAAATATGACTAAATCACCCATAAATAATTAAATAAATCATTATTTATTTGATTATCTTTCAACCACTTCCTTAAAATGATAAATAGATCATTTATTTATTTATTATTCACAAGTAAAAGGGATTTGACCCAAGTCAAATACTTTTTCCCTCCAACAAATATAATAAAATATTCCATAAAAGGTGGATCTAGATTTGGTTACTGTTATTTTAATCATGCACCAATATCTAGAATGACCCAATATTTTGTTATAAATAGGAGGGTTTCTCCTACCATTATTGACCTTTTGTTGCCTATTAGATCACTCTGGATCTATACTCTTGGTCTGACTTTGAGCCATTATCATTGTCATATTTTTCATTATTTGCTGTGTGACCTCCCTTTGAGTTCTATCTTTGTCTAGGTTTTCTACACCAACAAGAGAGAGAAATGCTAGATCTGAAGTGTTGAGGACTTCCAAGAACCCATCCCATTGAGGAGAATTGGAAACACCTTCTTGTTTTCCTCCCAGGTGCCCTTAGTACAAAAATTATTTCAAAAAATATTGTTCTTGTCTTGTCTATTGGATGTATGGAGCAAAACCTTATTTTTACTGCTTAATGTCTCTCTATGCATAGATCTAGTTTTTTGCAGCACTTGTCTTGATCAACTAACTGTAGATCTGAAGATATTGGTAGCCATATTTGATGTTAGGGCTATAAGTTATGCGTAGCTAAAGTGGTCTTTTTTCGTACACTTCGGCAAAATATTCATACTAACAACTGGCGACTCCACACGGGTTTTCAATTACGGCCGCTATTGTTTTTCATATTCCTGCAGATCCAACTACTTCAGAACCTAGGGTTTCTTTTCAGCTTTTT
Organism: Pinus albicaulis; assembly: GCA_034641835.2. NCBI lineage: Eukaryota > Viridiplantae > Streptophyta > Pinopsida > Pinales > Pinaceae > Pinus > Pinus albicaulis. The sequence goes on from CM076579.1 coordinate 1,039,485,192, forward strand.
GTTTTTCCTATTTTTATGTTGTTTTTCACCTATAAAACCCTAAAAAATTAAAATTTCTAACTTCCGCGTGTTTCTGGACCTATTGCACAGGCGACAGACATCCGCCGCAACTGAGACGACAAATTTTTCGGAAATCTGCCACCGGGACACTCGGAGCTTCAGGTCGCACTTTTCAGCCCAGAAACTATGACCTAGCCTCCAGGTCGCACTTTTCAACCCATTATCTGCAACCTGCACAGAAAACAGGTCAGAACCTATGACATGCCGGTTTTTCTGCTATTTTTCTGCAATTTTTCTGGGTTTTTCTGAAGCTTTTGTCAGGGTTTTCCAGCCTCTGTCTCAGCCCATTTTAGACCTGTTTCTGATCTGTTTTGCTCATATAAGTGGGAACATATCCCCCTATGGCTTCAGTACCCTCCACTTTTGGTGGAAGAGTTTTAACTGTTTTAGGTGTCTGTTTTTTCAGAGTTTCAGCCGCCCCTTTTTCAGATCTGATACCTCCTTTTCAGATCCCTTTTAATCAGCTCTTCTCCCTTTCAAATCACCTCCTGAAGTTTTTTTTGGATCTACCTTTAGGGCCTCCTCCTTGTCCCTTCTGTTTTTTTCTGATTTCCTCCTTTTTTGCAGCCACCTTGCCTCTGACTCTTGGTTGTGTTCTGCACCTCTTTTCAGCAGATTTCTCCTTTAGATCCCTGTCCCTCCCGACCTTAGATCTATTGGCCTCTTTTTAGTGTGTTTTGACTAGATTTTTTTCCCTCTTTTCGACTAGTTTTGAGAGACCCGCCTTTTTGGTTTAGATCGATGCATTGTTAGCTGTTAATTTTCTGTTATTTCAGCATTATATACTGTTCTCTGCAGATTTATTTTCAGTTACACAGCACACTTTTTCTTTTGCTGTCAAAATGTCAAGGTTTGAAAATTAAAATTAACGCATGCCACACACTCACCCTAAGCGAAGAAGAGCCTGGTTCACACCGTCAGGAAAAGACTTTAAAACATTGTAAAATCAATTGACACTACACCTTTCTGCCCTTGTTTCGACATTGTAATCACTTGATTCTGCACCTCCCTACCTTTGTTGGTCGTTCTTCTTCCCCTTGTGCCGTGTTTGTGTTGTCACCGTGCCCCCAAGGTGCACATCCCAGAGACTTCTTGGCCTTCACCCTCAGTTTTCGGTCAGTCAACCTACTCCTTCCCACCATCGTCAAGTTAGTCCTCCTTCGAGTCCACACTCTGACTCCTCTTATAATTCATTGGGTTCTCCTTTTACTTCTGGTTCTCCCCCTGTCACCTTCACTATGTCTGGTCCAGGGCCTAATGCTAGCGGTAATCCCGGCCCTAATGTCGGGACTACTACTAGCGGAACCGCCATAGGAACTACCTTGGCTGCACCTTTGCTCCCTTACATGGCAGGCCTCAGCCTCCCCGATCTCAATCAGATGACCAATGACCCTATCCACCATGATGTTCGTTGGCCTGCTATGCCAACCAAGCTCCCCTCTGACATCCCTAAGTTCGAAGGCCTTGCTGGAGAAGATCCAACCAACCATGTCTGATCTTTCCACATGTGGTGTTCCTCCAATTCCATTACCGATGATTCCATCCATCTTCGGTTGTTCCAACACACACTTATGGGCGAAGCTTCTAAATGGTATGTTGACCAGGCCACCTCTTCCCATACCACCTTTGCGACCATTTCCCAAGCCTTTTTATCTTATTTCTAGCTCCCTCCTCAATACGACACTGGTACAGAGCTTTTGACTTCTTTCCGTCAAACCTCTTCAACCCGCCTTTCCACTCATGTCCAGGAATGGCGGAGAAGAAGGAGCTTATGTCGAGCTCCCACCTTCGAGGATTGGGTTTATATGGACTGGTTCCTTCACACTCTCTTACCTCCCATTGGCAAAGATGTCGCCTCCCATTTCCCTCAAACCGAAGAAGCCGCCCGCCAAATAGCCTTGAAATATGACCTGATCTACGCTCAGTCTGGTTATGTTTATACCGTCCTTCCTGACCTCCCCAAGCCCGGTGGTGCTAATTCCTCGAGGGCATCTCATTCCACCGACAGTATCGTTGGAGCCCTTTCTCATCCGTATGCTCAACCTCCTATGGGCTATGGTCTCCCTCCGGAAGGGGCCAACACCTCTAGCACTTTTCCCCCTCCAGGTAGCATGTATCCAGGATATGGCATGCCTCATCCTTTTTCCCAACCTCCTGCTTACCTCAATGTTGCCCAACCTAACCATTATCCTTATCTGCAGCCTGGTGCTCCAGCTCCTCCAGCATATGCACTTCCACCTCCCTTGCCTTCTCAACCCCAGCAACAGCACCTACAGCCCCCTCCAGGGCAAGTATTTGCACAGCAGGGCGCGACTAATCCCCCTTCCTCTCAAAGAAGGTGGAGAGGCCATCAAAATAAATCTTCCCCTGGTACTCATGGACCCAATCATCAAGGTACTGACCCTAACACTGTTAATCAGCAACAGGGCACTCAGCCCAAGCCGGATAGGCCCATTCGCACAAATAATCCTTGTTCTTGTTGCGGTGTTTACGGTCATTACACTCACGATTGTCCCCGTCTACCATAGATGCAGCAGATGTGGGAATCTCAAGCCACATTGTGAGGACAACATGCCTCCCCTCATGATCCCCCTAATATGGCCACTACTCAACCGGCTGTATTTACCGATCCTTTCCCCCAGCAAGGATTCGTGGCTACCCAACCACCTGACGGATAGGTTGCCACTCAACCTTCCCCTTCTAGTTCCTCTGATTACCAGATACTCATGATGAACTCTGATCCATCCCCAACCGTCGACCTTAACCTTCAAACTCGGTCTCGCCAATACCCCAAGCCTCCCGCTCAGTCTGCCTCTGAGTCCCCTTCTTCAGGTTCTACCGAGCCTCTTTCGACATCCAATGGTCCCTTACATATCCATCAACCCAAATTTGAGGTTCATACCAAGATTCCTAAAGGACCATTACGCCGAAATGTTGCTCCTGGTCGAGCGTCTCATTTGTATAGCATAGTAGATGATTTGGCGCAGTCTCCTGCTGCCATTTCCACATTGGAACTCCTCCAATCATGCTCTTCCCAAAAGAAGGCTCTACTATCTGCTGCCATTTACACATTGGAACTCCTCCAATCATGCTCTTCCCAAAAGAAGGCTCTACTATCTGCCATGGGCACTGTGGATCCTGTTGATGACCAAATGATTGTTTTCGATGCCCATCAATCAGAACATCCTCCCCTTCCTGCTTCCGTAGCCTTCCAAATCCCAGTCAAAATCCAGAACGCTAACGTTTCTCATGTATAATTGATGAAGGGGCATCCACCTATGTGATGTCCGCTTCGGTTTGGAAGCAACTCGGATCTCCTGAGTTGGCCCCTTACATGATCACCCTTCGAGTGTGGGATGGCCATGCCTCCCAGCACATTGGCCTCTTCCATAATTTTCCTATCACTCTTGCGGGCAAGACTGTTTGCGTTGACGTCGAAGTCATCAACGCCCCTCTCAATTACAACATTCTCTTGGGGCGAAGCTACACCTATGCCATGTCTGCTGTCCCATCCGCGGTTTTTTGCAAGATGTCTTTTCCTCACAATGGAAAGATAGTCACCATCGACCAGTTGACTTATCATGAGCCAAAGTCTCAGACCTCCCCTAAGACGACCATCTCTTCTGTAGCCAATAAGCAAACCGTCGATTCCTTAACTAGTGTCTCTCCCGGCATCTACAAAGACTCATCTTTGCTTGAAACTTTCCTTGGTCTCCTTCCTCCTCCTATCTCTGATCCCAGCTTATCGAATGTTTGCATGATGCAATCGTCTCGGGCTGCCCTTAAACGACCCGCTTCAGCTAGTCAGCAACCTCAGACTCAACCTCACCCACCGCAACCCGCACCTAGCCATTCATCTCAGCTAGCCAGACCTCCTCCTTCTGGCCATTCTCCTACAGTTGGTATCCCTGAACCCCTCTATCCTCCTGGGTCGGTTGCCCCAGGCCTCAGCCATCTCGGAGCCGTCCGCCCTGGTCATTATCCTGCTGGTCAGATACCTTTCCTGGCTCCCCCTCCCGGATTCTATACGGTCCCCATCATGGCCAACCTCTCTCTCCCCAACCTGACCCTAGGCATCCCCATCTGGTACCTTGACCCTCTAGCCACTACCCCACCTTGTCACCCGAAACCTTATCTTGCTTTGACACCGGTTCAACCGGTCCCCCTCACTTCCTCTGTTGCTGCCATGCCCCCTGCACCCCCCAGGACTCTGCCCCTGTGGTGACATCTCCAGGAAAGAAAGGCAAATCTTGGAAGAGGGCAGCCAAAGACAAGGCCACCCCGACTGACCCGGCTCCTCCTCCACCCGCAAAGCCTTGCGCCTTGTGTGATGTCGTCGGTCACGCCACCCATACTTGTCCTAAATTGCCCTGTATTCAACCCATGGTTAAAGTCGTGTTCCCTGAGTCTACGGTCCCTGACCCCTCTATTCCGTCCTCATCCGTAACCAAGAACCCAAAGATTATTCGCACCAGCAAACCCTGTGCTTTATGTGGTTTCCATGGCCATTACTCCCACCATTATCCTCACCTGACGCATTACCGTGCCTCTTTAGAGGTCGTTCGAGAGTATGAGGTTGAAAAAAATCAGTCCGCCTCTCCCATACTTGCGCATTATGCTTCAGGTCAGCTTGAGGATCCCCCCACTCCCATTGACATCCCCCCCCTGATGTCTAGATGACAGAGTCTACTACCACCATTCTCTACCTATCATCCTCTGTGAGACCTTTGGAGAACATTCCCTTTGAATCCTCCCCTATTGTTTCACTCGATCCCCCTTCAGCGACCACCCTGGGCTTAACATCATTTGACCATCTGTTTATCTGTTCCTCTGTCATCCCCCGTGATGATCCGTATGTTAACCTTTCTTCCTATACAGATGATCTAGGTAGCTTTGTCACGTCATGTGGTTCCCCTTCCTCTCGTCATCCCCTCTTTTCTCGTCAGGATGCCCTCTTGGAAGCCTTCTCCACCTATAACCTCATCTTTCCCGCCCATAAACGGGATAACACCACCACTATCTATGTTGACCTCTGCAGCTCGAGTCCTAGCCATACCTCCTATAGCCCTCATATACCACCATCTAGTTCGTATATGAGTCATAGCCATCCTTCCCATTGTACTCCCTCCTGCAGTTGCTGCTCGATGTCTACTATACACTCACACTGCCGTCATTGTCCCTCCTCCTCCCATTTTTTGTCTTGTAACACCATTCCGTAGGACCTCCCGTCCACACCCTATATTGGTTACACCGATGGTGCAAGTCGTTACTCCTGGAATCTAGCCTCGGCATGTTGGGCCATTTTCACCCCCTTGCATGCCCTTGTTCTCTCGAACGGGGTTTGCATTGGTCCTGCCACCAATAATCAGGCTGAATATGATGCAGTGCATGGTCTTTTAGTCGATGCCCTCTCTCATCGCATCCTCAATCTGCATGTTCATTTAGATTCCCTACTTCTTGTCATGCAACTAAATGGTGTCTATCGTGTGCATAATCCTATGTTGTTTAGACGATATTTACGAGTGAAACTCTTGATACGTGAATTTGAAACCATAACTTTCAACCATGTACCTCGAGAACAAAATCACTATGTAGATAGCATTGCAAACCATGTTCTAGATTGGAATTTATCACATGCATTTTATACAAGACAATAACATTCATAATCATTAAAAAATATGCATATCCATAATATGTGTCGCAAAACATGTGTTTAGAGTCCATCTACTTTGATACATACGACATGCCCATAGCATGTTACAAAAAACTCAAAACTGGGGGCACCACCTGTCCCTACATACACACTAGGGGGCACCACCTCACACCTTATCACTATCTGGCGGATCCCGATCCAATGGATCTGCTCCTGCAACTTGTAGATCACGTATCCCTTGACCGGCCATCGCCATGCACCGCATGACACCCCGCCATTCCGAGGGTAGACCAATAGATGGCTCTATGTACTGGTCGTCTAAGTCTTTCCACCGGCACTCTGAAACACTGGTCAGCAACCTCTCGCATCTACGGCAGATGTCCTCCAGGAGGGCGGCCGCATCCTCATTATGCGCCACTCTCGATACACTCAAGACTGTAGCTCCTGATGCTGCCAGTCGTCCCATATATCCGGCTGGTTTTACCGGAGCTATATCTGCATACCAAAAGTACATGAATCAGTACCCTATCTACTGTTCAATAACTTTAACATGCCCAAAAAAGAGTAGTCACTTGTCACTTACCATCAGGTCCCCATACTCGACCAGGTAGAAGTGGTAGGTCCGGATCCCCACAATAACTCATCCCACTATAGGGATAGTCATCTATGTATAACGGCATCTGATCCCAATGGGAAAAGAACTCAGGTCGAAACACCCGTCCGACCGCCCCTCCTCCTCCTTTGCATAGCAGTCGCCCCCACCGACGCATCCTGGGCTCTCTCGGGCCCCCATCTAGGAGTTGTATACGAGGTCGTAAGGTCGGGATCTTCTCAAAAAATAAGGAGCACAATAAAGTCCCATACGAGAAATCGTGGTTCACTTGCCGCTTGCAAAGTGACAGCTGTCATTTTAACGACACCAACATCATTTGGGCCCACCCATAGTAGGACCCACTCAACACACTCTCCACAATCATCATCTACCCCCCAGTGATGTGATGGAGCGCCTAGTTTCCCAGGATCCGCAGCACCGCTGCAGCCACTGCATGGGTCTCTAATCTCTCTAGGTCCCCGATCGGTATCCGAGTCCCTTAGACTTGGAGACCCGGTCGACAATGTCGCTCCACAAACTCCATGATGTTCCACCCCTGAGGTAACACTGGCAGTGTATTTCCCACCATCCCAAGTGGTGGGAGACCAGTCAGGAAATACAGATCCTGGACTTTCAATTCAATCCTGTGCCCCTGCACTACAAAGACCTCATGATCTGGATCCCAATAACTGACAATCCGGGCCAATAAGGGCTCCCCTACTCTCATCAAAGGGTTCTCCAAAAACTTCAGAACCCCAAATCTGGCCAATACACAACGGACACCCTGATCTGCCTAGATCTCTGACCGTAATGTACCCAGGTCTCTCTCTCTCCAGTTGACCCGTATATCTGCCATATCTGCGCAAACACATCATCTTTGTCAATATACAGATAGGAAACATTGTAACCAATCACAAAAACCCAAATCTCAGCCCTAAAATAGCATTGAAATATCATTCATCCCCCAGGTCACACTTTTTTACCCAATCCTGGGACAGGTCACAGTTTTTGGCCCAAAAAGTGTGACCCAGCCGTAGAGGTGAAAGAGGGTCTATTCCTGAGATTCTGGGCCCTAATCTAAATTTTCAATCCATCAAAATGAAAGAGTAAGGTTAGGCCTCTTACATGCAACTGACGGATCTTGATTCCAACGGTCGGTGTGTCCACTACACTTGCCGCAAGATTTAGGGCCTTCTCTCCTCTCTACATTCACCATAGCAACACTAGCAAATGAGTGAATTTGGAGGGAAAACTGCCTTATTAAAAGAGAACCCTTGTTTTTCCTTTCGCCTGTTGCGACCACACCGTAGCTCCGTTTGACAAACCATTGGCATCGTTGGAAAGCCCTCACCGAGCCCTCAAATGGGTATCTGTTATTTTTTTGTGATTTGATACTTCACAAGGACACATTTTGTCCAAGATGGGTCACTTCACCTCCCCCCAAAATCGAATTTCCTCACTTACAACACTTGTACTTGGGGCACCACTTTGCCTCCATACTTGTCTTTGTTCGTGTCGATTTTCGTCATGAGATACCATCTTGTACTCATGTTTTTATGGTCCCCCACGAGACCTATTCTGTGTGGCAGCACCATCGAGTCGCCCTTGTTTAGAGCATCCAAGTTGAGTCATCATCACATTCATGGAGTCTATCCCGAGTCCCCTTGTACCCCGCTATAGTCCTCCATCCTTGATTGCTTGGTCTCTCTCTTGTGTCGCACATTATGGCCGTCAGTCCCACTGTACCCTATCCCTTATGATACTGTGTCAGTCGCTGCCATGTCATTCATGTCCTTTATGCTGTAGCAAGGGAAGTCGTCCATTTTCTACTCAGTCCCCTCCATTCCATCATCATCATTGGTATTAGTCTGTCAGTCGCTCTACTATTTTCTCTCGTGCCTTAGTTGAGGATCTCTCATTGCCTCACCTATGGGAGACCTCCTTCTGTCGACATTAGCTCCTCCATTCTAGAAGAGAGGTCTAGAGGGCGATGTACCTTGGTTCCAACTTCCACTCTTGTTCGGTGCCTCATATCAGGCAAAGGGATCTCTCATTTCCCTTTGACTTGATTGTTTCTCCACTCTAGCTCCTTTCAGCATGATCGAGATCCGTATGCTTGATGGTTTAGTGATGCAGCAGTTGCTTTTGGTGATTCTCGGGTATGTGTGAGATGTATTAGCCCTCATGAGGGGGTGGCCCTGTAGGTAGCCCCCCACATGCCCAGATGACCTCTTCATTGTATCCTTTGATGCAGCTCCATATATTTGATGATGTCGGCCTTAGCCGCTTGCAACGCTTCTTTGATTTACATATATTAGTAAGATTTTGTGAGCCCTTCCCCAGTTGTAGGGGGCATTTGGGTTGTATTTGTATCTCATGTACTCAAATATTATTGTACAAGTCCTGGCTGTTATCCCAGGCACAGCATGTATATGGGATCCCTCATTGTATTTTTATTTGGCTCATGTTTATGCCAGCTGTACTTTATAGTTCGGTCCCTTGTTTACTAGACACACTATTCTTTTGTACTTTGTCTTGGTGGGCATAGGTATGCCTCCCCCGCCGCCTTTAGCACAGGTACCCTCTCATAAAAAGAGACTTGTTGCACCTGTAAGTCTCGTCTCCTCAGGGTCTAGTTCTTCAGCACATTAGTCTACCTCACATTTCTCTCTCTGACTTCCCTTTTGATGTCCGGTGATTGAGTTCTTACAACTTACTTTGGTCATATGATTTTCTCCTAACACTCGCACGCTGGGGGGAAATCTGTTACACCATTTTTTGGTCATCTAACCTACTGTCATTAGATGGACCCAAGTACACCATGTAAGACCAATTTTACCCTAAGTAAAATTGCTTTCACTATGTAAAATAACTTAATAAAACACATTTATTAGGCTGTTTATGGTCTAAACAGGAAACCCCAAAAGGAAATATTAAACAAACCTATATTTGTTTGATTTTCCTCAAGGAATAATTAATTAAACAATAATTCAATTATTATTCCCGGTCATGTTTAACCCAAAACAAAGAAATTAATTAGATAAATATTTATTTATCTTATTATTTTCTAGGAATAATTATTTAAATCTTATTTAAATAATATTCCTTGTTAAATATGACTAAATCACCCATAAATAATTAAATAAATCATTATTTATTTGATTATATTTCAACCACTTCCTTAAAATGATAAATAAATCATTTATTTATTTATTATTCACAAATAAAAGGGATTTGACCCAATTCAAATACTTTTTCCTTCCAACAAATATAATAAAATATTCCATAAAAGGTGGATCTAGATTTGGTTAATGTTATTTTAATCATGCACCAAGATCTAGAATGACCCAATATTTTGTTATAAATAGAAGGGTTTCTCCTACCATTCTTGACCTTTTGTTGCCTATTAGATCACTTTGGATATATACTCTTGGTCTGACTTTGAGCCATTATCATTGTCATATTTTTCATTATTTGTTGTGTGACCTCCCTTTGAGTTCTATCTTTGTCTGGGTTTTCTACACCAACAAGAGAGAGAAATGCTAGATCTGAAGTGCTGAGGACTTCCAAGAACCCATCCCATTGAGGAGAATTGGAAACACCTTCTTGTTTTCCTCCCAGGTGCCCTTAATACAAAAATTCTTTCAAAAAATATTGTTCTTGTCTTGTCTATTGGATGTATGGAGAAAAACCTTATTTTTAATGCTTAATGTCTCTCTATGCATAGATCTGGTTTTTTGCAGCACTTGTCTTGATCAACTAACTGCATATCTGAAGATATTGGTAGCCATATTTGATGTTAGGGCTATAAGTTATGCGTAGCTAAAGTGGTCTTTTTTCGTACACTTCGACAAAAGATTCATACTAACAGCGTTATTGCCAGGGATGTGTCTACGTAAATTATTTGATTCTATTTAGCATTATTTCCTACTTTTCTTTTACATACAGTTCAAAATATATTGAAAAATATGAAAACAGTTTGAATTTCATGCCTCGTAGGAGTAGGGATAACCAAGAATTTTTTTACCAAAAATCCCCACATTCGAACACAGCCACCCTTCACTCTTCTTCAGTTACTCTAAGGTTGAAAACACCATAGGTGAGTCTCCTGGATACTTTGAAGAACCTATTGGAGAAGAAAAAGAACTTTCTTCACTTGAGGAACCTGCTTCACCAATCCAAGCCATGGCTGGGACTGGGACCCAAGGAGTCTTTCCCATTAGAAAAAAAGATGGGGAAATTAGGATGAATAACATCAATCCCTAAGACCTTCCACATTTCCATGGAAATACCTCTGAGGATCCTGACACCTTCATGTCTAAATTTTTTGTTGTATTCCGAACCTATGACTATGCCTCAGATGATCAAAAGTTGAAGCTATTCCCATCCACCCTCAAGGATCCAATCTTATGCTAGTTCATAGGTCTTCCTGGAAACAACATCGCTACATGGGAACATATACAAGATGCCTTTAACAACAAATACAAATACTACTGAAGGTCCAACGAAACTAAAGAGTAAATATTTAGGATGACTCTAGGGCCTGATGAGTCCATAGAAGATTATGAAGAAACATTCCAGTTAAATTATAAAATATCCAACTGCACCCTTGATCCCATATCACTTAAACTGGTGCTTCTTCGAGGGATCAAGGGGGAGGTGATATAAAACCTTAACATGCTATTAGGAGGATATATCTACCAGCTTCCTTATGAGGACATCGAAATTGAATTTAGGAACCATTCTAGGGAAACTAGGAACAAAGGTAGAGCTAGCCAAAGTAAGACCAACACCCCTTCCTCTTCCACCTCCATCAAGCATGAGATTGGAAATATGTTTGAGGAATTAAAGAGTGAGGTGTTGCACATCTTTGGTTTGCAAATGGACATAATGGACATCAATATTAAGCAAGAGGAAGTAGAAAGAGCCTTGTCTATCTTCTGCCTTAGATGTACTAGAAAACACCCTAGGAATGAATGTCCATTGAATGTTATAGTGGTTTTCTTAGTCTGTGAAGAGGATCATGCCACAGAGAAGTGTCCCTCCTTAACTGGGCTCAAATTTTTATATCAAGGTGGGGAAGTAGGATCGGAGCAACTCTATTTCATAAATCAGAGAAGGACTTAAGGGCCTAGGTCATATCAATAATGTTTACAAGGTGCACCTTACTCCTATTACCATAACAATCAGAATGCACCAATACAGTCCCTGTACACCTCCACTCATCCATCATGGCCTACACCTCCTACTTGGCCCTACAACCCTCCATATCACTCTCAACCCATGAACCAACCATTTCAGTAGTATGTTCCTCAACCACCTCAATGAAGCAACCCATCACAAGGGTGGAGGCCTCAACATAATCAACCACCTTCTCTGCTTCCTCCACCCCAACCTCAACCTCGTATCGCTCATTCTGCTCCACCCAATCTACCTCAAATGCCTACACATCACAATCTGAACCCAAACAAAAAGCAGGCAAAACAGGTTTACAATGGAGGGACATCCTATCCAGCTTATGTTGTGGATACATGAGATCAATCTCAGGTCAGGAAGAGTAATCCCAGAAAATAATCCTCCATCTCCACCTGCATAGGTTGAGGATGAAAAGGAAGAAAGTAACACTGAAATCCAACAACCACCTTTTCTTGAGGGCTTGATCCACTCTAGTCAACACACACTAGAGGAGACTGAACTTCTGGTAGAACTAAAAAATTCGTGTGTAAAAATACCCCTTCTCCAAGCCATTAAGGATGTCCCTATTTACAATAGGCTCATTAAGGAAAAGTGATTTAAGAAACTTGGGAGAAACACGAAAGATACCCCCACCATCAATGTAGTAGGATATTTATCTGAATTAATGTTGGGAAGGGTGATCGTCCCGACGTACCTGGAACTTAGTAGTCCAGTTGTATATGTACACATAGATGGCTTCATAGTCTCCAATACTCTGATTTATCTCGGGGCTGCCATCAATGTAATGGCCAAGGAAACTATGCTTAAAATCAACCTCAAAGGGACTTTGAGGAAAACCAAAACGGTTATGCAACTTGTAGATCAGTCCATAGTAGTTCCAGAAGGAATTTTTGAGGATGTTATGGTTTCAATCGACTCTTGGGAGTACCCTAAATATTTCCTGGTTCTCCAGCCAAAAACCAACTTTGATGGATATCCTCTCATTTTAGGGAGACCTTGGTTAGCCACTGTCGATGCTTATATCAGTTGTCGGGCCAAAAACATGACTATAAATAATGTTCCCTTTCTAAACAACCGGTATTATATCCTCTTTCCCAGCCTTCCATTGACCATGACCTACCTTTATGGTTGGAGGATGAAGAAGAAGAATATGAAGTATACAAAACTACACCCTACCCCATTTTTACCATAGATACTGTTCTTAAAGGGGGGCAACCTAATGAAGATGACCTCATCGATCAAATCATTCAGAAACAACCCACCACTAATATTCCACTTGATGACCTAGTCAAAGTGTCTGAGATCCACCCTTGGATGGAATTGCACTCAGTGGATTCAACTTCTGAAACCACTAAGGCTGTGGAATTTGACCCATCAAAATCTCTAAAAATTAACTCATCCCTATCAGCTAAATAAGAAGAGAAACTATGCCAACTCTTGAATCAAAACCTTGATGCATTTGATTGGGACTACAAAGACATGAAAGGGGTGCATCCTCCAGTGTGAACACATCATATCTACATTAAAGAAGGGTGAAAGCTTGTGCGCCAACCCCAAATAAGGATGAACCCAACTCTAAAAGACATAGTAAAGGAAGAAATATAGAAATTACTAGATGCACATTTCATCTATCGTATATCAGACAGTGAGTCGATATCTTCTCTTGTCCTAGTCCCAAAGAATAATGATAAATGGTGAGTCTGTGTTGATTACCGAGAACTCAACAAAGCCACCAAGAAGGACCATTTCCCCTTGCCATTTATAGATAAAGTTCTGGATGGCCTTGCAGGAAAGGATTTTTTTTCTTTCTTAGATGGGTTTAGTGGATATAACCATATCCAAACTAGCCCTGAAGACTAGGACAAGGCTACTTTTACATGTCCCAAGGGCACCTTCACTTACAGAGTCCTTCCCTTTGGGTTGTGCAATGCCTCAGCTAATTTACAAAGATTTGTCTTGAGAATTTTCCTAGAGCTAGTTCATGACTTGGTAAAAATCTAAATGCAATATTTCATACCTTATGGGGATGACTTTGATGAGCCTCAGTATTGCAACAATAATGTTGCAACTACCGAGGCTACTATCTTTAATTATCAACCCAGGGTTCATACAAACTTTAGAGGTATCGACACTATGTGTGCAGCATACAATGTGTCCTTATTTGGTTGATTTGATGTAGTGCAAGGAATGTTATGAAATAAAAGCCTCAACTAATTGTAGAAATAGAGGTGTTGCTTTGGAAATAAATTAATCCTAAGAAAGAACAACAATTAAGAGCATGAATTCAAATAAAAATACCTAATATAATTTGCAAAAATGAATGTCTTAAGTGGATTTTATTCTTCCTCAATATTTTATTTAGATCCTAGGGGTCCTAATTCAAGCCTAAGAGACAAAAACCAACCTTTGGGAGCAAATCTGGTCGAGTTTACACATGCTACATTAGTGCTACAAACAACTCTGTTTTTGCTACAGGCAAGTCTGTTTTGGATATAACTCACCGGAATGACTAAGTAAATAAAATGAAAACAGGATAAAACAAATTTATTATTAAGTATGATTTCTTATGTCTCCATTACAAGTGAAATCACTCCAAATACCCTTGTTCATATGTGCTAAAAAATAACATAAAATTACTACTCTAAAATATAGAAATTCAAGAACTAGTGAGCTAGTTAATCTATCAAATGCCTAACCTAATAAAGTGAAAATGAAACGGGGTGAATTTTGTTGTAAAATTTAACATTATTATTACCTAATAGAGGTGGAATAAATTTAAATGGATCTCATTAACCCCTTCTAAAAAATAGCATAAATTTACTACTATTTCGCTACAAGGCATTTCTAGAAATCTTGTATTCATGAATTAGTAACCAAATCCAAGTAGCTTAATGATTAAGATGAACTTCAAAAATTATTCTAAGGATGAATAATGATTTTAAACCTAAAAAAAACTTGCAAACGAACTTAATTAAATCATTTAAATCAATCCTAGAGCAAGAAAAGAAACAATACTAAATAGAGAAATATGAAAAACAAAAATAAGAGGTGTATGTGAATAAGGCATGAAAAGAACATGAAGAAATGGTGCAAGAGGGCTCTGAGGCTCCTGGGATGGCCAAGCCCAAGGAGGAAATAGATCCCTATGGAATAAACCAAGCCTTATAAGCTTAAAATGGCACCAATCTTCATTATTGAATGAATCTAAGTACATCCCTACATGAAAAGAAAGTTGAGCTGCCATAAAACCAATTTTCTCTACAATAAGACTAAAAAATACATGCCCCTAGAGGCCAATTCTAATTTTTACTTATAAAAAATGATGAGGAAGCATTCTCCTTTAAAGGAGGAATCTTTCCCCTCCAAAATCCCTCAAATAGTGGATCTGGTTCCCAACACTAGGAGTTTGCAGTAAATGACAAAGAACACATTCCTATATTTTCTCAATCATCGAAGTTCGAGAATATCTCTAGAATTTCTCATTTATTTCATGATATTTTTTTCATTTATTCTCCAATATTTATCCTCTAGTAGTAGGGATAAAGTCCCTAAATTATCTCCTCCAAATCTTCATTATCTGCCCAATATTCTCACAATATCCTTCAAATGTAAATAATATTAGGCACAAATATGAAATTATATCTAAACCTTCCTAAGAAAACATTAATGCATAAAAAAAAACATTATTAAGTGTTGAAGGAGATATTTAATGTATATTTTATGTGCCTAATAAAGGTTAGATGGGCTTTAATTTATGTCTAATATAGAGACCCATCATACCCCCCTACTGAAACTGTTGCCCTCCTCTAAGCAACCTATTCATCCTCCTTGAGTCTATCAGTGGTCCTTTAAAGCCATTTTCATCAAATTATCCTCATATTTTGACTTTTTTGTGCCATATAAAGAATTTTTACGTGAACCTTTTCAACTTCTTGTAGTATTCTTCTTTCTGCTTCTTGGGGCTCTGAATTGCTTATAGATGAAGGGAAATGGTTTATGGAGGTTAGGAATGGAGTGATGGAGTGATTAGAGTGATGGAGAGGTAAGGGGAGAGGTCCCATGCCAAGGTATAGGTGATATAGTTGCTAGTGGCACAACATAGGGTTTAGGGAGTGAATCCTTGTGCATGGAGTGAAGTGAGGGTTAGGAGTGGTAGGTATAGGAAAGAAATAAATTATCATGCTCTTTTTGAAGTTTAGAAACCTTTGAGAGAGCTACTTTCCTTGTAAATAAGTTTCCTGTAGCATTTGCAGGGTTTCCTGTAGTGCTATAGGAATTCTGTAGTTGATAGTACTTTACTGTAGCAATTATAGTCAAGAGAAAAAATGGATATTTCTGTCTAATTGAAAGGTGAAATGAGAAAATCGGTGCATGTTGGAGTTCTCCATGGAGTGTGTAAGCAGAGGAGAGAGAGAAGAGAGGAGGAATACCACCTTTAATAAAAAAAAATTGCCCTTTGTCTTTCCTATAGCAAATTTGTTTTTTCTTGTAGCAACCCTATTTCACCTATAGCAATTCTATTTCCCCTGTTGCAACTCTATTTCACATTCCAAGAGGCAGTGGGTCCACCTTTTATTTTTATTTCTTTTTTCTTTTTTTTTCAAATTTTTTCTTCTTTTTTTCAAATTTGTTTCTCTTTTTTCATTGCATGAAAATTAAACTCAGAGTTATTTTTCTATTAACTTATTTCACCCTCATTTAACCCTTGGCACTCCTTGTCTTCCACCACAACTAACTACTTACTACCCACTTTCTCAAGTCCTATTTACTTTTGTCTTATTCCTCTCCCACATGTGTGTGTGTGTCTTGGTGGAAAAGTGAAGCTAAAGACTGCTCTGCTACTGATTTTGGCTATAAAAAAACTTTCCTTCTAACAATTTTAATGCTTTCATAAGCTAGAATAGATTCGAAGAAATGTTTAGATGATTGCATACATGAACCTTACCCTTGATGTGTTTTTGCAAGTGATATTGAGGCTACTAATATGACTATTGAAGCTTCCTTTGGTGGTTTTGAAGCTACTACTCATGATCCTGAAGCTGCATGTGATAATATGCTCGAGGTATTATTGTTCATAACCTTGAATATGGAGGCCTTCTAGGGTTTTTGATGTTTTTATTGTTGTTGCTTCACATCTTTGGATAAAATTTTAATGTTGATATGTTCATGATGTTAGTGTTGTAGTTGATGATTTTTTTTATGTACAAGTCTTGATAGCATGATGATTTTTTGACTCATAAAGTTTTCTATGTGTGCAGTCTTCTTTCCAACGTTCAATATTTTGCTAGTGGAGTGGATCAACTTCTTCCCAAGGAGGGTGTGCTCTTATCAATTTCATAAATGGCTTCATGATGATCAAGGTGGCTAGACCTTGTACTCTGTGGGTAAAAAAAGAATTGTTCATGAGTTTAGATGTGATTGTATAGGCTGCTGAGGACAACCCCCTTGTAGCAGACTTGATTTAGGAGTATATGTCAAAATATAGATTTTATTGACCTAAAAATTTTGGATCATATTACTACCATCGTTATGCACCTCCCCATAAAAAATCTCGGCCATTGGATGCATGAATCCCAAGGAAAATAAAAAATGGTTGTAGTTAATGGAGGTCAATTTCTCACAAACTGTGCACCAGAAATTGTTGAAATTGTTTGAGCATGTTAGCATAATATATATGCATCACCCCCTGAAACAACTTAGAAAATTGATGTACGATTATTGATATATAATAAAAACATTTTTCTGCTAAAAGTTATTTTAGGACAACTCCATTGTCGCAGACTTGTTTTACGTATAGCTCTCAAATACTAGATCAGAATGACCTGAATTTTTTTGAGAATATTACTATCATCCTTATTCACCTCCACGTAACAAAATCTCTGCCATTGGATGCACAAATCTGCAGAAAACATAAAAATATCTATAGGTGATGGAGGTTTATTTCTCACAAAACATTCATCGGAATGTGTTGAAATAGCTTGAGCATATTACCATCATCTATATGCATCTCCCCATGAAACAGGTCTGAAAATGGATGCACATATTTTGAGATATAATAAAAACAATTTTCTGCTAAAAACTATGAGTTTCTGTAGCAAATATAGGGTTTCCTATAACATTTTAGGAGAGTGAGGAAAATCAATGAAAAAATATCGGAAATGATAGGAGGATGTTGGAAATGGATGAGGGTGATAGATTGGAATGACATAGGCCCTTTTGGAGCATTTGAGCAAAGGAGGAGGAAGTCCAAGTTTGACTTCCTTTGACTTGGGTTTTTGAACAACTTTTTTTTTTGGTGCCAATTTGTTTTTTTCGCTGCTTGCAAATTTTGGAGAGCACCTGTTATTAGAGAGATACATGGAGAAAATAAATTTGTTTTCTTTTCATTTTTTCACTTTTTTCATTTTTTGTCTTTAGGCCTACTAGTTGCCTCAATGAGGTTTTCAACTAGTAGGTCTGCCTAGGTGCCTCAAAGGAGGTTTTCACCTAGGATCTTTTAGTTTTCTATTTTTTTCCAATCCATTACCTTCCTCATGGAGGTTTTCAATCAGTGAGCCAATCTCAGGAATAAAAAAATAGGTTTTCACCTGAGATTTTATTCTTTATCCTTTTTTTCCTCTTTTTCCCTGTTTTTAGTTTTTTCTATCCTACCATACTTGAAAAAACAAAATATATTTCAAGTATAGGAATACTTCCAATGGACCCATGTGCACATCAATATGACAGATAAAATCATGTGTGAACTTGGAATACACACTAATATGTACCTGAATATGAGAGATGAATTTATTTGACTGAGATTGTATCAAGTACTGCTAAAGAAGAGTGTGTTGTTGCAACTTAATGATTGTCTGGAACCATATTTCAATGTATCTTTGATGCCTTTGGTTTTCTCGATCATTGGGAACATTATTAATGTATTCTTCTACCATGAAATTAAAATCTTCCTCTTTTTTCTAATTATTCTCTTGAACAAATGGAGGAAATGATGGTAAACATGAGGAAAATTTATCAATATCTGATTTTGATGTATGCTCTTCATCAAGTGCAACCCCTGATTATTTGATCTCCTCACTTTAATCTTCTTCTTCTAGATGTTTTCCTTCAATGACATCAAGAAAATTACTTTTTTTCAATACATTTCTTAAACTAAGATGAATACCATTTATATCAAGAGGATATGTTTGGTAGTATTGTACCTCAGCATTGTAAGTGGGTTGAGATACTTCATTGTGTGGATTTGGAAATGGTGGTAGAGGTAGTTGAGTGGGAGTGGATCTATGAGATGGATTTGGTTGAGGTTGTGGTTGTGGTGGAGGTTGATGGTAGGGATAGCATGGAGTTGGGTATGGGGAATATTGAGGAAAATATTGAGGATATTGTTGATTTTTCCCATAAGGTCCTTTCCAACCTTGTTGCAAAGATTGGTTTTGAGGTTGAGATGGCCAAGGTTGCCAAGGAGGGAGTGTGTCCTAATTATTTTGAGAATAAGATTCAAATTATGAAGTAGGTCCTTGCATCATATCAAGTCGACTAGGTTTCCATGGTCTTCTTGGAGCTACATAACATAACTTCTATGGTGATTGGCTTGTTCCATTGTCTTCTTGGTAAAATTCCTTAAGAATTGGTAATGATGTACAATATTTAGTAGTATATGATTTTGCATGGATAACAAAAATATCAATATCTTATTTTTGCTCATTTTTCATTCTTAATATCTCTATTTGTTCACTTATATTGCTAATAATTTCTGTTTTAAAGTTGCAAGAAAATTTGCAAGTTCATATTCACTTACCAATGTTGATGCTGATTTACTTACTCTTGCCTTTCTTCTTGATATGCGCTTGCATGTTTCACAAATTCTTCAAATTATAATTGGTATACATCACCTTTACTCATGAGATCGAGGATATCAATCCACTCATCCCTAATTGTTCTAAGTAAGAGTGTTTTTAGTGTGTCAAATCCTAAATGATGTAATTTTCCCATATTAACATTATATGTGAACCTATATATTACATCATCAAGGCTCCCATCTTGTTTTTGATTCATTCTAAATATTTCTTCTTTAATGTTGGCTTGAGGGGTCCTGACCCAGGTTCGGTGTGCAAGGTTTGCCAACAAACCTTTATACTATTGGCCCTTTCGGCAGTGACCCACTTTCGCAGGTCACAGTCTCACCCGAAGTAGTATGGGTGGGTGTTGGAACCAGGTTTCCGCACACTGAGAAAGGATGGGTAAGGCAAGCAGGGCTGCGTCCTGTTTCTATAATTCCCAGATTACCTTGTCCTGCGCAGGGTTAATTATGTTCCTATAGCATCCACGTGCGCTAGATATATAGTTATAGGCTTATTATATCATCAACACAGTAGTACATAAAAATAACAGAGCAGATCTAGATCCAAGAGCACAATACACAGATCTTTTCCAGCTTAAAGATAGAAAATACATAACACAACAATTATCAGCAATTCACATAATAGAACTCACAAATCCAGATCTCTAATAATTCTTCACATTCATTCATTCATCAACCTTTCCTTAAAATTCCCTTCCCAACCTGCACACACAGCAACAGGGTCTGCACACAGCTGGACTAGGATCTTCACACACACAGCTAGTAGGAGTCCGTTCCCCAAAACCCAAACAGATAGCTTAAGCAAAAGATCGCATCAATATCTCATCAATTCCTATCTTGTTCAATACAAAGTACATCTCTATTTATAACAATCTAGCTCCGACTTTCCTATGGTCCACAACCCATGGTTTTTGGACCCCTAGTTTACCCTTTGACCAATTACAATGTGTTCAGGGCTTTGACCCACCCCAAAACCCCTTCGCTATATTAAATACAATCAAAATTAGCCAAAATGGACCAGTTTCGCATCTTGTTAGGAGACCCCATTCTAACAGTCCCCCAACACAATCTTGTGACTCATCCCTAGTCACTACACTAGTGCGGCTTCCATTTGTGCGTGCAAAGTGTCTAGAGTGTGGAAAAGTAGAGGGAGTATGTCCAGACTTTGGGCTGCAGCTTGTTGCGCAATGTTGACCAACGCCAGGGAGGTAGACCCATCTGTATTCATAGTGATCCATTCTAACAGCCTGTGGAGGCGTGCGATGGAAAAATGAGCATTGTGTGTGAGATGAAGTGTGGTATCAGACCATGGCTTCAGTCGTTTTCGAACAAATTTATTGGAGTGCCGGAGGTCCTCAATCTTGTTTATGGCAGATAGGCGCTGCGCGGAATTGGGGGAAGGTGCGGAGGCTCATACTTGATCCAGAACATCTTCTACCTATTGTAATTCCTATTGGATATGTTGAATCGTGGAATGGTGTTGCACTGTCATCCATATCTCTATAGCTGTTGTGACCAATTGTGCTCCCTACGTCAGCTGCTCCTCAATGATACGCATTGCATCTGTGACCACGACAATCCGTTGGGCCCAGACTTCTAGGGGTATTGCATAATGCTACTTTTCCTAGTCACGGTGGTGAACCTCCCGCATCACCCTGGAGGATAGTCTTTGTAGCTCTGAACCAGATAGTTGTGCTAAATCTAGTTGGACGTCCTCAGTAGTTTGGTCAGGAATGTGACTTATGGCAACGCGAGGGAGGAAACATATATTACTCCAGGTAGGTGGCACTTGGGAGATGCAGAGACATCGTAGCATGTCTCTGTATCTTATCATTCCTTATGGCCCATAGACAATCCTTGCTGTCGTAAGCCCAAGCTCCATCTGATAACTACACTCTGCAGTCCCAAGTCCTTGCACCAGTTCTTTCGGTGGGTCCAGGTCCATAGTTTTAACAGAACGATGAACGCCACGGGGAATATGGATGAACATAAAAACCCAAAACATGGATAACCAAAGCCTGCCAAATGGTGAATAAGTAACCCGGCGCGAAGCTTTCCAACCATCAAAGCTATTAAATGGTAAGGAAGCTCGTGCGTGGCATGTACCCTTAATTATGTGGACTATTTTTCTCATTAATTTCTTCATTGACAACCTACCACCTGTTTTTCATACTTGCGAGGGTCTTGTCTTATGAAACTGGGACATGCCGACGGTTATCCTTCGTGCCCTAGGTTGTGTCCATAAGTTTTCAGACCCTATATTATGCTTGACTGTCATGTGCATATCTGGAGTGAGGGTCAAGGGGAGGTGAACCTGCAAGTTGGATAAGAGTCCTGTTGAAGCCTTTATTTCACTTGCGGGCAGGACGTTCCTGGCTGTGTCATACATCCTGGTATCATTTATTACTTGATATGTGTGTTGATGTTTAGATAGGTATGTAATCCTACGTGTGTTGAGGGCTGTGGTACCCTGGAAATTCTATTTAGGCTATGTTCGATCACACTCTTGAGTATTTCTCTGTAGTAGGTATCTACGTAGGTCAACTGACTGCAGAGCCCATCTGGCCACAGGGGTCCCTATGTGTAGGATCACCTTACTCCAGTATTCCCCTGAGTAAAGAATACCGGCCCTTGCACAGGTGTTTCGTATAGTGTTAGTGGTAATTATTCTGGCCTTCGGTTCGTGGGACTCTTCGGTTCATCAGCTGGCTGATCTTCACCTGTGTCCTTTCAGCAAGGCGAGGTTATTTAAGTGGTTGAGATGCGATGGAGATTACTAATGGTCTAAAGGCTTCATGGTGCGGAAAATTCATGTAGCCGACCTTGCCAGTTCTCCAGCTCTTCATCGGAGTCGGAAAAACATTCACTGTCCTTTTCCCAATAGAGCATTCCTTCATCTATGGGGTTAACCCAATCTTCGTCCTGCACGGTTATTTTATAAATGTGATCTAATTCCTCCTTCTCATAGGTTGTCTTTGTGTACTGCGCACCTTCTACTGGGTCTAGTGGTACTATGACACGCGTACCTTCGTTTTCGAATACCATGCTATGGTTCTTGAGATTTATGATACCTCCCATGTCTATTTCCCAGTCCAGTCCAAGGAGCACAGGGTAGGGGTCCGCAACTTCCACTATTTCTATTACTTCAAAATCATCTAGGGCTCATACCCTTGCGATGTCCACCATGAATTTTGGTAACCTACCCAGAGGGATGATCTTTTGTTGATTCGTCATTTGCAGCTAGATGGTATACCATTCCAACTTAGGCTCTCCCATTCGTTTCCATGTTTGTTTTGGTAAGACGTTGGCATCCGATCCAAGATCTAAGATAACCTGAACCATTTCATAGTCTCTGATCTATGCAGTTAACCGCATTTCTCTCCCAGTGCGTTTCTTATAGCTATACAATTTGTGTACATCCTTGGTCTCAAGGATCAAAGTGGGCCGAGCTACGCAGGTATTCAGTAATGCTAGGAGATTTCCTACAATCTGCGGATTCCTTAACAACTTTAGACATGCCTTTAAAAAGGGCTCAACTCCTTCTTCAATCTGGGGCTATTTTGTTTGTTGCAAGACACTCCCTCCTGAGAGACAAACCCTTCCTTTTTTCCCTGAGTATCCAACCCACTACATGTCATGACCTTTATACTTGGGTCCATCTCACGAAGCTTAGTTTTAACCCTTTGTACATTCTGTGTAGGGGTAGGCTGCTTTTCCTGCATCTTGGATATTAAAATTGGGCAGTCTTCTACCTCATGGTCTTGCTGCCTACAATATTTACACGATGGTCTGGTGGGATTAGGGTATTCTTTGGTAAAGTGCCCTATTTCTCCACAGTTATAACAGATTAGCTGAGCTCGTCCTCGGCCTGCACTTCCTGCCTGACCTCCTCTGCCTCGGGCCGGTGATCCTCCAAAGTGCACATCCACTCTTGGCAATGCAGGGTCTGATTGTACCCAATATAAGTTTCCCCGATCCATCATTAAGTCATATGTTTGATAGTTCTTCTCATCATGTCCCACCGATCGATAGAATCGACACCATTGTTGTTTTAGTTATGGGATGTACGCACCCAGTCGAGGGCAATGTTTCATATCATGTAGGCTCGCTACTCGGAAATAATCACACCATAGTGTAGCTCCGCTTGATCCTGGTCGCAACAAGGCAGGTTCCCTACTTACCCCTGGGTGTACTGGACTAGGCCCTCCTACTTGCATATAATCAGTCAGCAGCGGGCATTGATCCTTTGTATGGCCAGAAACCCGGCAATGTATGCACCAAAGGTATGCGCAGATGTCCTTTCCTCGTTCTTTTCGTAGGTTCTGTATCTCCATATGCATAGCCCCAAGTTGTTCCTAGATTTGTTGTACCCCTGCCGAAGTATCCTCCCAGGGTGCAGCTTCCAATTTCATAGAAACCTCCACAGCTTTCTCTTGCGATTCAAAGGTCTGATGACTCATCAGAGTGCGCAGGTGGGGTAACAACATAGCAATGAACCACTCCGTATGCTTTCTATCATCATAGTCGAACCCTCCTTCCCTAATTGCCTTCTTCAGTCACTGATTCGCCTCCCATACTAACTCAAACAAACCTTGTTTGAAGTGTTTTATTTCTGCCACCAGCTGGGAATAGGATTTTGGCTTCCGAAATTGCTGCTTTAGGGCATCCTTGATATCTTGAATGGAGGCGGTCCCATTCTGGGCGACGTACTGCATATACTAGTCCAGTGCTCTGTCTTCGAACACTAAAGATAGATGCGCCCTCTTTATTGTGTCACTTGCCACGTTCTGCGTAGTCTAGATAGAGTCAACCACAAACCAAAACCAGTCTATAACCTCATCTCCCACCCCCTTGAAGGTAGGTAGTTTCAAATGCGCAGCCATATCACTGTCTAGGGGGGTTGGTGGTACAGGCGAGTTCTTACCTTTACGTTTCTGGGGTGGCGAAACAACCTAGGGGTCGTACGCAGCAGGTTCCTGAAATGGATTGTAGGCAAATATTCCTCCATCAAGTTGGTCCGATAGTACTTACCACTGCGGGTCGCACTCCCGTCTAAATCTGAGGTCATTCAGTCCGTATGACTACACAAAATGCTCTTTTAAAACAGTAATTTCTTGATTAGAAATGGCAATGTCCTCAGGAAATTGCCTTAGAATCCTCTGAAAAATCATCATTCAGATTCAGAGTATGATGCAAACTGATCAATATCAAATTCTTTACAAATCCTCCCAGCACATTATCCACCCAATGATCCACCGTGCATGTGATGGTATTATCAGTTCTCTCAAGTTGTTCGAGCAAATCCGAGGTCCACAAAGTGACCCGCTCATCCTTCCAGCACTTTTGTAATTCCACCAGTCTGGCCAGCCACTCCTGGAGTTCAATTGAAAAAGTCACAAAGAATATCTCATAGCTTTCAGTAAGGACATACCTATTTTTCTATCTTTTCGTCGCTAACCTCTCATTGCGATTTTATTTTACTGCAAATTCCTAGACCTGCCTTTCGAACCAGTCCTCAATATCTTTTCTTTCAAGCTTCCAGTATTCTCTTGTCATTAACCAATTCCTATCTTAGACCACTTTGTGTCCTGGCAACGGAACCATTTGTTGGCTTGAGGGGTCCTGACCTAGGTTCGGTGTGCAAGGTTTGCCAACAAACCCCTATACTATTGGCCCTTTCAGCAGTGACCTGCTTTCGTAGGTCACAGTCTCACCTGAAGTAGTATGGGTGGGTGCTGGAACCAGGTTTCCACACCCCGAGAAAGGATGGGTAAGGCAAGTAGGGTTGCGTCATGTTTCTGGAATTCCTAGATTACCTTGTCCTGCGCACTATTAATTACATTCCTATTCGCATCCACATGCACTAGATCTATAGTTATAGGCTTATTATATCATCAACACAGCAATACATAAACAGAACAGAGCAGATCTAGATCTAAGAGCATAATACACAGATCTTTCGCAGCTTAAAGACAGAAAATACATAACACAACAATTATCAGCAATTCACATAATAGAACTCACAGATCCAGATCTCTAATCATTCTTCACATTCATTCATTCATCAACCTTTCCTTACAATTCCCTTCCCAACCTGCGCACACAGCAGCAAGGTCCGCACACAGCTGGACTAGGATCTCCGTACACACAACTAGTAGGAGTTTGTTCCCCAAAACCCAAACAGACAACTTAAGCAACAAATCGCATCAATATCTCATCAATTCCTATCCTGTTCGATACAAAATACATCTCTATTTATAACAATCTAGCTTCGAATTTCCTATGGTCTACAACCCATGGTTTTCGGACCCCTAGTTTACCCTTTGACCCATTACAATGCGTTTGGGGCTTTGACCCACCCCAAAACCCCTGCGCTATATTAAATATAATCAAAATTAACCAAAATGGACCAGTTTCGCATCTTGTTAGGATACCCCATTCCAACACTTAAGATCATGGTATTTATATTTTTCTAGAAATATATTTTTCATATCATTCCATGACCTTATTGAATTAGTAGCTAAACTCATGAACCATTTAACAGCTCTATCCTTCAATATTGTAGGAAACAATCTCAATTTTTTTGTGTGTGATAGGTAGCCATAATATCTAAAAAGTATTTGAAATTCAAAGATAAAGGTTTCCAGATCCTCTAACCTCATACCATGGAAGGTTGGAAGGAAATATGGAGGGATGCTCTTCCTATGCACGCTGCTATCAATATCTTGAATGGGAAACCCAATATGATATTCTTCATTGTCATCATCTCCATCCATGTCTTCTACCTTATCTTCCATCTATTATTCTTCTACCCAAAAAAGTGGATGGTGACATGGTTCTTACTTCACCACGTGATCAAATGAGAGGGGGGGGGAGGGGGGAGGGGTCAATGTTGGAGAAGTATTTTTAATTTTTTTTAATAAGAATGCTAATGCAATACAATTCTCTCTTTTGAAATGAAATATGCCTAATGAAAACATTTTGTTTTTTTTTTTCAGGAAAATAAATAAAT
The DNA here is from genome assembly GCA_034641835.2 of Pinus albicaulis. NCBI lineage: Eukaryota > Viridiplantae > Streptophyta > Pinopsida > Pinales > Pinaceae > Pinus > Pinus albicaulis. Next base: position 1,039,511,563 of record CM076579.1, read on the forward strand.
GAATCAACTAGGGAAGAAAACAATTCATCCTTTGACACCTCCTTAGAAATGATGCCAAAAAGTGATGAGCCTCGGTATTGCATTAAGAATGTTGCAACTACAGAGGCTACTAGCTTTAATTATCAACCCAGGGTTCATAAAAACTTAAGAGGTATCGGCACTATGTCTACAGCATACAATGTTTCCTTCTTTGTTTGATTTGATGTAAAGGAGGGAATGTCATGAAATCGAAGCCTAAACTAATTGTAGAAATGGAGGTGTTGCTTTGAAAAGAAATTAATCCTAGGAAAGAACAACAATTTGTAATTGAAATCCTAAGAGCATGAATTAAAATAAAAATACCTAATATAATTTGCGAAAATTAATGTCTTAAGTTGTGTTTATTCTTCCTCAATCATGTATTTAGATCCTAGGGGTCGTGATTCATGCCCGAGAGACAAAAACCAACCATTGCGAGCAACTCTATTTTTTCTACAGGCAAGTATGTTTTGGAAATAACTCACCGAATGAATAAGTAAATAAAATTAAAATGGGATGGGAAAATTTTTTTTATTAAGTATGATGTATTAGGTCTCCATTACAAGTGGAATCACTCTGAAATACCCCTGTTCACATGTGCTAAAAAATAACAGAAAATTACTACTCTAAAATCTGTAAATTCAAGAAGTAGTGAGCTAGTTAATCTATCAAATGCCTAACCTAATCAAGTGAAAATGAAATGGTGTAATTTTTTTATAACAAATTCAACATTATTATGACCTAATACAAGTGGAATAAATTTAAATGGATCTCATTAAACCCTTCTAAAGAATATCATAAATTTACTACTATTTCGCAACAAGGCATTTCCAGAAATCTTGTATTCGTGAACTAGTAGCCAAATCCAAGTAGCTTAATGATTAACATGACCTTCCAAATTTATTCTAAGGATGAATAATGTTTTAAACTTGAAGAAAACCTATAAAATAACTCACTTAAATAATTTTACTCAACCCTATAACAAGAAAAGAGACAATAATAAATACAGAAATATGAAAAATAGAAATAAGAGATGTATGTGAATAAGTAGTGAAAAGAACATAAATAAAAGGTGAAAGAGGGGTATGAGGCTCCTAGAATGGCCAAGCCCAAGGACTTAGAGTCCTATGGAATAAATTAAGCCTTAGAATCTTAAAATTGCACCAATATTCATTATTGAATCAATCCAAGTACATCCCTGCAAGAAAAGAAAGTGGAGCTACCAGAAAACAAGTTTTCTCCATAATAAGACTAAAGAATATGTGGCCCTAGAGGCCAATTCGAATTGGTACTTATATAAAATGATGATGAAGCATTCTCCTTGAAATGAGGAAACTTTCCCCTCTAAAATCCCTCAAATTTTGGATTTCGTTCCCAACACTAGGAGTTTGTAGTAAATGACAGGGAACACATTCCTATATTTTCTCAATCTTCAGAGTTCTAGTATCTCTCCATAATTTATAAATTATCTCATGACATTTTTCTCATTTATTCTTCAATATTGATCCTCTAATAGTAGGGAGAAAGTCCCTAAATTATCTCCTTCTCGAAATCTTCATAAATTTTCCAATATTCTCACAATATTCTTCAAAATTAAATAATATTAGGCACAAATATGAAATTATCTCTAAACCTTCCTAAGAACATATTAAAGCATAAAAAAGCATTATTAAGTGTAGAAGGAGAGATTTAGTATATATTTTATGTGACTAATAAAGGTTATATGGGCCTTAATATATGTCTAATTTAGAGGCCCATTAGACTTCCAAGAAGCTCTCTCCAATTTGGGAAAGGTGCTGAGAAGGTGCATTGAGATGCATCTCTCCCTAAGTTCGGAAAATTGTGAGTTCTTAAAAAGAGTAGTAGTAGTATTGGGCCAATCAATATCAAAATAAGGAATACAAGTGGACCCGAAAAAAATCACCATCATAAAAAGGGTGCTTGCTCCTAAAAAACATAGAGATGTCAGAAGTTTGCAAGGTCTAGTTGGATACTATAGAAGGTTCATCAAGGAATTCAGCAAATTGGATTCGCCATTATTTGGTTTTTTGGCCAAAGATTATGAATTTATCTGGTCCATTCTTTGTCAAGGATATTTTGAGCTCATTAAGGAAAATTTAACTACTTCCCTCACAGATGCATCAGACAAAGTTATGGGGGAAAATTTGGGGTAGTCGAAATACAAATTACCCCATGCCATTTATTTCATTGGCAAGAATTTGTGCATGACAGAAATCAACTATACTATTACAGAAAAGGAATTGTTATCCATTTTCCATGATTTAAATAAATTTAGACATTATATCATTGGTTATCAGACTTTTATACGCACTGATCATGCATTCATTAAGTACTTAATGAATAAACCTGATGTTAATTCTAGAATAATTAGATGGTTTTTGTTATTATAGAAGTTTGACCTGACAGTTATTGATAAACCACGGAAGGAGAATGTTTTTGCATATTTTATATCTAGACTAAATCTACGTGAAGATGAGGAAGGAATGGTGAATGACCAGCTTCCAGATGAACACCTATTTTCTACCTTAGCACTCTCTCCATGGTTTTTTGACACAACTAACTACTTGGTTGCTGAAAAATTCCCTCCAAACCTCTCATCCACGGAGAAGAGAAAGATCATTAAATAAATCACCCCTTTCACCTGGATCGGTGGAAATATCTTGAAGATGAGCCCTGACCAAATTCTGAAAAATATGTGTGAGGAAGGAAGAATTATTTTACATCGCCTCAGCATGTCATGATAGTCCTTTTGGAGGCAATTTTTCTGCAAAAATAACAGCCTTCAAATATTTGCATGCAGGCTACTATTAGCTTACCCTCGACCAAGATGCCTGGGGATACACTAGTAGGTGTGACCAGTGCCAAAGGATGGGGAAAGCTACACAGAGGGATGAAATTCCTCCATACCCTCAGGTGGCTCTAGAGCCATTTGACAAATGGTGCATGGAATTCATTGGACCCATTGATCCACCATCCGATTGAAGAGTTATATCATAGTTTGCACTAACTACCTCACCAAGTGGGCTAAAATAGGGGCTGTAAAGGTGGAAACAAAGGAGAAAGTAGCATAGTTTCTGATAGAGAATGTGCTCTACAAGTTTGGATACCCTAGAGAGGTAGTCACTGATCAGGGGGATCAATTTAAATCTCATCCCATTGAAAATATTTTGAGGTGGCACAAGATCAAGCATAAGACTTTCACTTCCTACCATCCTCGAGAAAATGGCCAGGTAAAAGTGACAAACAAATCCTTGGAGAATATTCTCATGAAGGTTGTGAGCAACAACATGAAATATTGGGTAGATGGATTGGTGGAAGCCACTTGGACCTACAATACCACTTGGAAGACAACCGCAGGGTTCACTCCTTATGACTTAGTCTATGGGAAGAAAGCTTTGCTTTCCATTGAGTTTGAATACAACACCTTGAGGATGGAAGTTGAGTTATAACTAGATATCATAAAGGCCCAACAAGAAATTTTTTTGCAGCTAAATGGTTTGGATGAGTTCAGGATGCAAGCACTCCTTCACACAGAAGTGATTCAGCTGTAAAGGAAGGTTTGGCATGATAGGAACATTAACAAAAACACCTTTCAAGAAGGATATTGGTCACTACTCTATGACTCAAGGTTCAAGGAATTCAAAGGCAGATTAATGAAAAGATGTATGGGACCTTACAAAGTGGAAAAATGATATGATAATGGAGTGGTTTAGATCATAACAATAGATGAGGAGAGGATTCCCCTATTTGTCAATGGGTGTAGGCTCAAAGTATACAAGAAACCTCTGTATAGGGATGAGTTTGTAAATTCCACAAACAAGGAGGTGTATTTCAATGGAAGGTCCATAGTTTTCAGTGCCTCCCCATCCTAGAAAAAAGAAAAGAAAAATTAGGAATAAAAACGCATGATTAAAAACCTCTTTGAGGCGCCCAAGGCCAACTCCATTGTTGAAAACCTCCATGAGGTAGTCTTGGAGAAGAAAAAGGAAAAAAAAATAAAATAAAATATCCTTGGGTAAAAACCTCCTTGAGGCACCCAAGGCAGGCTTGTGGGTTGAAAAACTCTGTGGAGGCAGCCCACCTATCCTAACAAGAAAATAAAAAATAAAAAAGATCACACCTATGCACTCAATTATTTATGGTTTGCAAGTTGTTGATCAAAGGAAATTTTAAACAGAGAAGAGCAGTTTTCTTCCTATATCCTCTCTCTCCTCTACCTACCCACTCCATAAGCATGCATCCATCCACCCATTTCTCCTTTCAAGTAAGAAAAAAACCCATTTTTTTCTTGTTGGCATTATGATGTAATATGTTGATATGTTTTCCTTGATGGAAACCTAGTTCATGAGTTTACGTTTGATAGAAACCTACTTGTTAAAGATGTAAAAATGATGTATCTATAGGTCAGTTCAGATGTGATAGAAAAGGGAATTCCAGTCAGTGATAGAGAAATGACAAAGGTGATGTTTCACAATTCATACAAAGGTTTGATGAAGGAAACCTAAGTGTACTCACAGGTTTTATGAAGGAAACCCACGTATACATCTAGAATTAGTGTATACGCAGTTTTGATGTAGAGATGTCACGATATACACATGGGTATGAAGAAGCCAAGTCGTGTATGTACTTAAGAACTCAGTTTATGATACTAGGGGTTCTTACCATGGTATTAGCCCACAATATTGAGCGTTATGTCGTCTATTTGATTTCGTCTAAGAATACCATCGACAATTGTGTGGCTTTTGTTCATGGTATTGGGAAAGGCTCAAACTATACAAGGAGAAGAATATCATAGCGCAAGGTGTGAAAGTGTAGGAGTTTTTTATTGAATACTTCACTCTAAAGTGTATATGCATGGAATGGGTCATTTTATTAATAGATTTGAAATAATGATGCACCTCTGAATACAATGATGGATCAGGATCTCTTGACCTGAAGTGACTATGTATTTTCTTGATATGTTTGTGAGATGTCTAGATCTGTGGTCTAGCGCATGTTTTCTGAAGTGAAGGGTATGATCTAAGAAAGTCTGTTGATCTGAAACCTTATGCAATATTGAATATGTACAGATCTATATGCTAGTTTGTCATGGTGAAACTGCGTATACACGCGAGTTCCTTTTAGCAAAAGCGCGTATGGAAGTTAGGGTTTTTATGAATATTGTTGAGGATAATTTTTGATCATTTCTACTATAATTATGTTGTTTGTCAATGAAGTCTTCATGTAGATCTAGATTGTTTGAATATTGTTTATGCTACTAGTTGATTATGTATAAATATGATAAGTGACTAGGTGATTGAATATGATGGATACTGCTGACTGAATAGGGGTTCAGTAAATCTGACAAAGTATGCCTGAATTTCTCTGATCTATTCTGAGTCTAATCAGATTCCTAAATTCAATATATAAATATCTATACGTAGGTTCGTCCATAGGAAAGTGCATATATATGCACATTTCAGTGACTAAATTAGCGTATAAATTTGGTTTTATGAATGATCAGGGTTGAAATTGATTCTGCATGTTAATTCAAAAGTATGGGTTTATTGTTGTGATCTAGCTATAGTGATCTCACTATTCTATTTAAAGATTGGATTGTGGCTATTGGTGTTGATCTACAAATTTTGTTGTGTTGAAGTTGTTGGATGTAGTGTGAAAATTAATAAAACGTAGTCTACAGTGGGCCTGAAGGTTGAAGCCTTCAGTGAGGAAGTAGAAGCTTCCTACCAGTAGAAGCTGGTGTTATGTTTAGGGGGTCATGGATCCCTTCCAGTAGTAGCTAGTAAACAAGATCTGGGGGTTCGAGCTCCCTTCCAGTAGCAGCTGGAGAATGAGAGAAGGTTGCAGCCTTTTGCAGGTGGGTGCTTTCGTATTGATATGAATTTGAATCAGTACAATATTTTAAGCAGTTTTCTATATAATAAATATTGAAGACAAAGACGACAACAACGATGGTTTTCTCCCGACTTGGGTTTCCACCTTAAATCTTGGTTTTCATGTGTGATGCACTTGTGTTATGATTTATTCTATTATTACTGTATCTGTTTACTACTTAACTATCTAATGCATAACTAATGAAATGGGCTAAGTAATGTTTTTTGAATATTTATCTGAACATTAAGGTATTTGGGTATGCGTAAGTTTCCCTTAGAATAGCTGTGTGTATACACTATTTGGGCTAATCAAATTTGCGTATAGAAATCATTAAAAGTAAAGTAAAAGATTGTGATTCTTATAGATATTGATTCATCCTCCCCCCCCTCTTAGTATTTTTCCCAACATTTCTCTTATCTGTAATTGCTACAGGATGTACTAGCTACTATAGGAAACCATGTAACTGTTATAGGAAACTCATATGTGAGAAAGGAAGCTCTATCAAGGGCATCTAAATTTCAAGAAAAGCATGAAAATTGATTTTTTTTCCTATACCTACCACTCCTAACCCTCATTCCACTCCATGCATAAGTACTCACTCTATAAACCCTATTTTTAGCCACTAGCATCTAGGTTACATATATCTGGACATGGGACCTCTACTCTCACCTCTCCATCACTACACTCACTCCATAGCTCCCTCCCTAACCTCCTTATGACTTCTTGTAGTAATCCTGTACATGGCACAACAAGGTCAAAAAGCGAGAATAAATCGATGGAAATGGATTAGAAGGACCACCAACATACTCCAGGACGATGATCACACCATCAGGATCACATAAGGACCTCCATGCCGCACTTGAAAAAATAAAAAGGTTAAGTAGTTCACTCAGAAATAAGTTTCTCATTTAGAAAATGTATAAAAAAACACAACAAAAGGAAAAACATTCATGGCTATCACCAAAAAATAGCTCCCTACATCAAATGATGTCAGCAACTCCTCAACAACAAGTAGCCTCAGGTATGGCCCTTCACCCTCTCTCTATGCACTCATGTTGACCAAAATGAATTAATGTCAAGAATTAGAGATTAAAAAGGTAGAAAGGTGGCGAGTTAGCTTGACCACCCTCGTGAAGTTAAAGTGAATGAGAAATTGAGTGTGCATGCCACCTAGGAAAGTAAAATTAGTTAAGGGGAAGTTCACAAGGACATGGAGTTGATTCTAAGGTAGAGGCGATGATTAATTGGATTGGGACCAATGGTCTAGAAAAAGAAAACTCGTGCAACAGTCCAAGTCATGAATCCACTCCAAGTTCAGTTAAGTTTCCATAAAGGTAAATGGCATCTGATTCTTCTCATTTCATTTAGAATTTTTAGATCAATGGGAGGAAGTAAATTTAGAGGAGTGATCGAATAATGCAGTACCAAGATCGAGTCTTCATGTAAAACCCGTGTTATAGGAAAGTATGGATGTTATAGAAAACTTCAAAGAAGGTTCATAAGTGAGAAAAACTGAAAATAAGAGCCCCTAATAGGTGTTATTAACTTCTAATACCACCATATTCCAAGAAGAAAAAAACTATAATTCAGAGGTAAGTGGTTGCCACTCCCCAAAGTTGTGAATTTTCCATGAAATTTATACACAGTCAGTAATAATTTGGGAATTAAGAGGTTGAATCAAGGTAGCCAGAGTTTATTTAAAAGCTATAATCTCTAAGGCCACACTTCACCAATAACTCTTAGACTAAATCATTCAACCAGCTTCCCAACATAACCATAAAATGGGAGGAGGATTTAATAGAAGGGAGCCCACATATATCAAAAGGATAAGATTTCACCCTCACGTGGTGGAGATTTTCATGAACCATTAGTGGTTAGGTTTCTTCGAGCTCCTCAAAGGGTTCGATGAGGAGATAACTAAAGAATTTGCAGTGGCCCTGCAATCACAAGTAGATGAGAGGGCCAACAATGTGGTTAGAGGCCTAGCTATCCCAATTACACCTAGGTTAGTTATAAGAATAACCACTTTTCCCCTAGGATTCAAGTGGAATAGGGAAGATAGGGTGCCCAACACTTCAGCTAAAAACAGTTTCTTTTTCTCAGGTGAAGAATTCATTGAAGAAAAAAATGGAATGAGGAGAGAAAGCCTTCCATACCCTTGGGATGAAGTATCATTCCACATTATGAAATTAATTTCCTATGAGGGAATACTTAGTGTGGTTTATGGATACCACTTTAGGTTGTTGAATGAACATATATTTCAAGGAGAACCTGCTCTAGAACAAATACTGAGCATTCCCTATTTCCTTCTGCACTCAATTAGGGACATGAGCCAAAAGGTGAGGGAAAGGAAGTACCAACGCTTAGCTCACCATGGCCTCATCAAGTTGATGGTGAATGATGATCTAAATAGATTGAACCTCCCTATGGACTGGTCCTGATTCATAAATATGGATGGGGAAGCCTTCATAGCCACCGAAACTAGAAAAAACTCTGCCTCTAGTTTTGGAGAGAGGGGAATGGAATAAGAAGAAGAAGGGGAGGTTGAAGAGACAAAAGGAGAATATGAGGAAGAAGAAGAGATGGAGGTTGAAATAGATTACACAGAAACACTAGAAACAAAGGAAGGAAAAGAAGAAGAAAAAGAGGGAGATGAAACAAAGGAAAATAAGGAAGAGAAGGAAGGTGACGACGAAATATTAGATCCTATTATAGGCATTTATACCTATCCTCAATAGACCAACATATCACCAAATATAACAGAGAAATAATTGGCTGCTACCTTACCATTTTGATCAAACTAGTGAAGAGAAAGAGAAAAAGACAAAGACCCATGTACCTCAGGACTAGAAAGAGTGCCAAGGTAAGGTAGGGGAATCCACAGACTCCAACCCAAAGCCCTATAAAAATTTAGGAGTCACCCAAAAAGGATGATGAGATAAGGTTGGAATAAAGGAAATTTCAAGAGGTCACCTCACCTGATAGGAAACCTATGACCTATTGGATGATACATTCATCTAAGTTGGCATCCCCTACAAATATATCAACCCTCACAGACCCTTAAAAGAAAAAAAAGAAAATAAAGTAAGGGCTGGTTTTCTACAGGAAAAACAGAGTTTTCTACAAGAAACTTTGTCTGTGCTACAAGAAACTCCAACAGTACCAAAAAAAAATTAGGAAGCCTTGGAGGAGGGAGATAAGTCAGCCATGGGTGGGAAAGAGGCCCAAGAAGTTGAGAAAGAAGGACAAGTTAAAGGAAAATATGTAAAGGGGAGGAAGAGAAGGAGAAAAAGGAGTTTCCTACCTCCCAAAAATATGTCCCTAAATATATATCAGTATTTTCACACCTTAGCCCTCAGCCAAATCTCAGTTCATACTATACATTTATTGAAGGGGGGAGAATGATTCCTCAGAAGACTGCATTCCCCTTATTTTTTCAGTTGGAACAAGAAAGAGCACGCACTCATCAGTGGATACCAATTGCTACAACAAAAGGTGTGCATTACATAGGGATCATGAAGGAGAAGGTCACTGAGTTGGGAAGGAATTTTTCTGATGTTAGACTCAAAGAATCCATGCTAAATGAGCAGCTTCACGAAACACAGGTAGAGAATGCAAAATTGAAGAGTCAAATTTAGTAAAAAGACAAACCAATTTCCACCATGGAAGATTTGTGCATGGAGGCCATCCAACACAGACATCTATCAAACTCATATGCCATCTACCTCAAATAACAGTCGCTCCAATTTCAAATTAAGACATTAGCCTCTCATAGGTCCTTACCTTTTCAGAACTGCATGAAATTCATTGACTTTTGCAATCAGTATAGCATGGGAGACAAGGCCAAGATGGCAGAATTATACATTAAAAATATTCTTTTGACAGACTAAAACATTTGGTACCCTAACCCTAGTTTGGGAGATATGAAGTTAATGGAATTGGATTCTTGGATGGTCAATGAGGAAGCAAGAGAAGATGAAGTAAAGAATGTGATGAGAAGAGAGAACATGGAGCCTCTACACATAAGGGCTTAACTATTCAACCTAGGAGAGTCATCAACAATCACTTCATGATAGAGAATGATGTCAGCCTTGCAGGTAAGTACCTTAGCACACAAGCACAAGCCATTACACTTTTTGATGATATTTCGAGGATGTTGTGAGATGAATGTGCAATGTCAAGTCAAATAAAGTGGAATGGCCTCCCACTTAGTCTCCAAAAAATGGAATATCATACCCTAGAAAGATTGAGGAGGGCCCTAGAAAGGTCATCATTATACAAGAGGGCTATGTAGCCAATGAAAATACAATAGCTTGGCTTGAAGCTCAGTCAAATTTTGTTGTTGAGACTGGGTGAAGGGAAAGACCAAGATGAGGAAAATAGAGAATGGGAGGAGGCATAAAGGAATTTTGGATTTTACCCTCCTGAAGGAACTCCTTCACTTCTTTCTTGGGAGGTCAAAGGGGCAACTAAAGCAATGAAAGAAATGAAGAAGGAAGACTAAGTTGCTTAGAGGATGAGAAACCATTTGGTATGGGGGTGATGATGAGCACCACCATATTGTATAATTGGAGGGGTTAAGTGTCACCTTTTTAGCCTTATTAGTCTCTCTTTCGCACATTTAATTACATTATGTTCATATGTTGCTTAGTGTAGATGGTGATTAAGGCTTGTCATACTTCGAATGCCTAATACAGGTTAAATGCAAGATAATCACGAAGATATTCCATTTTTGTTGAATATTCAATGATCAAAGCATAGAGTAGACAACGAGAAGAGATTATAGGAGGGTTTCCCACCTCCCTATTTCGTAACGGCAACGAAGGGATCCTCGAGATTCCCTCTACATTGGATAATTTTTGAGGTCTAAAATGGGCTTCCTAAGAAAAATGTACAACCAAATAAACTTTACAAGAACCAATAAGATTCAAGATGATTATTTCAACCATGGGGGATGATTGACCATTTTTTGGGTAAAAAGGTAGAAAGATTAAAAAATAATAAAATCATAAAACTACTTTTTCAACTTGTATTTTCAACTTATATCCCTAAGATTTTACTTAAATTTCGAGCGGGAGTACTCATTGGATGCAAAATTTAATTTCTCATCCAAGGAGTACCCATGTTTGATACTTTTGATGGACCCTACTGCACTAAAAATGAGAAATACATGAAAAAAACGTGATTTAAATCATGTTCTTCATGTATTTCTCATTTTTCGTGTATCAGAGCTCATCGAACTATTGGAAATACTGAGCAGGGGGGGGGGGGGGTGAATCAGTATTCCTTTCAATTATAGCATTAGCTAATCTTCAATTATTATTAGTGTTTGTACAATGATAGCAGAAAACAAGAGAAACACAAATGCGCACAGTTTTTAAGGTGGAAACCCACTTCGGGACAAAAACCACCTAATGCTTTTCTAATAATTCTTTAATATTCAACTCCAATTGAAAATAAAGCTCCAACTTCCTAGAATATAGAAAAGCATTCTTCTCTAGCTCCCATTGGATGGATGCACCAACGCCCGATATTCTTCAGTAGTCAACTGAATGGATGCCCCAACACCCAATGAGCTACAAGTGCCCTAGCACCACCCTACCACCCTATAGAAGAATAAAAGAAGAATGGACTCCCGTACCAGGGAAAATGGTCCACTTTACAATGATATAGAATGATGTAGAAGAAGAAGTTATACTAGACCATAACCCCAACTTTGACACAACCACCTAATGATGATCCTAGACCTCCCAACACTCGCTTTCAACCCTTGGAAGATAGATACTGTACAATTTGTAGCAAGAATGTATTTGCAATATCAGTACAAAGATGATTACAATGATTGTATGCAGTGCTGCCCACTTGAAGACTTCATATGATGAACTTCTTGCTGCTGTTATGCACCTTGGTTGCTGCCCTTGTCATGCTACCCTCTGCTGCACCTTGCTTTGCTTTGTTGCCATAGAAAGTCTAGTCCTTTGCAACAATTGACAACATATGATCTAGCTTTTGCTTGCCTTCCAGGAGCTCGATATTTAATCTGGTGTATCTCTGTTATTTCAGATCCTCAATATCTGATTTTTGGTCCTGTAGTATTCCTCTAAGTCATCTTTCCAATGCCAAAATTCTGACCCAATTTGGATTCTTCAAGAGATATTTATACCCAATCTCTCACAATGCCCTAATTATGGACTATTTCAGCAGAGCGCACGTGTATAGCATTGCAAGTGTCACTGTTTCTTCATTTGGCTATTAAATTGATATAGAAAAAAGTACATACTACATACTATGTGCCACTTTTTATGGAATTCCAATCCAATACTCAAAGAGAGAGTTATGATGAATTTACCAAGGTCACTTCTTTGAGATGAATTTCAGGAGCCTGCAAAAATCCTTGACTTCAACAGATAATATCTCCAAAAACATTGCGCACCTTGATCTAAAATTTTTACAGCAGCTTCCTCAGGATCTCTGCTTCACCTCATAAAAATGTCAGCTTCTGAACCTTCGTAGAAAAAAATTTAGAGCACAAATTCCACGATGACCTGTTTCAAATGGCGAAATCCCTTGCCTAAGGAGGATAAGAAGATCACAATTTATATAAATGCTTAAGTTGAGAGGGGCTTCAAAAAGTGAACGTGGGAGGGATTTTAGGAGCTTGAAAAGTATTAATTATGACTTTTCAATGACCCATGCCCCAACCCCATGGGGTTTTAGCCCACTAACTGGGGGTACAAACTTCAAACATGAATATCTCTTAAACCTTGAAGAATTACATGGCGTGCCATATATCAACGGAAACATCTCGACAAGTAGAAACCATAAAAAGCATTATTGACCCAGAATATATTAATTTGGTAGGTCAAAATTCCCATGCAATATTGGGTTAGCCCTTGGTGCTACTTGGGTTGACATCAATGACAACCGCTAATCAAAAATCTCCTCCTTTGGCATTGATGGCAACACAAGTACTCCCTCTGCGATCATGACACCTCTTACTACAACATTCTCTCCCCCTTTGACATCAATGGCAAAGGGTAACCCCCCCTGAAACACAACCATTCTGCGGACCTGTACACACTTCCACTTTCCCTGACACACAGCCGTCCTGCAAACCTGTAATCTAATGAGAACTTGGGAGAATCCCAAGATTTTGACGAAGTTATTCAAATGCTTCATGAGGTAAAGGTTTAGTGAAGATATCAACAATTTGTTCTTTTGTACAAACATACTGAAGTTTGATATTCTTTTCAGCGACTTGTTCTCTAACAAAATGATATTTGATCGGAATGTGTTTTGTTTTTGAATGCATGACAGGATTCTTGGAGATGATGATGGCACTAGTGTTTTCACAGAATATGGCAATATGCTCACTGAATTGTACTTGAAGATATTGCAAAGTTTGTTTCATCCAAAGAACTTGAGTACAACATGATGTTGCTGCAATGTATTCTGCTTCCACTGTAGATAATGAGATTGAAGTTTGCTTTTTGCTCAACCATGATATGAGACAACCACCTAGATAGAATGTTGCTCCACTAGTATTCTTACGATCATCAACGCTTCCCGCCCAATCTGCATCTGTAAAGGCTTGAATAATGAGATTGTTACCCTTGGGATACCACAAGCCATATTCTTTTGTGCCCTTTAGATATCGAAGAATTCTTTTGGCGAAAATAATATGTGATTCCTTTGGTGCTGCTTAGAATCTTGCTACTTGTCCAACTGCTTGCATAACATCTGGCCGAGAGGCTGTTACATAAAGAAGAATACCAATCATAGATCTATAAAACCTCTGATCCACATCCTTAGATGAGTCATCTATGCTCAATTTGCAATCTATTACCATTGGAGTAAGGACGGGTTTGCAATCTTCCATTTTGAATTTCTTGAGCATTTCCTTGATGTACTTGGCTTGACATATAAATATTCCTTTCTCTTGCTGAGATATTTGAAGCCCTAAGAAGTATTTCAACTCACCAAGTAAAGACATCTCAAACTCACTTTGCATCTTTGTAGAAAAGTTATTACTTAGTCGATAATCATTGCTACCAAATATTATATCATCCACATATACCTCAACGATTGTTAAATTATCTTTATCTATTTTTACATAAATATTGCTATCAACAATACCTTTCTTGAACCCTTGTTGACGTAGATATCCATCAAGATGAGCATACCATGCTTTGGGAGCCTGCTTGAGACCATATAGAGCCTTCTTCAACCTGCAGACATAGTCTTGTTTTTGTGATAGTAGAAAACCTTCAGGTTGTTCGATGTAAACTTCTTCTTCTAATTCTCCATTCAGAAATTCTGACTTAACATCCATTTGGTAGACTTTGATTTCTCTTGAACATGCATAGGCGAGAAACATTCGGATGGCTTCCATTCTGGCAACTGGTGCAAATGTTTCGTCGAAATCAATTCCTTCCACTTATTCATAGCCTTTGCAAACCAATCTTGCTTTTTTTCTGGTAGCCTGCCCATCTTCATTCAATTTGTTCCTGAACACCCATTTAGTCCCAATGAAATTTTTATCTCTTGTTCGTGGAACTAATTCCCAGGTGTTATTCTTCTCAATTTGATCCAATTATTCATTCATAGATGCTACCCAATGTTCATTCTAGCTGGCTTCCTCAAAACTACTAGGCTCAAAGGTTGCTCGAAAAGCAACATGAGCTTATTGTGATGAACGAAGTTGTCGACCTTCATTTATGTCACCAATGATTTGATTTGATGGATGGTTCTTTTGAATCCACTCTTTTTTTCTCCTTGGAAGGAGCTTCTTGTTGTTGTTCTGGTATATCTTGATGATCATTGTTTACTTCTTCCTCGTTGATAGTTTCTTCTTGTTCTACAATTTTATCTGTGTCTTTTTCAGCCTCTGTCTCACGTTTCAAAGATTCTAGATCCTCATCATTACTCGCTAGAACACCATCTTCGTCAAATGTAACATTTATGCTCTCCACTATCTGTTTTCGTCTTAGATTAAAGCATTTATAGGCCCCTCTTTTGCGTGAGTAACCAACAAATATACCTTCATCAACACGTGGTTCAAACTTACCCAAATTTTGATCTTCTCTTTTGATATAACATTTGCTTCCAAATATTCTGAAATATTTTACATTAGCTGGTTTTCCTTTCCATAATTCATATGGAGTCTTGTTGCAATTATTTTTTAGAATACTTCGGTTGATAATGAAGACCGCCGTATCAATTGCTTGAACCCAAAATATTTCATCCAATTTTGAGTCCTTCAACATTGTTCTACCCATTTCCTATATGGTTCTATTCTTTCTTTCAGCAACTCCATTTTTTTGAGGTGTTCGTGCTGTTGAAAATTTCCTTTTTATTCCATTTTCGTCACAGTATTGCTGAAATAATTTGGAAGTGAATTCTCCACCATTATCTCATCTTATACACTTTATTTTCAAATCAACTTCATTTTTAACCAACTCCTTGTATATCTTAAAGCGCTCAAATGCTTTAGATTTTTTCTTTAGGAAACTGACGGCTGTCATCCTGGTATAGTCATCTATCATTAACATGAAATATAATTCTCCGTCTAAGCCTTTTGTTCTCACAGGGCCACATAGATCAGTATGTATCAATTCCAATGGATGTGATGAAAAGTGTTCTTTTGTTTTAAATTGGACTTTTGTCTGCTTGCCATGCCGACATGCCTCACATAGTGTGTTGGAAGGTTTTGAGATTTTCAGCATTTCTCGTACTACTTCCTTTTTTCTTATCCTGACAATATTGTCAAAGTTTATGTGACCCATTCGTTTGTGCCATAACCAGCTTTCATCTTCTTTAGCTAGTAGACATGCTTTAGTTGCTTCATCTAGAACATATATGTCGTTTGGAGCTCGACTTGCTGTAGCCACAATTTTACCATACCTGCCTTTCCTGATTTCACATTTTTTGGAGTTGAATAGCATTGTGTCCTTGATCACACATTTGTCCAACATTGAGAAGATTGTGATTCATGTTTTCGACCAATAGAAAATTCTTGGCTATAACATATTTGCTTCCGAGAGTGATGGTACCTGATCCTATAACATTTGAAGATCCATCATTTCCAAAGGATATGGTTCCATCCTTCTTCTCTTTCAGAGATACAAATTTCTTTCTATCTCCAATCATATGCATTGAGCAACTGCTGTCAACATACCACACATATTTATTTTTTTGAGCCTTGAGAGCGAGAGCACAATTATCAGTCTTCTTCTTCTTCCATGTTCATTCATTCTATGGCTTCGAAGATTCTTCTGGAGGATTTTCAAGTCTGCAGTCTCTGGCTATGTGTCCAAAGTTCTGACATTTGTAACATTCCATATTATTTCTTAAATGTTCAAATCTATTGATGTTTCGTTGAGCCCTGGGAGGTTGATATTTGAAGAATCTCTTGGAATTGTATTGGTTCCTAGGGTACGCGCGACATTCTACATCTTTATGACCAAATTTTCCACATGAATAACAATAGCCATGAAAAATATGTTGGTACCTAGATGAAAATCTTCGTCGAGGAATCGTCTTCCAAGGATGTGCTTGCAAATCTTGTCCAATGAAGTCTTCATGTATGTCAGATCTCATAGGTTCATTGTATTTTGTTGTAGAAGGTCCTGCTTCTTCTTCTTTGTAACCGAGGCCAGTTCTGTCGTTGTAAGATCGTTGATTGTTGATGAGTTCTTCCAATGCCCTTGAGCTGTTGGCATAGTTTTGGACAATTTTTCCCTTCTTCACTTCCTTACGCAGTGAGACTACTTCTGCTTCTAATGCTTCCCTTTCTTGGTTTCTTTCTTCCAACTTCTTTTGAAGTGACTCTTCAATACATTTGTGTTCTTCAACTTTAATTTGGAGACCTTGAACTTGTTTTTCAAGAGTATTGGAACGGATCTTCTTAGCATTGGGCTCTTTTATAAGCTTGATTGCCTCCTCATAAAATTCTTCTATGGTCAACCCTTCTTCTTCATTGTTTGATACTTCTTGTTTATTGTGCTTGGCCATAAACAATACTTTGTCATTGGCTTCTTCTTTGTTGTCACTTTCTTCATCGGATGAGGAGCTATATTCTTTAGAGAGAAAGTTCCTTTTGGATCCTTTATTTTTTCCTTGCCTGTTGAATTTCTTAAAGCCTTTCTTTCCTTTTGAGTTGCCATCACTTTTGTTTGGACATTTTGCTACGAAATGCCCAACCTCACCACAACCGAAACATATCAATGGAAGTTTACCTTTGAATTTTCCCTTACTAGGTTTTAGTTTTCTCATAAAGTAAGCATATTCTTCATCTGAAAGACCTTCTCCATCATCTCCCTTTTCTTCACACTTGCAGGTGCATGTCATTTCAATTGAAGGTTGTTTGTCCTTATTGGTTTTCTTAGATGCAACGAATGCAGTTTCTAGATTTGAAGTACCCTCTTCTTCATCAAGTCTCATTTCATATGCTATGAGAACTCCATGTAATTCCTCTTTGCTGAGTTTGTCCAGATTTGCACTGTATTCTAAGACCGATACCTTTGGGTTGAATCTCCATGGTAACGTTCTAAGAATCTTTCGTATAATAGTCTTCTCATCAACTAGCTCTCCCAATCCTTCCAGAGTATTGGTTATTTCATCAACGTATTGGAAGTATGCAGCAATGTTGCAATCTTCTTTCATTCTAAGTTGCTCAAATTTTGCTCTATATATTTGAAGCTTTGCTTCTTTGACATTTGAGTCACCTGCATATATATTCTCAAGCTTGTCCCATACATTTTTGGCAGTTTTACAACCCAACACCTTATGATAAGCAGATTCAATAAGTCCACCGATAATAATATTCTTTGCTTTTGCATCATTTACCAAATTCTTCTTACCTTGTTCATCCGTAGTTGATGTAAATCCATTTTGAATAGTGTCCCATACTTCGTAACCTTGCGCTAAGAGATAGACCTCCATTCTTCCTTTCCAGAGTGCATAATTATTTTCATTGAATAGAGGTACAACATTCTTGGTATGCTCCATGACCTCCTTCCCGTTGTTAAACTGCTATTGAAGGAACCAAGCTCCGACACCAATTGTTGGAAATACTGAGAGAGGGGGGGTGAATCAATATTCCTTTCAATTAGAGCATTAGTTAATCTTCAATTATTATCAGTGTTTGTACAATGATAGCAGCAAACAAGAGGAACACAAATGCACACAGTTTTTAAGGTGGAAACCCACTCCGGGACAAAAACCACCTAATGCTTTTCTAATAATTTTTTAATATTCAACTCCAATTGAAAATAAAGCTCCAACTTCCTAGAATCTAGAAAAGCATTCTTCTCCAGCTCCCACTGGATGGATGCTCCAATGCCCGAGATTCTTCAATAGTCAACTAAATGGATGCCCCAACACCCAATGAGCTACAACTCACCCTAGCACCACCCTACCACCCTATAGAAGAATAAAAGAAGAATGGACTCCCGTACTAGGGGAAATGGTCCACTTTACAATGATATAGAATGATGTAGAAGAAGAAGATATACTAGACCATAACCCCAAATTTGACACAACCACCTAATGATGATCCTAGACCTCCCAACACTGCCTCTTCAACCCTTGGCAGATAGATACTAGTACAATTTGTATAATAATGTATTTACAATGACTAAGTACAATGATACCTTTACAATGATTGTATGTAGTGCTGCCCACTTGAAGACTTCATATGATGAACTTATTGCTGATGTTATGCATCTTGGTTGCTGCTCTTGTCATGCTACCCTCTGCTGCACCTTGCTTTGCTTTTCTGTTGTAGAAAATCTGGTCCTTTGCAACCCTTGACAACACATGATCTAGCTTTTTCTTGCCTTCTAGGAGCTCGATATTGAATCTGGTGTATCTCTGTTATTTCAGATTCTCAATATCTGATTTTCAGTATTGTAGTATTCATTTGATTCATCTTTCTAATGCCACATTTCTGACCCAATTTGGATTCTTCAAGAGAGATTTATACCCAATCTCTCACAATGCCCTAATTATGGACTGTTTCAGCAGAGCGCACTTGTACGACATGCCATGTGTCACTGTTTCTTCATTTTGCTCTAAAATTGATAGAGAGACAAGTAAATACTGTGCACTATCTTCCAATTTTTATAGAATTCAAATCTGATACTCAGAGAGAGAGTTATGACAAATTTACCAAGGCCACTTCTTTGAGATGAATTTCAGGAGCCTGCAAAAAACCCTGAATTCAATAGATCCTATCTCCACAAATATTTTGTACCTTGATCTAAAATTTTTATAGCAGCTTCCTCAGGATTTCAGCTTCGCCTCTTCCATATTTCAACTTATGAACCTTCGTAGAAAAAAATCTAGAGTGAAAATTCCACAATGACCTGTTTCAGATGGCAAAATCCCTTGCCTAAGGAGGAAAAGAAGATCATAATTTATATAAATGCTTAAGTTGAGAGCGGCTTCAAAAAGTGAACGTGGGAGGGATTTTAGGAGCTTAAAAAATATTAATTATGACTTTTCAATGACCCATGCCCCAACCCCATGGGGTTTCAGCCCACTAACTGGGGGTACAAACTTCAAACATGAATATATCTCAAACTGTGAAGAATTACATGGCGTGCCATTTATCAACAGAAACATCTCAACAAGTAGAAACCATCAAAAGCATTATTGACCCAAAATACATTAATTTGGTAGGTCAAAATTCCCATGAAATATTGGGTTAGCCCCTGGTGCTGCTTAGGTTGACATCAATGATAATCGTTGATCAACACGAACGTATGCAACATGGGTACTCCTTGGATGAGGAATCAAATTATGCATCCAACGAGTGTTCTTTCTTGAAACTTGAGTAAACCCATAGGGAGATAAGTTGAAAATGCGAGTTGAAAAGGTAGCTTTTTCTTTTTTCCCTCTAAAATTTGATGATGTAATCAAATCTTATTTTATTATTTCCACTATTATTTTATAATTTCCTTAGGAGGCCCATTTTATACCTCAAAATTCCCCTAATAATAACTCGAAATCAAAGGTAGCCAAGAAAGTGGAAGATCAAGTGCACCAAAAATCAACTTCTCTTGTAGTCAAAGGGGACACATCACCTACTTTTTAGGGAATTTTTGGTAGCTACCCTTTAGGTTAAATTGGGCATAGCAAGAGTTCATTAGGATTTGAATTTTTGAGTAAGCTAGTAGACACTTAGCTCTTGTGGTAGACTTTTGAGACTTTCATTGTTATGTAATGAGACTATTTCTGCAATAAAATGAGTATTTAGTTTTTCCTTCAATGATTTAGCTTCAGAGAGCTGAGCTTCTGGGTTAGGGCCCAATCCATTGACATCAATACCTCTCTCTTGTTAATTTATGTTTATTTTTGTGCCATTGTAATTAGTTTATTTTATGAGTTTTAGCTACCTTGCTTACATTTCATTTTACTATTTTTTGGTTTTCTTCCATTTCACATTTGTTGTAGTTAGGATCTTATAGATCATGGTATAGTAGCATATAAACTCCAAAAGTTGTGTCAAAGCCTCCCTCTCTAACCTCTTTCATTGAAGCTTGAGGAGGGTATATCTTCACTACAAGCCCAAAATTTCTCTTCAATTTATGATTTCTTGGAAAGAATAGATAGGTTGTTGTAGTTGTCATGAAAATGTTGAGAATAATGCATTATATTTATGTTTGAATTCATAAGTATGTTTTCTTATCAAATTCAACTGATATTTTCTATATTATTCATCCTAGATTTGTCAATGTGTTATCACTCCCCCCAAACTTCTCAAGGTTGAGAGTGGGATTGAAGGAAGGTAACCACAAACTAGGCTTTATGTCAGGTAGCTATCCCTACCAGAACCATAGAGGGCTCTCTCAATGTAACTTTTCATTCAATTAAATGACTAGATATTTAATTATCTTAGGCTAGGCATGTAATCTCAGTAAATAGGGTTTTTGTTTGATGTTTGTGTGTTGGATAGGAATGACAGTAAGGAGACTAGGTCTAGGGTTTGAGGTCTAAATTCAAGATCAATTTGCAGAGAATATGGATGAGGCCAGGTAGGTAGCTTGAAAGCATGTTTATTTTTTCATTGTGTATAGGATGAAATGATAGAAAATCTGAATTAGCACTGAGGTGAATTCATTCATTTATAAGAACATAGACACATAATGTAAATCTTGTTAAGACAAAGCATGAAAAGACATGATTTTTTCTTGTAAACTAACAAGATAAACACTTATAAGAATGTATATGAAAGAGGAAAAAATATCATTCAACATGATAATATAAACATACAGATAAGGAACAAATTCTCCAAGGCATACCACAAGATTCTCAACATAATTTATGTAACACTATCTTTTATTTCATTCCAAAAGGCTTGTACAATAGCTCCACCAATAAAAAAAATATATCCAACCCAAGAAAAGAGTAAATTGAGTCTAATTATATAAAATATGCACCATGACACCTCATAGGGTCGAAGTCCCATCCAAAATTCATCATAAATACATGAGATGAGTTACTTCCTAGAATTTAGGGAGGTTATAAACCATTCCCTCAAATTCAGCTAATGACAGGGAGTGTGTGTCCCCCACATTAAATTACATTTTTCCTCATGATAAGAGGAAAAAAACAACTCAATTACTCCAATTCCATCTCAAAGGATAGAAAAACCTCGAAAATCTGACTTTTTATGGGCTTGAAAAGTGTCCTAAGGAATCCTATGCAGATGCGTAACACTTTTTTATAGATGCGTAACACCTTTTTACAGACCTGTAACACTTTTTTGCAACAGATTTTGAGGGAAATTTTGGACTCCAAATCCAAATATGGAAGATAGGTCAACTAGCCATGTGTTTCTAGTTTCTAGAACATCTTGAATTTTGAAAAATGACCCATGGGAAAGCCTCCAAAAGTTGATTCTCCCAAGCTTACTCTAGATGCATAGCGCCATGTTACAGATGCATAGTGCCTAATTTGAGAGGGATTTTTTAGGCCTTACGAGAGGATTTTTTTGGATGAAAGTGGTATGGTTGGAAATATTAGAATGTTTTCTACATAATTGAGTCATCAAGCATTATAAAACCCTTCTCCAAACCCTTGAAAATTTGATTTGAGGACAACCTGTTCAAAACTGCATAAAATGACCTTGAGAAACTATATTTTGAGCATTTGCCTCAAACCATAACACCTGTGCATAAAATAAAGGAAGCTTATTTTCTTTGTTTTATGATTGACAAATAAATCTTTCACATTTTTTAAATTCATCTCCATTTCTTCATAAACTGATTTTGAAGCAAAATTTTCCCTGTGTGGAATGTAAACCTTAGCAAATGATCACGAAGCTCTAAAAATGATGCCATGGGTCTGAGTTGGATCAAACCTAGAATTATTAACTCCTTATCTTCTTTTCTCTTCTCCCTCCATGTTGTTTGTCAAAAATAAAACACCCTAGCAAGATGAAATGGTTCGGGGAGGTGTAGAATTAGGAAAACAAGGGATAGTGGCAGGGTGTTTTTAGGGGCATAAATGGGGTAGAAAGAGGCTAGGGAAAAATCCCTAAAAAAATGAGGAAGTGGGGTGATATGTTGTCTCAAGAATACAGGTGTAATAACTTGAGATGGGTATGGGAAAGTGGGTCAAAATAGGAAACAGAAAGATTTTCCAGTTTTGTTGTGAAAGTGTAGTAAGGAGTTAGGGTTTTGATGAAAGAAGGGTAAAGGGATATGTGAGTGGTAGGGGGTGTTGGGGTAGGGTTTGTGAATGATGAATGAAGGTTGAGTGAAGCTTTATATGGTAGGACAAGTGTCTCCAATGGCCTAAACCAATCAAGGAGGCAGAAACCCTAGAATGGAAATAAAAACCATAGGGATAGAAAACATTCATACAATAATTAAATGACTTGAAGAAAGATTTGGAATGTAAACTTACTAGTTTTGAAGGTCACTTGAGGTTTTCACATTAGTTTTGAAACTTTAAGAGCTGATTTGGAAGCCAAAATCCAAAAACGTAGCACATTCCCAGATTCGTAGTAGATCCTTCCAGATGCATAATGCAACCTTATAGATGCGTAACACAGGCTTTTTGGAGAAATTTTCTTTATTTTATTACAACCCTTGATAATAATGGATCAATTCTGAAGGAAAGAGAAGAGCTCTTCCAAACATGAAAATAGAAAATGAGTTGAATAAGCCTTCTTTTTACTCTTTATAACATCTTGAAATGACTTTTTGTCTTTTAGTTAAACCAAAAACTTTGAGGAAATTTTTTCCTTTTTGGAAAAATTTGAAAATGTAACAAGTTTTGAAATAAGACAAATTGTCTTAATTTATTCCCATAACAATGCTAACTCCCTTTAAAATACTGATATGATGAAAATGAAGCCTTGTTTTCACTTTTTTGTGACATATTTTGGCTTTTCAGTGGCAAAACAAGGACACCTAGACAATAGACCTAGATGGAGATGGACTGATTGACCTAAGACTCTAATAAAAAAAGAGTTACATGACCTCTATGATGATGATGGCCATGAATGGGAAGAGAGGAGTAGCATTTTAGACCTAGACCATATGCAGTAACCAAAATTTATTTGAAAACTTGTTTGAAAAGACAAAATTTTGACTAAGGACTACTAAAAAGTAAACTGAAACAACATATTTGATCACTAAACATATTGACACTAACATTGGATCTAGTTGGGGATGGCAGCTCCTTCAGGAGGTGTCAAGAACACCGTAGACCAAGTAGCCTCATCCATTGGGCAATGGAGTGACTGCATCTACAATCCTCAAACTAACTCAAATCAAACTAAAAGCTGAACTTTGCATCATCAAATGAAAAATATATTGGAAAATGACACTAAAAAAATTCTTAGAATGTTGAGCCTATTCATTACACCTTAACTACTCCAACTAATCCATAAATCACTTGATCAAGTGAAGTTGAAGATCCAATGTAACCAATCAAGTAAATGACTACATGACTGATGCTTGTATTTAGCACAACCAGGCATAAAGAAAGATTGAGTAAATGGAAACACAAAATGAAATCTCAGCTAAAAACCTGTGTTGGTGAACAAAAAAAACTCCACCTTTTCTGATTCTTGCAAAAGACTGCCCAAGGGGTCTTGAAAATTACCTCTTGTTGATGAGAAAAAATAAGGGAGATGCTTTCAGATATAATAGATGACTGTTCCCCTTCATTCAGTTAATCCTTCTTAAATAAAAATGCATGTTATCTTCCATATCATCCACATCATAGACAATATTTGTATGTTCTTGCAAATCTTCAATTGAGGTAGCCGAATCAACATCAACACAAATATCTACAAGTGTCTTTTCATGTATATTAGAAAGAGAATTGTCTTGGCTTTGTAAAAATTCTATATCTTGATCATTTGAAGGTGGCTGAACATGTTCATCAAACTCAATACAAAAAACCTGTTGTACACTACTTTTTACCTCAACGGATAAATCATGAATCTCTAGAGTTTATATACAAGAAAACTCAAAATTATGACCTACACATATTTCTTCCCGAATTAAAAACTCATAAGAGGAAAGGGATGAAGGGTAGTTTTACATATCATCTTCATATATATATTTATCACTTGAAGATTGGAAAGATAGCTAAAAATTATCATCAACTTTGAAATATGGAAGATCAATATCATCCTTTGATGGATTCAGATCAAGTTTGTTGTCATCTAGGGTAGAATCCATGATATTCTCATAGCGGTGAAAAGGGTTTTCATTCAAAGCATCCAAGATTTCATCATCCATAAAATCTTCATTTCCATAAGCACTTTCTAGATCTTGAATAAAATTCTCAAAGTGATCAAAATAATCATCACTCAAAAGAAAAGAATGATAGGTTTCTCTATACTTCTAAAAACATTCTAAGTGAATATCCTTGAGAGAATAAATACAAGCAGGAGGAAAGATTTCATACGAAAACCATGCTTTTTTTTCTAATGTGATCTTGAACATCTTCATTAAATAATTTTCATGAAAATTAATCTTCAACTTATGCACATGCATATGAAATATTATTAAATGAAGTGTAGCATCATCACCTTCTGCATATCTGAATTTTGGCAAGTATGTTTTCCAATCTACCTTAGGCATAGGATTTGGAAAGCTAGGGATATGAGATCGATTCATAGGAGCATACCTATAATTCCTTCTTGTAGTTGAATCCATCTTGAAATCAATGAAGTCACTAATAATTTCTTCAAGCTACCAAATTTTGAACAATGGAGTTGCCATGAAACATCTGAACCTTTGGATTCTTCGACACTGGAGACGCTAGATAAAAAATGCACAACCTTTCTTCTACCTAATTGATCCAAGTTAATTTCTGATACCCTTTTAACCAAGACATTTTGCTTCATCTGATGTGTTAGAATCACTTTTTATCAAATATTTAATGAACACCTATGCAGATATAATCAAGATGAAAACATGTCAACAATCACACAACAAAAAAACAAGACATTTAATAAAGGAGTTCTTCCAGTGTGGACTATGTCTCTGGGCTGCAGTGTCTCGATGGTGTTGGCCACTTGATTAAGTGTTGTAACTTTTGATGATGTACATGGACGTTGTTGACTTGTCAAACAAGGAAAATCCATCAACATGAGTGTCAAAGTCTCTCCACAAGACGTTCCATTGCAAGGAACTCTCACTCATCACAAGCCTCCTATCAACATGACAGCTTCACACATGGTGACAAAGAGTATCCTGCCTTCAAGGAAGAAAATGGATCTCACAACATAAATCACCATCCATGATAAATACATACCACCTCAACTACACATAAATATTCCACATCTTACATCAGCTACAATCAACAACAACAAATAAACATAAAGATTCTGCATCATACATGAAGCAGGAATCAACATGAAATAAAGCATCCTACAACACTAATCAATGAAGTACATGGAAAAAAAACTTCATATACCTCAACTCCAATGCTGGCTGAAGAATAGGATGCTCAATCATTGGATGCACCATCACAAATGTGGCATTGAATGGCGAGAAATCGTCTATCCACACGCTAAAATCCGACACCGTCATTTTGTTGTGGAAAATTCCCAAAAAATCGAGACCTCTGTTGTAGAAACTAACACTACCATCAGAATCATGTCGCCGAGAGGTGTAAAATCCATACAAAATTTGTCAAATTTGGACACTGGGAAAATTTGGCCCCTCTAGAAATGGCTCAATCAAGGTTCCACTGCCTCTGCATGTTGGCTCATGGTTCCACCTGCATGAAAATAAAATAATCATAAATCTTGAACTTCGTGCTCACTCCAACCTAACTTCCTCTGCTTTGTGAAATGCTGAGTTTTTATATAAAACTTCGGGCAGACATTACCACATGAGTAGTTTGGGAGTGTTTGTTAACATCCACAATTGGAGAACAAGGGGTCGAGTGGTCAAATCTCGTACCTCCGCATTTGATTATTATTATTTTTTTAAATAAGGTACTGGCTAGTACGTGGGTCCTCTCCACGCATCCTGACCCAATTGCGCCGCTCGCTGAAATGGTTGGCATATAAACTTGGAGTGGTTTGGGTGGTAGGGTTGACACACAAGAGGTACAATAATTAAGGCGAAAATTTTGAAGCAGTGTGGGTTTCCTCGGCCCTAGCGGGGGTCACGGTCTGCCAACCTACAATATTATATACTAATATTTTTTTCGTGGACTCCTACCACCGGTGGCGGGGGTCGGGCGTCTCGTTATCACTCCTCGTAATTAGCAAGATTGAAAAGTCCAACCGATTATTTCTAATCGAAGAAATACTTCACCTCAAAGGAGTCGCCATTATGTTATCACTCTGTAATTAGCAAGATTGGCAAAGTCCAACTGCAGAGGTAACATCAAACCGCTTTGGGATTCAAGGATCTAGCCCTCCTGAATCTAGAGAGGGATCTCTCTATAAATGAGTTCAAAGATGTGATCTTTAAAGACTGGAATTATGATATTAGGCTAGTTATGAAGAGCATGGGTTTGTTTTGTTTGTTTTTGGTTGGGAGAAGACATGGTGAAGGTGAAAGCAGTTCAAAATAAAGGGTGAAGAGCCTGCAAAAGAAGGAATGTTTCAGCTGATAGCAAAGGACAAAGACAGCTTTAACCCATTGGGCTATGGAGTCATAGGAGGATTTAATTGGATAGCAAATTCAAGAAGGATCCATGGAGCAAGTCATTTACATCAAAGGATCTCTTAAGGTGATTAATGGAGTGAAACAAATAGGAGTGAAAGACTTAAACAAATGAAAAAACAAAGCACAGTCTAAGATCAAGTAATTACTTTTAAACTAGCTTGCTTTCAACATGTACTTAAGGAGAAACATAAAAGTATTTCTGTTGATCAGGTAAGTGCTTTTAAACTAGCCTGCATTGAAGTACTTTCCATCAGAAACAATTAAAAAACAGTTCAAACAGCTTAAGATCAAGTAAGTGCTTTTAAACCAGCCTGCTTCAGCATATTCGATAAAGGAACACAGATGATAATCACAAAGAGCAATCTAGATCAGCTAAGTACTTTTAAACTACGCTGCATTGATAAACTCCAAGGATAACATAGAAAACATTCATCTCAAAGAGCTATCTAGATCAGGGAAGTACTTTTAAACTAACCTGCATTAATAAACTCTTCAAAGAGGACATTCAAATGAAGAAAACATAGAAGATAAAGCTTTCAGTAAGAGTAGGGTACCGTGGAGAGTATATCCTAACTCTATGTTTTCTACTCTTTATCAGAGAAAGTGAACAGAGTGAAAACATTAATTAAAACGACAATTGACAGTAAGGAACACATCACCATTGACATAGTTTCAGAATTCCATGAATCAACAGCTTGTATTGATGTTCAAACCAGTTACAATCAGCAAGCCCGGTGGGTCTCTACAGCTTTGAACTTCTCATATCAGCTTATGTATCTTTCAATTACAGAACAGGGCATCAGTGGCTTCAGAATGACTATTACATGCGTTCATATGTCCCGAGACCAACCTTTTGATCATCTTCTACAGAGGTATTTATAGAAGAATGGGGCGGTGGTAAACTATGAAAAGATCTGTTTGGATCAATTAATACAGAAGATGACTCTTCGGTACTTTTGAGGGCCTCGATCAAGAAATCTATAGGTGTTCATCAGCATTAATTGAGGTACACTTACAATTAAGCTCAGTGGGAGCTTTTTGCCGTCCTTTGAAGCTCGGAGTTATGCTGGAGTGACTTTATTTCTGCTTCCCGAGATGAAATGATCTAAATATCTGCTTCTAAATTGTTCTTTAATCTTCTCGAATGGTTCTGCCGACAATTAGAGACAAGATAGCTCAATTAGTATTAATTGTTCGGCGGTCTTTGATCTCAATGAGACTGCAGGTGTCTTTTGGAGCTGTAGAGGGTTCAATTAGCCTCTTCTTATAGCGGTGGAGGATTTCTCAGCTCGACAGATGTCTTCGTCGTTTCCTAAAACACTTTAAGTTACTTGAGATCCGTGTTTTTGGGTCTTCAATCTCCGGTTCTGATAAATTTTGTCTTTGGCACTGATACTCTTTAATAAATGATGATTTCTGCTTGTCTTCTGGTGCGCAGGGCAGTAGCGGGGTCGAATGGCATCAATGGGTCATGAAATCACTGATAAAACGTAAATCTAACACCCCTCGAATGATTCTTTATGAACTCAGAAGACAGAGGATCGTCACCCTCGGCCTTTGTGGTTTCTTCAAAAATGGCGGAAGAATTCATTCGAAAACCTGCAAAATACAAACAATTTGTTATAAAATCCTGCGTATTTGGTTTTACTACTTCAGAGGCGTAGGAAGAGAGCAGGACCATCGGATGGCATCATCCAACGGTGGAGATTAACTGAGAGGAATTTTAAATGACGCGGGAGGAAGAATAAAACAGAACCGTCGATCGCACGATGAGCAACAGTGGGGGTGATCTGGGACCGTCCGATCTGGACACGTGGACGGCCCAGATTTAATCGGAGGATCGCAATCGGCAGGTCGCAGCAAAGGGGATGCGATTGGAACGCAGCGATGCGATTGAGCGCAGGCCGTTCGATCATCAGGGAGATGGACGGCCCAGATTTAATCGGAGGATCGCAATCGGGGAGGTCACACAACAACATGCGATTGAAACACTGCGATTGAAACTTTGCGATTGAGCGCAGGCCGTCCGATCATCAGGGAGATGGACGGCCCAGATTTAGTCGGAGGATCACAATCGGGAGGGCAGAAAATAGCATGCAATTGAAATATCCAATGCGATTAAGCGGTGGCCGTTGATCTGCAGATCAGATCGACAGCGGAAAGTGAATCGGAGGGTTTTCGAAATGGGGGCAAGACTTGTGATCGGAGGGAATAAGGACCGTTGGATCAGCGGGAAATGAACGGACGGGATGTAATCGGAGGGGCAGGGGAGAAGAATGATGGGAGAGGTGCGGGACAAATCTGAACCGTTGGATCTGGCGGGACGGACGGCTGCGATGGAATCGAGGGTGAGACGGGGAGGTCTGTGATTGCGATCGGAGGGAACTTGCGATTGAGCGCAGGCCGTCGATCTGAGAACAAGATCAACGGTCGGGATTTAATCGGGGATCGGCAATCGGGAGGGCAGCAACAAAGCACGCGATTGAAATATTGCGATGCGATTGAGCGCTGTCCGTCCGATCAACAGGGAGATGGATGGCCCAGATTTAATCGGAGGGGCTTTATATAACTAGGGCCAATCGCAATCGGAACATTCGGGCCCGGTCTTTCAATCAACCCATTTGTAACTTCTCCGATGCGATTGCGCATCGGTCTTTTTGATCTACCCATTGTGAATTCTCCGATCGCGATTGCGCGATCGGTCTTTTTGATCAACCCATTTTATTTAAACACGTGATTTTGGCATTTTAAAACAAACTTTGGAAAAAATGGGTTTTCAAGTTTTACAAAGAAAAACGTCCATCGGATACGATTTTCAAAGAAGCTTAGCGCTCGATTGCGGGCTTATGGGGTAAATGAAATGATAGTACGATCTTCGGTTTATGACAAAGGGGCTGATCGCAATCGGCATTTAAAATGGCTCACAAACATGCACACTTTGAATCTTTCCGATGCGATTAGCGCTTCATGGGTTTGGCGCTTGGTTTTTATGATGAGGGCGTATTGGGGAAGTGGTTTGGAAACTCAGGCCAAGGGGCTTAAACCCTTAAGAGAGAAATGGGTTTTTTATACGGATTTTCAGTGATTTTCAAAGGTTTCTGAGGGTTTCGACAGAGTTCAAAAGAAGTTTGGAACTCTGCAAAGGCAATGTTTATGAAAGGAAGGTGAGGAAAATGGAAAACAAAGGAAAATGATGAAAAATATGAAGGTTAGTCTCTGAGAGGAAAAAGGGGAAAAGAAGGAGGATATTGCAGCAGTCTTCTCATGGAATTTTTAGCAGAATTTTGAGTTTCTGATAAATAACAGTGAAAAC
The DNA here is from genome assembly GCA_034641835.2 of Pinus albicaulis. NCBI lineage: Eukaryota > Viridiplantae > Streptophyta > Pinopsida > Pinales > Pinaceae > Pinus > Pinus albicaulis. The sequence continues at coordinate 1,039,541,944 of CM076579.1, forward strand.
CTTGAGACATGAGCATGAGATCATCTACAGGCTTCAAGAGATAACATTTTGGCCAGGAAAGTGTTTCTTGAAGGCTGAAAACATGTTTTGGCCACCTTTTGATAGACCAAAATTTACAGGTGGCCAACAGTGGCTCCACTTGGGGATGGTGCTTTCTTGAAGGCATCAAGAACTTCAGAACTGCATTCTCTGGGAGGCTGATCAATGCCTCGTTCTTTGGGCTGTTGTCTTTGCTGAAATGATCTTATTCTGGCTGAAAAAAGGTTAGCAGCATTGAAAAACAATGAATCTTCATCAACACGGGCTTCCTACCTACCCAATCCTACTGATCTAACATTTTTTCTTCATTTAGAGTGCACTTGGACTGGCAAACTCTTTTTCAACATTTTATTCTTTTGAAAACAGGAAATCTAATCTAATTCTACCCCTTATTTCTCCTTGAACTCAGATTAAACAGTTGAGCTCAGATGTTTCTCTACCTAATCTACTATCTGTTGGGATTAAACTGTCCAACAGATTTCATTCTCTAGATTCTAAGACAGAAATTCAAAAACAATCAAGTCAAGATTGAACTGTTTGACTTGTTGTGATCTATGGCATAAAAACAAGCTGCACATAGACTATTAAAAATCAAAAATTGAAGGTTTGAAATATGAAAATTTTTTGAAGCATCCTTCTTCTTATTTGTGGCTCAAGTTTTGAGCTTGTTAGAGCCACTTTCTTTCCTTGATTTCAGCTCTGGTTCGAATTTGTTTGAGCTGTTATTTCTTTCTTTCTGGTTCAGATTTTGAGTTGATTAGAACCAGATTTACAACTTTATGACTCAGCAAAATAAAACAGATTTGAGTCATCTCTTGCTTGGAAACTTTAGGTTCAGGTTTTGGGCTTGTTTGAACCTTTCTTTTCTAGCCTAATCTATCTACTGATAAGCCAAGTTTAAACAGTTTGGCAAATCTAATTCACTATCCTATCAGTAGAAAAATTTAAAGCTAATTAGTCAAGATTAAACAGTTTGACTAACTAGAAGCGTGTTTTTTGAGGAGTGGCATTTGAGCTTGCACACTTTCAGATTTATTTCTCTTTTTTGGCATGGGGCTTTGCCTTTTTTTTTTTTTTTTTCTACCCTCTTTTCTATCTTTTATTGTTTTTGTATTTTTTCTTTTTGTTTTTATGAAACTGACGAAGCAATGATATTTACAATGGAAATGAAACTTGAAAATTGAACTCAGCAGTAGTAATGCTTAAGGACCCTGCCATTGACAGGACCCCCAAACAGATTTGTGCCATCTAACTCTTGCAGAAAAAAGGCATTTGGACCAATGGTGGACTGAATGATATAAGGGCCTTGCCACAAACTGTCAAATTTTCCATGTTTACCTTTTTCCTCTTTTCTAGAGTCCCATTTGAGTACCTTATCTCCAATGTTGAAATCACAAGCCTTAGTTCTCTTGTCAAACAATTTTTTTATATTTTCTTGCACTTTTTGAGCTCTGTTGTAAACTTCTTCCCTCGTCTGCTAGAGATGTATTGTCTCATTGATCCTTCTTAGCATACTGTCTTCTTCTGACTGAATTTCTTGGACTAATTTTATTACTGGTACACCCAGGCTGGTAGGAAACATTGCATCTGCTCCATAAACAAGTTGGTAGGGGGAGGTTCCAATGGATTTCTTTGTGGTCAACCTATCTGCCCACAATGCATGCACCAGCTTGTTATGCCATGACTTTTTATTCTCTTCAAGTAGCTTCTTGATGATGGTCACCAAGATTTTATTTGATGATTCAGCTAGCCCATTACCTTGAGGGTAATAAGTAGTAGAATGACCCAATGTAATCTGATACTTGTGACAAAAATCAATCATCTTTTTGGAATCAAAAGCAGCAGCATTATCAGTAATGATTTTCCTAGGGCATCCAAATCTAGAAAGGATATGGTCTTCAAGAAATTTTATAATGACATAATCTGTGGCATTCCTGGTAGGGATGGCCTCTATCCACTTTGTGAAGTAGTCAGTGGCTGTAAGAATCCATTTATGTTGGGCAGATGAAGCAGGATGGATTTCTCCAATGAAATCTAGGCCCCATTGTTGAAAAGGAGCTTCAACAATGATAGGTTTTAATGGTAAGGGAAGGAGTTTTCTTTTTCCCTCAAAAATTTGGCACTTGTGACAGGAAATTATCATTTTATGGACATCTTGGAAGAGGGTGGGCCAATAATAGCCAGCTCTAAGGATTTTGTTGGCTGTAGTTTTCCAGTAGAGATGACCTCCACACTCTCCTTCATGGAATTCATGCTTGATCTTCTCTGCATCAACTTCAGGCAAACATTTTAGCAATAAACCATTAGCATTTTTCCAGTATAAACATTCATTCAAAATGCAATAATTCTTAGCTTTCAAATTTAAAAACCTTGCCTTAGTTTTTGATAAATCAGGAGGAGCATTAAGATTTGTAAGTACATATAAGATGTTGGCATACCAAGGTGAGTTTTGGAACTGCTCTTCCATAGTGGGAGGGGGTAATTCTTCCTGCTCATCCAAGGCATCTATCATGTTAATGTCTAGGGCTTGTAGATTAGATTCAGCCATTAATTGAGCCAAGCCCTGACCTTTGATGAGTTTGGTGGGTTTGATCTCCAAATCATATTCTAATATTACAGCTATCCATTTGCCTCTCTTTCCATCAAAAGGTTTTGTGACAAGATGAACATAGTTACCGATGAAATAGGTAACCCGACCTCAAAACGGGAACTCTAGCCAAAAAACTCTCAAAAAGCATGAAAAAACACCAAAAAAAAAGAAAGTGTGTCTTCCAGAACGCACTTGTTTTTTTTTTAAGGTCAAATTTCAACATTTTCTAAAATTATGCTAAAAACAAAATTGTTTGTTGAAAAAAGGATTGAAAAAACACCCCCCAAAAAAAAAGTGTGTCTTCCAGAACGCACTTCGTTTTTTTTGAAGGTCAAATTTCAACATTTTATAAAATTATGGTAAAAACAAAATTGTTTCTTGGAAAAAAGATTGAAAAAACACCCTCAAAACGAAATTAGTTGATGCTAGAATAACAAAAAAAAAAATTGTGTCATACTTTTGGCATTTTTAAAAATAGAAGTAACATTTTTAAATTTTTAAAATTCAAACATTAAAAAAAAACCTAAAATTTAAGAAAAAATAAATTTAAAAAATAAAAACATTTAAAAGCTTAAAATTTAAAAATATATGAAGATAAAAAAAATTAAAATAAAAACAAAGTAAAAATTTTAATTCAATCATTAAAAAAAACCTAAAATTCAAGGAAATTTTTTTTTAAAAATAAACCAAAAAAAATTAAGATTAAAATTTCAAAAAATATAGAAATTAAAAAATAAAAATAAAAACAAAATAAAAATATTAAATTAAAAAAAAAAAAACAAGTTAAAAAAAAAGGAAAATATAAAAAATAAAATATAGAAATTAAATTTAAAAAGAAAAAGAAAATGCTTATTAAATTTAAAAAAAGAAAAAAAAATTAAAACAAATAATTAAATTTAAAGAAATATATTAAATTTTAATTAATTTAAAAATTCAAAATTAAAAAAAAAAACACTATTCAAATTATAAAGAAAAAAAAAAGAAAAATTAATTAAAAATAAAAAATAAAAATAAAATACAATGAAAATATTAAATTTAAAACAAAATATATTAAAAAAACAAATAAACTATAAAAAATAAATTAAATTTAAATTATAAAAATTAAAATATATATATGAACCTAAATTAAAATAGGTATATACATAAAATTTTATTAAATGAAAAACTTTAAAAACTTTAAAAAAAATATTAAATAAAAAAAAATTTAAAAAAAAAAAATTTTAAAAAATTAAGTTTCATTAAAAAAAAAATCTAATTTTAAATACACAATTTTAATTGAAATATAAAAATATAAAAATTTTATGTAATTAACAAAAAAATAAAAATAAAAAGGTAAAATATTTAAAAAAAATATTAAATCCAAATAAATTAAAAAATATATATATATAATTTATTGAATTTTATAAAATTTTATTAAAAAACTAAACGTAAAATATATAAAATTATGAAATTAAAAAAAAAAAAAAATCAATTAAATACAAAAAAATGGCAAAATTTAATAAAAATTATTAACAAAAAAAAAATAATAATAAATTTAAAACAAAAAAATAATAAAATTAAAAAAAGTTAAAACAAAATCAAATTTATTTTAAATAATTTAAAAAAAAAATAATATTTTAAAAATTAAAAAAAAATTAAAAATAAAAATAAAAAAATCAATTAAAAAAAAAACAAATTAAAAAAAATTAATTAAAAAAAAAATTAAAAAAAAAAAATGCGGTGGTGGTTGTTGGCCCGCCCGCTGGGCGGCGGGGGCCGGCAGGGCGGCGCCCCGGGGGCGGCCCAGCCGGCCTCCCGGCCCCCGACGGGCGGAGGGGCGATTCCCCGCCGCCCAGCGGGCGGGCTGTGCCCGGCCGGCCACCGCCGCCCAGCGGGCGGGCCAACAACCACCACCGCATTTTTTTTTTTTATTTTTTTTTTTTAATTAATTTTTTTTAATTTGTTTTTTTTTTTAATTGATTTTTTTATTTTTATTTTTATTTTTTTTTAAATTTCAAAAAATAATTTTTTTTTTCAAATTTTTTTTTTTTTTTTTAAATTTAATATTTTTATTTAAAATAAAATTCCTTTTTTTTTTTAAAAAATTGTAATATATATATATACAACTATTTTTTATTTGATTTCATTTATTTTTTTATTTTTTTATTTTTATTTTTAATATTGTTATTTTAATTTGATTTTTTTTTTTAAATTTGAATTTAAAAATATCTAAAATTATTTTTTTAATTCAATTTTTTTTATTTTAAATTCAATTTGTTTAATTTCTTTTATATTTAATATTATAGAATAATTATTTTTTTAAATTTAAAATTTAAAAATTATTTATTAAAATTTTTGAATTTTAATTTAATTTAATTGTTTTTCTTACTTTTTTCGTTTATTTAGTTTTTCATTTTAAAAATCTATAAATGGTTTCATTAAAAAAAAAAAAAAAAAAACACTAAATTTATGTATATTTGTCTTTTAATTATTTGCACTAGTTTTTTTTCATTTTTCTTGTTTTTTAATGATAGGTTTTTTTTTTTTTTTTTTAATTTTTTTTTTCTTTATCTTTTTCAATTTTAATTGGTTTTTTTTTTAATTTGTTTTTTTTGTAAATTTTAAAATTTGTATTTTTTTCCTTATTATTATTATTTTTTTAATTTAAATTTTTAAATTTAATTTCTTTTTTTTTTAAATTTTTTTTTTCTAAATTTTAATTTTGTAATTTTAATTTTTTAAATTTTTTTTTTTAAATATATATATATATATTTTAATATATTGTTTTTTTTAATAAGTTAGAAAAAAATGTTTTTGATTTTTTTTTTTTTAATTTTTTGGTCAATTTTTTTTTTTTTTCTTAAAATTATGTGTTTTTTTTCTTCAAATTTTGTCATTTCCTTTGATATAATTTTCAAATATTTTTGTTTTTTTTAATTTATTTTTGTTTAAATTTTTTATTTTTATTAGCTATTTTTGTTTTTTTTACATTTTTATTGGGTTTTTTATTGTTTTTATATATTTTTTTATCTAAGTTTTGTGTTTTATTACCAACATGAAAATCACCACTCTTAAAAAAAAAGGTTGATGCAGCATCAATACGTTTCAAACTTAGCATGAAAATCACTGCTCTAAAAAAAAAAGGTTGATGCAATATCAATACGTTTCAAAATTAGCATGAAAATCACTGCTCTAAAAAAAAAAGGTTGATGCAGCATCAATACGTTTCAAAATTAGCAAGAAAATCACCGCTATAAAAAAAAAAAAAAAAATTGATGTCAGATCAATACATTTCAAAATTAGCATGAAAATCACTAACATTTTAAAACAAATATTCATACTTCATAAATAAAAATATTAGAGTGTCAAAAATGTGCAAAAAAAAAAAAAATGGTGATTCTGCATCACCACTTTTCAAAATCGGGTGCTTTTTATGCTACCAAAAAAAAGTAGGTAACATTGCGGTTACCTATTTCATCGGTAACATTGTTGATGTCTTTACCACAATGTTGGGTACATAGGCAATGGTGTGGGAATGAAGAATATACACCCTGAAATCCTTTAAGGCCTTTACTAAAGCATAGGCTTGTTTTTCCATTATGTTATATTTCAAGGGTGCATCCCTTAAAGCCTTACTGAAAAAAGAAATAGGCTATTCCTGTCCTTCTGAGTTTTTCTGCAACAGAACTGCAGCTATTGTATGTTCTGAGGCAAAGGAAAAAATAAGAAAATCTTTTGAAAAGTTTGGGCTGATCAAGACTGGTGCTTGGGTGAGTGCATGTTTTACTAATTCAAAGGATTTTCTGGCCTCTACAGTCCATTTCACTCCTACTTCCTTTTTGAGCATATTATTCATGTTTCTAAGGAGCTCTGCTAAGTTGGGAATAAACCTCCTTAAGAAGTTAATCTTTCCAATAAAGGACTGCAGTTCTTTTATGTTCCTAGGGTGGCTAATCTGTAGTATTCCCTCAACTCTTTTTGGATCTATTTTAATCCCCTTTTCTGATATAATGTGGCCAAGGATTTTACCCTCTTGCAAGCCAAACACTGTCTTTTTGGGATTTAAAGATAGCCCAAATCTCCTGCATTTCTCAAAGACCTTTCTTAGATGTTTGAGGTGCTCTTCATCGGTTTTGGAATAAATTGTTATATCATCAAGGTAAATTACAATGAAGTGTCCTATTTCCTTTGAAAATGCAATGTCCATGGCCCTTTGAAAAGTGGCCCCAACGTTCCTTAGTCCAAAAGGCATTTTCACATACATGAAGGTGCCCCAAGGAGTGGTAAAGGTTGTCTTGAGTTGATCTTCTGGGAGTACTAAAAGTTGGTTATATCCTGAGAAACCATCTAACAGAGAAATCCTCTTTGAACCAACTACCTTTTGTAGGATGTGCTCCATTTTTGGTAAAGGGTAATTGTCTTTTAGGGAAGCTCTGTTAAGGTTTCTGAAATCAATGCACAGTCTGATTTCTCCTGTCTTTTTCCTCACAGCTACAAGGTTAGAAACCCAATCTGAAAACCTTACAAGCACAATGATTCCTGCCTCGTACCTTTTCTTAATTTCCTTTTCGACTAGAGGCAGTTTTATTGGGTTGATTCGACGCAGTTTCTGCTTAAAAGGTTTTTGTTTTTCTCTCAAAGGGATCTTGTGCTGGATGATTTCTGTATCGTAAGCCTTTAAATCTTCATAGCTCTAGGAAAACACATCGGCAAACTCTTTAAACAAGTCAATGTATTTCTTTTTCATGTCTGGTGGTAAGGACCTAGCTAATTTAATCATTTTAGGTTGATCCTTTGTGCCTATGTTGCATTCTTCAACGTCAGACTCTGTATATTCTACTGCAGGTTTCTTAGCCACGTCATTAAAATCAAACAGGTCTTCTAACGGTGCTAGCCCCCTGGGTATGTTCTTGTCTCTCGGTGTTAATACCTCAATGTCTTTGTTTTCTGAGTCTTCATACTCTTCAGCATGAGTTTCAAGTTTTTGAGTTAACATGTTGATATCTGTAGGACTAGATGGTTGTTCTTGTTCAGGGGGTTCTTCGTTTAGACAGTTTTCATCAGATGTAGAATCTGAATTGGATGATTCAAACTCATTCTTACCGAGCAGGAAATCCTCTATCTGTTTATCATTCTCAAAGACCTGCCAATATTTTTGATTATCAGGTATGGCTGGCCTAAATTTTACCTGAACGGTGCTGTCCTCGTTTTCATATGGTGCTAAACACGTTCTAGCTGTAAAAGCTAAATTGTGAGCGGCAATATTCTGTTTTCTTGGGACAAAAATCAATTTTGGATCCTCGAAAATGTTTAAAAGGTCCAGGACGTCATTTCGGTAGGCTCTAAGTCTGGGATGATTAGCAGTGTATTCCCCATTAACTTGCCTAATGATTAATTCCGAATCACCATATACGTGGATTCTTTTGGCTCCTAGCTTTTCTAATAGATGCAAGCCCAAAATGAGAGCTTCATACTCGGCAATGTTATTAGAGCATCGAAAATTCAATTTGCACGAAACACTTTCTGTATGGCCGTTTTCGGTGTTTGTTAACCAAACACCGGCGCCAGCACTATTCTTAGTACATGACCCATCGAAGAACATGGTCCATAGAGGATTATTTTTGGTTTCACCTTGGTTGGTAATCTCGCTAACTAACATGCTATCTGATTGTGGTGGTATGTCAGCACTTAGTCGAATTTGTGTCTCATTTTCAAGTTCCTCGCCGTATTGAAGGTTGTTTTCCTGAGTTTCAAGTTTCGAGAGCCGTGGGCACATGACTTGTGGGTCGAGACTTTCATTTGTTTCGTTAATATCTTCAAATGCATCAAACTGTTTTGATACTTGTGAGTTAGGTGTTTCTTGAGCTTCATCGGCGATTAATCCTATTGTAGTGACTTGCTCGCCAACTGTTTCAGCGTCATGTTCTGTTTTAAGGTCAACAAGTTGTTGTACTGGGCCTCGTTCCTTAGGACTTTCATGGAGATGAACTCGATGGGGCGTTTGTTGTTGGCCATCTTGGCCATATTCATTTTGGTTTGTCATTTCAATGCATTGTTCGAAAGTTTCCCTTTCGTTTTCATCCATGTCTAGAACTGCATTCATTTCTAGATTTGGGGCCTCTAACAGGTTATCTGCGTTACTGTCTTCTGGTTCTAACTTATTCGAAGGTTCATCATGGTAAAGGATAAAAGAGTTCAGGTCAGTATGGACAGAGTAGATGGGACATTTTTCAGGTTTTTCTGGGCTACTGACCATGAATTTCATATGTGCCTCTCTGTATAGTCTTCTAGGCTGGTTAAAAACAGGGATAGTGGCATATGTCCCGTCCATCTGCATTGTAACTTGCAGCTTGGCACCCCACGATCTAGACAACAACATGCCATACTTAGGAGGGACATCGGCCACCACTACATCCATAACTAGGCACTTGGCTGGGATTTGAGTCAAATTCACACAAAGGTCCTTAATTAGGCCAAGACATTTGACCCTGCTTGAATCAAAGGAATATAACTCCTTGTAAGGTCTGGTTATTTCTAGTCCTAGCCTTTCCATTATCACCTTTGGCATAAGATTATGTGAGGCTCCGGAATCATGCATAGCATTGTGTAGAATTTTGTCATGAACATTCAGACTGACGTAGAATGGAGGTACTATTCCTTCTTGAAATTTCCCTTCAACTTTAGGACCAAAAATGAGCTCTGGTTGGTCATCATTATAATTTATTGTGTCATTCTGGTCCTCTATGTTTAAAGCCTTCAGAATTTGGGTCCTGTACACATTATGGGAAGCTAACTCAGTAAGGGGAATAGAGATTTTAATCTTTGAAAGTTCTTGTTCTAGGCTCAAAGGAATTTGGTTTTTTGAAGAACTTGCCTCAGCCTTACTAGCTGCTAGTCTTTTAGCAACATCACCTTGCTGATTTGTTCTACTTACATTTGATAACATGGTTTTGACAGGAGTACTAGATGAGGTGTTAGTACTGCTAAGATCTGCATCCTGCTTTTCAAAATTTGGATTGCCTTTCTCTTTACCTTTACCAGAATCAACAGCCACTGTTTTATCCTTTTGATTGACATTTTTACATTTGGTTGTGGTGCTATTTTGTGAAGATTTATCAGAGGTTTTAGTGTTGGGAGTTTTTTGACTGGATTTTCTTCTAAGGTCATATTCTCTGTGAGGCTCTATGATGACATTTTCCATATCTTGATAACAATGTCGATCATCATCCCTGTTGTCATCATAAGGTGTGTATAGACCTTGTTTCTTTTCATAATGAATCTCAAAGCCATCGTTATCTACCCCTAGCATGTTGATATCATTTTCCTCTGCTATCTCACCTATTTCCTCTGTCTCACTTATATAGTTTTGATGAAAGGGAGGAATGATCTGCTGATCATCTTCCCTAGGTCTGTTTGGAAGTTGGTTTCTTCTTAAATTTTGATTCTGGTTCTGGTTTCTATTCTGAGAAGTAGTTTGGTTTAGGCTTGCTTGTGTTCTCTTAATTATGCTCATCTCTTTCATCATCTCTTCCATCATTCTTTCCATATTTGAGTTTGAAGTGGAAGGTGTGGATTCCTCTCTAAAAGATACTCTCTTTTCAGCTTTCATTCTTGCTCTCTTCTCTATTATATTGAATTCGACAGAAAGAGCACCCCTTTGCATATCTTCAAGAGTTGCAAAGTCTCTCTCTCTTAGCGAATAGGTCATGTCAGAGTCAAAACCTTCAGAAAATTTGTTCAAAGCTGAGCCTTGCGGAGGTTTTAGTTCTGGGGGTAGTGCATTATAGATACTGTTAAATCTAGTACAATAAGCCTGTACACTTTCCCCTGGGTTCCTGTGGAGATTGTTGTAGTCAGCCAAGATTTGGAGAGGATTCGTCCTCACTTCCCATTTGTTTAAGAAAGATTGATGGAAACCTTGAAGGTCATTAATACTATGAGGGGCTAAGCCTTTGAACCATTTTCTTACTTCTCCTCCCAAACTTTGAGCAAATAATCTCATTTTGACAGAATCATCAGCAATCTCATTTCTGTCAAAGTAGTCATTCATCTTATCCACATGTTGTGATGCATTAGTGGCACCACTATCATCATACAATGGAATTTTGGACAGATAGTCCTGTGGCAGATTGACTAAAGGTACAGGAAGAACTAAGGGGGCATACCATGCAGCCATGGCAGGAGGTGGAGGTGGATTAACAAGAGTGAAAGTGGGTTGGAGGGGAGTGGTTGGAACAGTGGATACAGGGTGAGCAGAAATGGATGGACCAGGGATAGATTTCTGAGTGGATCTTGGATGAGAGACACCTAAATTGTGGAGGAAGTGTAAATTAGGTGGTGTAGTCTCTCTATTACCAAGATGTGTACTTGTCTCAGGAGAAGAAAGCAAAGACTCTGAATCTAACTGATCTGAATCACCAAGAGACCTAGTTCTAAAAGGATTTACTAAATCTTCTTGTGATTGTTGTAGAGCTGAAAGATTTTCTGGGACAGAATTAGCTCTCAAGGGTGATCTGAACATAGTCGATAATTTAATCCTAGGAGACCTCCAAAGGATGCTTTCTGGGTCATCAACTATTTCAGGTGGATCCGGGTCAGGATGGGCTCTAGTGTGAATCTTTCTAGGAGCCACTATGCTGTAATTTTTTAGACCCAAATAACAAGAAAAATTCAACCAGGTATGACAATCTTTGAGAGGTTAACTAATCTGTTTTACACAAATTTCAATCCTACAGTCCTCTGACTGAGTTTGAAGGATAGTATAGTAATGAGGGTTCTTCCCAGTGGAGTCTTAAGGTCTGTTCAGGATTGTGGAGTCACCAAGTGGAAGTTTTTAGCTCCTTTTCAGAGGTAAGAGGTGTTATGGTCCACTACCATGTTTATTAAATACCAATCTGAAATATTTTTGGGTTTTTCTGAGTTAATTTTCAGTTAGCAAGGGATATCTGGTATCTTATGATTGTCTTCTAATCGAAGAAATACTCAGGAGTTCCCCAGTGGAGTCGCCATTATGTTATCACTCTGTAATTAGCAAGATTGGAAAATTCCAACTGCAGAGGTAACATCAAACCGCTTTGGGATTCAAGGGTCTAGCCCTCCTGAATCCAGAGAGGGATCTCTCTATAAATGAGTTCAAAGATGTGATCTTTAAAGACTGGAATTATGATATTAGGCTAGTTATGAAGAGCATGGGTTTGTTTTGTTTGTTTTTGGTTGGGCGAAGACATGGTGAAGGTGAAAGCAGTTCAAAATAGAGGGTGAAGAGTCTGCAAATGAAGGAATGTTTCAGCTGATAGCAAAATACAAAGACAGCTTTAACCCATTGGGCTATGGAGTCATAGGAGGATTTAATTGGATAGAAAATTCAAGAAGGATCCATGGAGCAAGAAATTTACATCAAAGGATCTCTTAAGGTGATTAATGGAGTGAAACAAATAGGAGTGAAAGACTTAAACAAATGAAAAAACAAAGCACAGTCTAAGATCAAGTAAGTACTTTTAAACTAGCTTGCTTTCAACATGTACTTAAGGAGAAACATAAAAGTATTTCTGTTGATCAGGTAAGTGCTTTTAAACTAGCCTGCTTCAGCATATTCGATAAGGGAACACAGATGATAATCACAAAGAGCGATCTAGATCAGCTAAGTACTTTTAAACTACGCTGCATTGATAAACTCCAAGGATAACATAGAAAACATTCATCTCAAAGAGCTATCTAGATCAGGGAAGTACTTTTAAACTAACCTGCATTAATAAACTCTTCAAAGAGGACATTCAAATGAAGAAAACATAGAAAATAACGCTTTCAGTGAGAGTAGGGTACCGTGGAGAGTATATCCTAACTCTATGTTTGCTGCTCTTTATCAGAGAAAGTGAACAGAGTGAAAACATTAAGTAAAACGACAATTGACAGTAAGGAACACATCACCATTGACATAGTTTCAGAATTCCATGAATCAACAACTTGTATTGATGTTCAAACCAGTTACAATTAGCAAGCCCGATGGGTCTCTACAGCTTTGAACTTCTCATATCAGCTTATGTATCTTTCAATTATAGAACAGTGCATCAGTGGCTCCAGAATGACTATTACATGCGTTCAGATGTTCCGAGACCAACCTTTTGCTCATCTTCTACAGAGGTATTTATAGAAGAATGAGGCGGTGGTAAACTATGAAAAGATCTGTTTGGATCAATTAATACAGAAGATGACTCTTCGGTACTTTGAGGGCCTCGATCAAGAAATCTACAGGTGTTCATCAGCATTAATTGATGTACACTTACAATTAAGCTTAGTGGGAGCTTTTTGTCGTCCTTTGAAGCTCGGTGTCATGCTGGAGTGACTTCATTTCTGCTTCCCGAGATGAAATGATCTAAATATCTGCTTCTGAACTGTTCTTTAATCTTCTCGAATGGTTCTGCCGACAATTAGAGACAAGATAGCTCAATTAGTATTAATTGTTCGGCGGTCTTTGATCTCAACGAGACTGCAGGTGTCTTTTGGAGTTGTAGAGGGTTCAATTAGCCTCTTCTTATAGCGGTGGAGGATTTCTCAGCTTGAAAGATGTCTTCGTCGTTTCCTAAAACACTTTAAGTTACTTGAGATCTGTGTTTTTGGGTCTTCAATCTCCGGTTCTGATAAATTTTTTCTTTGGCACTGATACTCTTTAATAAATGATGATTTCTGCTTGTCTTCTGGTGCGCAGGGCAGTAGCGGGGTCGAATGGCATCAATGGGTCATGAAATCACTGATAAAACGTAAATCTAACACCCCTCCAATGATTCTTTATGAACTCAGAAGACAGAGGATCGTCACCCTCGGCCTTTGTGGTTTCTTTAAAAATGGCGGAAGAATTCATTCAAAAACCTGCAAAATACAAACAATTTGTTATAAAATCATGCGTATTTGGTTTTACTACTTCAGAGGCGTAGGAAGAGAGCAGGACCGTTGGATGGCATCATCCAACGGTGGAGATTAACTGAGAGGAATTTTAAATGACGCGGGAGGAAGAATAAAACAGAACCGTCGATCGCGCGATGAGCAACGGTGGGGGTGACCTGGGACCGTCCGATCTGGACACGTGGACGGCCTAGATTTAATTGGAGGATCGCAATCGGCAAGTCGCAGCAAAGGGTATGCGATTGGAACGCAGCGATGCGATGGAGCGCAGGCCGTCCGATCATCAGGGAGACGGACGGCCCAGATTTAATCGGAGGATCGCAATCGGGGAGGTCACACAACAACATGCGATTGAAACACTACGATTGAAACTTTTCGATTGAGCGCAGGCCGTCCGATCATCAGGGAGATGGACGGCCCAGATTTAATCAGAGGATCGCAATCGGAGAGGGATAAAAGTGCATACGATGTAAATTTCCAATGCGATTAAGCACTGGCCGTTGATCTGCAGATCAGATCGACGGCGGAAAGTGAATCGAAGGGTTTTCGAAATGGGGGCAAGACTTGTGATCGGAGGGAATAAGGACCGTTGGATCAGCGGGAAATGAACGGACGGGATGTAATCGGAGGGGCAGGGGAGAAGAATGATGGGAGAGGTGCGGGACAAATCTGAACCGTTGGATCTGGCGGGACGGACAGCTGCGATGGAATCGGGGGTGAGACGGGAAGGTCTGTGATTGTGATCGGAGGGAACTTGTGATTGAGCGCAGGCCGTCGATTTGAGAACAAGATCAACGGTCAGGATTTAATCAGGGATCAGAAATCGGGAGGGCAGCAACAAAGCATGTGATTGAAATATTGCGTTGCGATTGAGCGCTGTCCGTCCGATCAACAGGGAGATGGATGGCCCAGAATTAATCGGAGAAAATTTCAATCGGGGTGCGCAGAAGAGGGGATGCGATTTGAAACTTGCGATTGTGCGTGGGTCGTTAGATCGGGTCTAGATCAACGGTCCAGATCCTTTAATTTTTTGCACCGGCGGGACCCTTATACTTTGTGAGAAACCCATAAATTTCAATAAAAACCAAGGTTTTGAGTGGATCGGGCGGAATATATATATGATAGGCTGGCGCCCGATTGCGGGGCCACTGGGTGTATGGAGTACCATGGGCCCGGGGCTTTATATAACTAGGGCCAATCGCAATCGGAACATTCGGGCCCAGTCTTTCAATCAACCCATTTGTAACTTCTCCGATGCGATTGCGCATCGGTCTTTTTGATCAACCCATTGTGAATTCTCCGATCGCGATTGCGCGATCGATCTTTTTGATCAACCCATTTTATTTAAACATGTGATTTTGGCATTTTAAAACAAACTTTGGAATAATGGGTTTTCAAGTTTTACACAGAAAAATATTGATCAGAAAGGGATTTTTCAATGGTTTAGCACCCGATTGCGGGCTTATGGGGTAGATGAAATGATAATACGATCTTCGGTTTATGGCAAAGGGGCTGATCGCAATCGGCATTTAAAATGGCTCACAAACATGCACACTTTGAATCTTTCCGATGCGATTAGCGCTTCATGGGTTTGGCGCTTGGTTTTTATGATGAGGGCATATTGGGGAAGTGGTTTGGAAACTCAGGCCAAGGGGCTTAAACCCTTAAGAGAGAAATGGGTTTTTTACACAGATTTTCAATGATTTTCAAAGGTTTCTGAGGGTTTCGACAGAGTTCAAAAGAAGTTTGGAACTCTGCAAGTCAATTTTTATGAAAGAAAGGTGAAGAAAATGGACAACAAAGGAAAATGATGAAAAATAGGAAGGTTAGTCTCTGAGAGGAAAAAGGGGAAAAGAAGGAGGATATTGCAGCAGTCTTCTCATGGAATTTTTAGCAGAATTTTGAGTTTCTGAGAAATAACAGTGAAAACCTTGAGACATGAGCATGAGATCGTCTACAGGCTTCAAGAGATAACATTTTGGCCAGGAAAATGTTTCTTGAAGGCTGAAAACATGTTTTGGCCACCTTTTGATAGACTAGACTTATTATGGGCCACAATTTCCACCCCTTCCTTTTTGGTCATTGCTCGCCACCCCATTTCTTTAATATTTTTTTTTTTTAAACAACCCAAATATTCATTTTAATGAATTTTAGGGAATATTAGACAAACTAACAATTCCACAATTTTTCTTGGAATTTAGCCAGATTATGGCACCACAAAATTGAAAAATTGTTGCCTCCTTAACCTGCCATATCACCAAGTCAACCAAAAACTTTGACCAGCTCTAAATTTCGCATACAAACTCAGTTTGACGAACCGTTCGTACCATTGTGATTAGGATGATGAAAAATTCAACTTGAAACTGAGTTTTCCAAGATTTTTTCACTTCGATTTTTGAGCTTTCATAAGCCCTCTTTATCCTCTGTGTGTCTCTGGAACCACCTGGATCATTCCCCCGTACTGAGGAGATTGTGGTCCTCCAAAAGAATCAACAATAATCTGCAACTTCTATGTACATTGTCTGCACCACAAGTGTCCTGAAAAAGGTCACCCTTCTGTTACACGTTATTTTTTCACCATGAAAATTGACTATTCATATAGGTCTATCACTACCTATATTGTGCTCCCTTAGAAGTCAAAAACCCTAATGTTCCTAAACCAAGTCTTGGAATCAGAGAAAAGCTCATTAAAACCATTTAAGGTCTACCTCCGCACTTTTTCTAGCCTTTTCCTATGGGTTCACATATACTTGTTCTATAGTCTGTGACATCTCCTACACGTTTTGCTACTAAAACCTGCGGACCCCCGTAAAATGTCAAATAAAGGAAAAAAGTAAATTCTAGAAGCCCAGCTGGTCGAATATTCTCCCAAGTGGAATATTCTAGAGGTGCGATCAGTTCGAGCTTTATCCCTCCACTCATGGAGCTTATGCCTTGGTGCATGGAGCTCAAATCCCTTCATGAAAGGAATCCATCCCCCTCTTCATGCAACTAAAACTACTTCCATTTCCCTATAAATTGAGCTCATGTTTCAGTCTCAAGGGTAGCTTGTATATGGTAATTGCTGAAGAAATTCCCAAGAGTTCATACTCTCTACACTAGTCATTGTTGGCATGAGAATGATCACACCCTTATGTCAATAACTCCATGATGGTATTAAGAGAGGAAGTCTTGTCAAAATGAAGGAGGAATGATTGTTTAGGATCCTGGGAGAAAATTGTACAACATCAAGGCATAAGGTTGTAAAGTTACTCTTTTCATTCAATATAATACATATGGATCTCTTTTTCTCATTGAGTTGTTCTTGTGATTATTAAATAACATCAATACTTAGACTCCTTGATCACTAAGTTGGATTAGCTTTTCTTATTTGTTATATGTTGTAGGTGCTTTGATTTTTTTGTCTGTCTTTGATTGCAGGTTCTACTTACTGGAGAAGCCTCTTTGGAGCGACTGGATAAAATACTGCATCAAACGTTGGATTTCAAGGTAGGGGCATGTCCTCTTTCTTTGTTTATAATAATTCTGAATTGCAATTATTCTAGAGAAAAATATTTACAAATTGATGTTTGTTTCTAGCTATTCGTAGAATACTAGGGAGATCACTCTTGTCTGCAAGAGGGATTAATCCGCATAACAAAATGGCGACTCCACTAGGGAATAGAACTTAGTTTTCCGTTTTATTTTTAGTTTGAATTTTTGAGTTTTATGATTTTGATTTGTCTGAGACTGGGGTGCGTAGATAAATTTTAAGAATCCTTGAAAATAAAATTTGAATATTTATTTTTTCTGTACTTTTCCTTGCCTCCGCAGATTTCATTTGAAAACAGTTTCGCAGCCTTCGCATCTTTTAATTCCGAACAGTGTCATACCACTCTATTCTCCATTAGAAACTACGGACTTGTGTAAAATTTTTGAAAAAATTAGAATTCTCATTTTAGGAGCCAAATTTCCTAATTCTTTGTGTTTTCCTCAGTCTACCTTAGTTGTCAAATCTTATGTGTGAATTTATTTTTAGCAACTTTTGCATTTGTGTGATTTATCATCCGATTTGCATTTTATGAGTGAGTGTTTGCCCTACTTTCTTGCTGCTCCATACAAGATAGCTTCATATACCTCAGATTACTGGTATGATAATATTATCTTTCTGAGTCATTAAGATCATTGCAAACCTTACTTTTATGAAAATTGATTCCCTTTTCATTTGCAAATTTGGAAGAGCTTTTAGCTTACTAAGGCCTGATTTTCACACCAAAGCATTTTTTGGATGTTTTCATTTCTACTGATATAAGTAGAAATTCTTCTTATTTCGATCACAAACTAGGAGAAAACGTCCTCAAACTTTCTAGATAGACTTCAAAATTATATTTTTTTTCTTTGATTTTTAATTTTATATTTTTAGGAGTTTTAGATATTGTTTTCTTTTTGGAAATAGTTTGTTTATTGATTTGTAGTTTCTGATCTAATTGAAAAAGGAATTTAATTTCAAATGAGTAATTCATCAATTTTGTGAAATTGAGTTCTCAAAGAAGTCGTCTTATTTTCAAATATTTTGTTTACGAATGAAAGAATTGGTGCTTTGAAAGTTGTTAAATCTCTCAATCCTTCCCTTAAATAAGATTCATTGAACAAAAAAGAGTTGCACTCCTCATTTAGATACATTTAGCGTATTTTTGAGTCAGGTCACAAACATCATTGAAGTTTCACTTCCATACCTTCTGTCTTAGGCAACAACCAAATTAAAAACAACACTTTAATAAATTAAATTTAGATATTTTACATTTTCTAGGGCTTTTTCCACCAACATAGCTTAGTCTAGTGTCTTAGAACATGTTGTAATTAACATTCCAAGACAATTTAAACAAACAAGTAGCAATATTGCAGTAGGAAAATCCAATTGTAGCATTTGTGCTCTAGAAAGCTCTTCTTAAAAGAGTCAAGCACGAGATCATGTCAGAGCCAATGAGGTAATCGTACCTATCTCATTGGGAAAGATAATAGATGTGCACATACTAAAAACGGTAAACCTTAGATAGACCATTGTCAAGGACCCTGGGGTCACTTGTTGGTAAACCTTGGATTATATTAAGGAGCCTTCAAGGGGATTGAGCTTGTTACTCTGCCCTTGTGTGTATATTGGATCATAGACTGTTCCCCCTCGTACATTTTTTCTCATTGGTGAGCTTAGTGACTATAAAATTTAGGATTTTTCCCAAGGTGACGGTGGAGGGAAGGTCCCACTGTACTTGGAGCAGACATCGACTAGAATCACTTGGACTTTCCAAAGGGCACTCTTCACTTCGAGATGGCATAAGTGGAGAGACTTGCACTAGACTGTTTCAGTAAGTAGGTTGTCAGGGTAACTATTCCAACCACCATTTCCACATTAGAATTCTACGACGTTGGATTTCATCACCAACTAGTGTTTTTAGTGTGGGAACATATTGTTTCTGTGTGGATTTCTCTCTTAGATTTTGTAGGCATGTGATCAATTTGATTATTTCCTTAGAGACTTTAGGATATTTTGTTTAAATTTTCTTTGATTTTGTGTGTTCAACTTTTAATCGTGGCTGAATTACCAAGAAAATCACATAAAATGTAGGGGAAACCCCTTGAGTACACACCAACATAGTTAGAAAAGCTTAAATCTAAGAAAGGACAACCATCAGGGACTGGATCAACTGTACAAGAAAAAACATCAGTAATTATACATCCATATTACGAAGTAGATAAACCTCAAACCACATAAAGTTCTCAAAGAAAAATATCAATTTCTGAACTAGTTGAAGTTGCTTCCACAAATAGTGAATTATCAACTACTGAGCCTGAAATTTCTAAACCGGAAAATGAACCTACTATGTTTGAGATTGCTTCAGAGTTCATCACTCTAACTCTTGGTCATCCTCATTCACCACGAGTGAATTTTTCCATCACTGAGAACCTTCCTCCTGGCCTCATTAGCATTGAAGAAATTACAGACACAGAAGAAGAAGTTATTCTTCCTTCACATCAAGAATCTTTAGATCTTAGGCCAAGTGAGTCGATTTAATATTATAGCCCTTTCAAAAAATATCCTTGGTATTCTCAGTTAACCGACTTTCTACACAATTTTGGTCTAAACTATTCGCCACCTCAGATTCCTTTTTACGCCATACCAAGAGGTAATTACAGACCTCCATTCAACACGTTTGGTGAGTCATCCATGTTTTCTGCATCTCTAGAAACATATTTGTATGGTGGTCTGTCTGTTCCTCCAGGGTACTAATCGCTTTTCGGTACTTTCTCAGGAGCAGCTTCCTATCCCAAAAAACTTATACAATCATCTGGTCCAAATGAATCACATAACGTAAATTTGAACGTGGAAAAAGTTTACATGATGTCTGGAAACATTCCTAACCTTGACCCTCAAAGTAGTAATTTACCGCCTGGGGGGCATCCTCAAGGTAGTAATTTATTGCCTGGGGAGCAAACTCAAGGACAATACACACCTCAAGGACAGTACATACCTCATGGAAATTACACACCTCAAGGACAATACATACCTCAAGGCTAGTACATACCTCAAGGAAAATATCAACCTCATGGGAAGTACTCTATTCAGGGTAAACAACCTCTTCAATGATAGTACCCTATGCCAGGGCAACATTCTTTCCAAGAACAATAGCCTCCTTTAGGGAGGTATTTTTATCAGGAACAACAATTTTTTCAGGGAGGTCAATATTTTACTGGAAATTATCTAGCCAACTATCAAGATTACGTTCCAAATTATCAAATTGGTTATGGTCCATATTATGCAACATAACCCTCAATGTGAGCTCCATATATTAGAGTAAACATGGTGTGGAATCCATATTTAAATCAATATAATTTGCAACCCAACGTGCAAGTACCTTATAATCAACATGTTCAACCAATTGGTTACATTCAAATCTAGCAACCTGTCCAACCAATGCTTCAAGTTATACCATAGGTATCTGCACCTAGTAATGTTCAGTAGCCTGGTTCGAGTGCACTTAGAACTCCACCTCAAACTGCTGCACCAACTTCTGTTCAACCTACCACACCTATCCTTGGAATTTCTGCAGCCCCTATTTCTACAACCCCTGAAGTATCACAACAAATCCCTCAAGTCACTGATCCTCAACTTGAACCCACAGTTGAGATTACCGTTCAGATGAATGTGGGACAACCTGGTACAAGTACAATTGTAACAAGCTAACCTCATTTTGTTTATCAACCATATCAAGGGCAGTATCAATATGGATCTGTAGCACAGAATAAAGTATACCAACATCAATCGTACCCTGGTTACATGTATTAGATACCAGATCAAACTCAATATGGTCTGGCCAACCCTAGTTATCTAGGAGGCATTCCAATCCCAAATGCATAGGCTATTCGAGGTTATCATAGATATCCTCCTCCTGGTACTGGTATATTTCAACAAGGTTATCAATTTTCTCAGCAAGACCCTAACCATTGGTTACCATTCATAGAAACTTTGGATTTACTCGATTTGTCATAGCTAATGAATGATACGATTTATTATCTTCTATATTGGCTGCCAATGCTGAATAATTTTCCCAGTGATATTACTAAGTTCTAAGGTAAATCAGGAGAAGAACCTTCAAACTATGTCATGACTTACCACCTCTGGTGTGCATACAAATTTTTAATCGACGATTCCATTCGATTAAGACTGTTTCAGAGAACACTGATAGGTTTAGCTGCAAAGTGGTATATTGAACTACCATGTGGCTCATTCAACAATTTCAATGCATTAGCAATAACTGTCTTAGCACACTTTCAATTTCCATTCTGATATGACAATGGCATGGAACTCTTAACTTCATTAAAAAAATCTACATCTACATACATTTCAGATCACATACATGAATGGAGATGTAGAATATGTTTAGTGAAAGCTTTTATTCTCAATTAGATTTTGGAAGAACGGTTTATCAAATCATTGCTTCCAAAGAACACTGAAGATGTGGCTAAGGGAGGGGTTGTAACATAAGAATAGGTAATTGCTCAAGCTCAGTACTTAGACCTTGAATATACACAGTCTGGTACTTTATACAAAAAAATTATTGATTTACCATGTCTCAGTCAAATAATTGCAACTCCTTCAGGTTCTCATTTCGCAGATAGTGTAATTGGTTTAATTAGTGCTAATAAGAGTAAGAAGTCCTCCAAAACTACTTCTCCTATCATAACTTTACCAGATTCACCAAAAGGAGGTTCTTCGCTTGAAACTTCTGCCGACATTCATGTTGTAGACTCATCTACAGGTAAATCTAAAACCAGTAATAAGAAGAAAGGAAAGAATAAAAACAAACAAACTTCATCTCCCAAAGAGAAAACTTAAAAGAATGAACCAACTAATGATAAATGGAAACCTCATTATCCTTGTCTTATTTGTGATGAGTATCACTTTACAACAGAGTGCCCACATCGGTCTGAGGTCTCTAAATTCTTCAAAGGTTCACCCACACCCGCTGTCTTGAAGGATCCTTTTCCTACCCAAGATATCGAAATGATAAGATCTTCTTCAAATTCATCGGCATATATTTTAATGATCTTTGAGGTTATGGTTGTGACATGATCGCAAGACTATGGAAGTAAAAATCTCGTAAATGGTAAAGAGACAAAAAATTATAGTCAAACACCAACTATATCTCCTTTGATTTCCGATCCACTTCACATTGAGAAATCTAATCCTGATCTAGTGATTAAATTTCCTGCTAAAGCTGTACTTCAAAAATCAGCTTTTAATCCACATGTGAGAGCTTCTCAGAATTAGAACATTGTTGAAGATTTAGCGATATCCCCTTTAGCAATGTCTTCCTTAGAAGTGCTAAAATCATGTCCAACACAAAGATAATTACTATTATTAGCTATAAGAGCTATTGATCCTCAAGATTATAACCTCATGGTCTTTGATCTAGAAAATTTTTACACCAAGACTCCCTCATAACATGACTTTTCAGATTCCAGTATTAGTAAAAAATAGATGACTCTTTCGTACTGTAATTGATGAGGGGGCATCCACGTGCATAATGTCATTTAAATGTTGGAAATATCTTGGTTCTCCAACACTCAACCAATCACTAAAAAGCCTTAAAGCTTTTGATGGAAGATAATTTCATCCGTACGGAATACTCCAGGATATACCTATAGAAGTAAAAAGAAAAACTGTTAATCTAGATGTGGAAGTTATTGATGCCCCTCTGGATTACAACCTTCTTTTGGGTCGTAGTTGGTCTTATGCCATGACTGTTGTCGTTTAATTCGTTTTTCAGTTAATCATGTTTCCTCATAAAGGAAATATTGTGAAAATCGATCAGTTTTCATATTATTCACCCGACCCTGCTTCTACAGATAGTATCCAACATGTTGGAAAATCGACTATCCCATATGAATATGTTGGTGTAGGTTTAGTAAAGGACTTTTCTCTGATGGGAACTCTCTCTATGCCTCCACCCAACGTACTGCATATCATTGCCAACATCAATATGATCTCATCAAGAACTATACCATTCGATGACACTTGGGTAGTGCCTTCAGTGTCAAAACTGGATTCTTTCAATGGTGATATGCCTTTGAATCCTTCTGAAATGGCATATGTGGCAATATAGTCATTTTCTAACACATTTTCAACTACTCTTGATCAAATTAATGTGATCACCGAATAATATTCTTCACAATCAAGCTCAGCCTTGACATCACTTTTTGATCCTTTTGAACAAGTCTTTCACACTTATGAAATTATTCGAGAATTTTTGCCTTTGGATGAATTACCCTATGATGATCTACATCATAGATCTTCATTTTTACCTAAACTTGATAGGTTTGAAAACTATATTTCATCTATTTTTTCAATTGATTATGTAAAGGAACCATAGAATCCCATATCAATTACAAATTCAGATTCTGAGATTAACTTGGGAAACATTTCTACAACTATTCCTATCGACATATCAGTTAAACATGGAATTATTAAAAAAATTCATATAGGCACTTCTTGTATGATTGAAGAGATTAATACATATGAAGCCCTATTTCAAGAATTATGAGACATATTTTCCTAGTCTTACGAAGAGATGCCAGGAATCGTTCCAAATATTTTCATTCATGAAATTAAGACATACCTAGATACCAAGCTTATTAGACAAAGATTACGTCCAATACATCTGTGAAAAGCTGCCACTATCAAAGCTGAAGTTCAAAAGCTATTACGAGTAGGATTTATTTATCCAATTCCATTGACAGATTAGGTATCTAATATAGTTTCTGTTACCAAAAAACAAGGGACTATACGAGTATGCGTCGATTATAGGGATATTAATAAAGCATGTCCAAAAGAAAATTATTCTACCCCCTATATCGACCAAATTATCAATGATTGTGCCAGAAATGAAATTTTCTCATTTATGGATGGATTTTCTGGGTATAATCAAATCAACATACTCCCTGCTGATCAACCCAAAAAAACGTTTATATGTCCTTAGGGGACATTTTCTTATTGCAAATTACCTTTCGGATTAAAGAATATCGATGCAGCTTTTCAAAGGGCCATGTCTTATGATTTTCATGATATCAAACATATTGTACAACCTTGTCCGGATGAATTACCTGTGCATTCATTATGTAGGGAAGATCATCCTACTCACTTACGAGCTATTTTCATGAGATGTAGGCATTACAATATTCATTTGAACCCGCAAAAATGTGTTTTTTGTGTGCAATCAGGATGATTACTAGGATTCATCATTTCGAAAGCCAGCATTCCTGTCGACCCCTCGAAGGTTGAGGCCATCATCAATTTATCTCCTCCTTCCACACTTCACCAACTCCAAAGTTTGCAAGGGAAAGAAAATTTTCTACGTAGGTTTATCCCGAACTATGTTGAGTTAACAAAAGGTTTTACTCAATTGTTGAAATAGAATGTTCCTTTATTTGGGATAATATTTCTTATCGATATTTTGATGCTCTAAAACATGCATTGAACCATGCACGGTTATTACATCCTACCAATTACCACTAGGACTACTTTTTATACTTAGCAGCCTCTGATTCCACCATTGGAATGGTTCAAGAGGATGAAACTCACAATGAGAATGTGATCTATTATCTGAGTCGAAATCTTAACCCGATGGAAATTAAATATTTTCATGTGGAGAAATTGGCCTTGGCAGCAGTGCAAGTTGTCCAACATTTCCGTCAATACATACTGTTACGTAAGACAATTTTGATATCTAATTTCAACCCGATGATGTATATTTTGACAAAACAATTACTTGGGGAAAAATACTCTAAATGGATTGTCATCCTACAAGAGTTTGATTTGGAATTCGAGAAATATAAATCAAAGAAATCACTGGTGTTTGCAGAGCTTATGTGTGACTTTCCAAACATTGAGACAGAAACCGTGGTAGAGAATCCCATCGCAGATGAAGCTTTGTTTCTTATTAGTACCTTAGATACATGGTATGAAGATATCATTATATATCTTTAAACCCAAACCTTTCGCCCAGAGCTTTCACATTAAAATCGACGAAGAATCTAATATCAATCCCAGTAATATAATATTGTTGGAGACACTCTTTATCGTCGTGGTGCAGATTCTATTTTTCGAAGTTGCATAACTCACGAAGAGGCTGAAAGAGTTTTGAATGACTGCCACTCTGGAGCGTGTGGTGGTCATATGTCTAAGTTTTCCACAACCCAAAATATATTGCACACTAGTTATTTTTTGCCATCGTTATTCAAATATTGTATTATTGCGGTCTAGAAAAACCACAACTGCTAAATTTTTGATCGAAAGATGCGTGCACCTCCAACTTCTCTTCACCCAATCATTTTGTCGATCCTTTTGCGAAATGGGGCATTGATTTCATTACATGTAAACCTCACTCATCTGGGGGGGCATGGGTATATTATTCTCGCTGTAGATTACTTTACCAAATGGGCCAAGGTGTTGCCTACATTTGCAACATATCGAAAAACTGGGGCTACATTAGTATTCAATCATGTGATTGATCGTTTTGGTGTGCCTCAAGCTATTATCGCATACCATGGGAGTCATTTTCAAAAAATAATGATGACCAAACTTTTCAATCAACTTGGCCTATGCCATGATAACTCTACTCCATATTACCCACAAGCTAATGGTCAAGTTGAAGCCATCAACAAGGTTTTAACCACCATGATTAAACTTATTATCGGAACTCACAAATTGAATTGGAATACCATTTTTTTTCGATGCTATGGGCATATCGAACCTCAAAAAAAACTATTACAGAGTTCACACCTTTTCAACTGGTCTACAGTTTAGAAGTTGTGTTACACATTGAATGTGAAATACCGTCACTCCAATTAGCAATTGAGTTACTACCAGCTACCTCTGAAGAGGAAAAATTCTTTTTGTACTTACCACAATTAGATGAGACTTGGCGCACCACTTCATTAGCTACTGAATCTCATAAGAAACATGTAAAATCTCAGTATGATCGAAGTGTTACCCCTCGTGTTTTTTCAGAAGGTGTCCCAGTCTTAGTATACAATCAAGCTAATGATAAGTTAGGCGATGGGAAATTTGAACCAATGTGGCATGGTCCCTACATTGTCAAGCATGTGTTTGCAAAAGGGGCCTATGAATTGACTGATTATGATAGGGTCTCTTTATATAAGCCCAGAAATGGTATTTATCTTAAGAGATATTATATTTGACTTTCGTGTGAAGATCTCACTTGTACATTAGTTACTTTTTAGATAGTGTGCCTAGATTAAGTTTTTTGTTACTATTATCACTACTTATCTTGATTACTCTTGATATTGAAGATGTCAACATCCCTTTAAAAGTACATTGGTTTTGCTAATGGTGCCTATTGTAGTACATGGAATATTTCTTCCACGGCCTAGGTTATCTATTCACCCACCAATGAGTTATTTTCTATGCATGGGGTAAGCCTTGGTCAAACAACGAACAATATTGTAGAATATAGCACAGTCATTAAGTTATTATCTAATTCCATTTCATTTGGTATTCGACATTTGATCATTAGGTTGGATTCAGAACTCATTGTATTACATTTAAATAGGGTATATGCAATTAAAAATCCAGTGTTATTGAGATTATTTTTGAAGGTTCGTCTCTTGGAATGACAATTTGATTACATCGAATATCAACATATTTCAAGAAATTTAAACACATTGGCCGATGCATTAGCTAATCCTGTTCTAAATAAATATTTGCAACATTAATATAGTAAACCAAAACAATGTTCAATACATGTTGAACAAGATACTCAGAGAAGGTAGTAATATCATAAATAAGTTTGTTTTCAAAAATATTACATCGTCTATGATCATAGGTTCGAACACGTTATGATATAATAGATACTGATACAAAAAATAAAACATGTCAATCCACAATGATCATCCACTATCTATGATGATTATCATGGTAATAGACTATGGCATGCACCACCTTGCTCAGAAATCTCCTAAAATGTCATGGAATACTTGTAACATGTCTTTGAAGCTGGAGAGGAATGTCATATGTCCTTGTCTCGGGAATGTCTATGGTTAACCTCTCCAGGTTGTGTTCCATATTTGCTAGGATCTCTGTTGCCTGATCTTGTAGTGGTGCTATAGGGTGTGTTTGCCTCCTATCAAAGTGATAGAGTGTAGCTGGTAATTGTGGACCAACATCTACAATTAAAATATTGTTATCAATATTGGACGATTAAAAAAAAGAAGAAGATTAAAAATATCAAAATATTTCACTTACCTGATTCATCCCACTGTGCCCCTGTAGGCAAAGACATATCAGGATCACCTCTGAAATCCATACCTGCATAGGGGAAGTCTTTGATGGTGAAGAATTGGTTCCTTAGGCACATAAAGTATGTCGGAGTGAACCGAACCAGTAAACTTCCATCGCCACCATGGCAGGCCATTAATGAAACTCAATGTACCATCTGAGGTTCCCGAGGTTCCCCGTGATCTACTGGAATCAACTAAGGGGCGAGAAGTGGGATTATCTCTAAATAAAAAGAAATGAAAATGGGGCCATAACCAAAGTTTTTCAACTTTACATTCTTTGCTCTGGTTAATTGGCCTTTCATGTTGGCCAATACCCCTTCGCACCAGTTGAATATGGTGCCTCTGAAACACTCTACCGCGGTCTACATTTGAGATTTAGTGGCTACATGTGGATTTGCACTCCCACACAATCTGGTTACCATAATCGCAACTACTTTGAGATATAATCGCAAGATAGTTTTAATGTCCAATTATCCTTTAGATCTGCCTCATCACTGCAATATTGTTGTTTGTAGCTAGAAATGGGTAGGCCACCTTGTCTTGCCCCAAACAAGGATATTTTTTCTCCTCTTTGGGACAATCGAGTGAGGAAATAGATATCCTTGAGCTCAATTTCAAGTCAATGGTCACCAATGATGAAGCATTGGTCTTGAACTTCCCATGTATTTACTAGCCATGTCATCAACTCTGCTTGTTCTTTCATACCTTGGATGGCCCAGAACTTATATAAACCACAACTTTTTAGCACACACATTATTGCGGGGTCATTCATAGCTTCATTGTCTATAGCCTCATGCTCACTTTATCTCCACTCTAACATGGTGGAATAGCCTAAAAATAAACACAATTGAAAGTTAGAAACCATTGGAGTATAAAACTTGAATCATTTTTAAGAGAATTTGTGAATTTTTAAACAGTCACAGTGCCTCCGCAATTTTTGTGAGGAGATAGCGTGGACATACACATGGGATCTACACAAAAACCACAGTATCTTGATATTTTTTGTTTATGTCAAAAATTATCGGGGTCCGCAGGAAGTGCGTGCATGACCTATGGACCCTCGAAAGCACATTTTTAAACACAAATTCATCCCAAAAATGAAATTAAAGCTAAAAAAGAGAAATGAAATGGATATAAATGAAGAGTAAGATGATGTGGATTACCTAGTTCTAACGATTCACGGAATGGACGGTCGCTTCTCCTGATATTAGCTCTAGAACATTTTTTCCAAAAGCTCGCAATTCACTGCTCTAAAGACAAAAGGAGAAAATGATTTTGTTTAAATCATTTTTATAGTTTTTGAATGAATTAAATATTTTATTTTATTTATTTTCCACTTTAAAAGGCTATTTTTCAATATTTTTACTTCTCAGAAATAGGTATGTGTAATATTTTGAGTTTTTATGCAGGATACAGGATTTTTTGGTGAAAATAATTATTTTGACGCTCAGTATACATTTATCAATTTTTCGTGCTCCTCAAAATTACGAAAAAGAAAAACCCTAGAGTTCTCTTTTAAGCCCTTTTTAGACTCTCTAAATATGAAAATATTGTCGAGTACTTGACTATTCAAGCTCGTTAAAGGAAATGAGCATTCGTCCCTTCAGTATAGGTTTACCCCTTTTCTGGACTGAAATTGACTAATTATGAGAAAGGTATACGTTGACTAATCATGGTCAATAGAGTTCTCTCCAATATTATTTTATCCTTTTTCGGGCTTGAGAGACTAAATTTACGAAAAAGTACAACCATGGAGTTTACTTATGTTTTTCTTTTGACTCCATAAAACTAAAAAACGTTGAGTTTCTCCTATACTAGACTTGTTAAAATTTAACAGTAAAGGACTTGTGAATTACAAACAAGACCAAACCACTCATTCTTAGGGTTTGATTTTAATACTAATATGGACTCATCCAAAGGATGAGCTTATATAAACAAGAAAATGTTATCCTCTGCAAGCTTGTCAAAAATAAAGAGGTACTTGCCAGTAATGGTGGGGGAAAAAGAGAGAAAAAGAATCCAGTTGTCACCCTTGTTTAAAAAGTAGTATGTCACTCTTGAACATGACACTTTATCACACTTGTACCTAGGTTGGGAAATCCTTTGTATAACAGTCAATCAAAACACATTGAAAATCTTCAGCCAGATTTTGGGTATTAGCTTTAGGTCAATTGCTGCCAAACCATCTGTAGTGTCATTATGTGTTCAAAAGACAGTTCAAATAAAACATTCATTACAAACATTTGTCTCCATTCACATTGACCATCCCTGAGTCAGTCCTTACAAATATTTCATCAAAACTTGATCTAATGGTTTCGTGTCATGGGCTTTCCTATGACAGGTCACTTTCTATCAACGATAGCTCATCATCTAAAAATTTGATCTAGAACCCTATCAATACCTTGGGATCTACATGCCCTAATGGTAGGTTTCTCTCCTTCGACGACAGGTTACATCACTGACCTTCGATCAAATGATTCTATGAAGTGTTCGACTAAAAATCATTCATTCACACTTCATGGATTGTACTGAGTACTTTGAGAGCCATTTTCATTATTGGTGGTTTCTCTCACACTTGTTAACAATTCACATCATTGACTGGTAATCAAGTGGTTTCTACCATGTTCGACTTCAACATAATCAATCGCATGGACAAAATAATACTAGTTCCGGAAAAGGAAATCAAGACCCTGGATCTAGTTTCTACCATCCAAGTTGTGAGGAGTTTTATTATTCATGATACAGTAGACTACTTATGATATATGGTTGCGCCCATACTATGTCTACTTTTTATGTAATATTAAATTCATATCTGTACCAGAACATTTAGTTAGTTTGATCTGAGTATGGGAATGCCTATCTCAACGATGACATATATATATATATATATATATATATATATATATATATATATATATATATATATATATATATATATATATATATCTGTGTGTGTGTGTGTGTGCGCCTGCACTGAATGTTTTTACAGGTTTTCGACCGGTGTGTCCGCAATCCAATCCTCAGAAAGATAAAGAACTTCACTCTTCGGAACAGCCTCAGACTTCGCACTTTAGGGGGCAATCTGTTACACGTTATTTTGTCACCATGACATTTGACTGTTAACATAGGTCTATCATTACCTATATTTTTCTCCCTTAGAAGTCAAAAAACCTAATGTTCCTAAAACAAGTCTTGGAATTGGAGAAAATCTCATTAAAACCCTTAAAATTCTACCTCCGCACTTTTTCTAGCCTTTTCCTATGGTTTCAGAGATACTTGTTCTATAGCCTGCGGCATCTCCCACACGTTCTGCTACTAAAACCTGCGGACCCCCATAAAAATTCAAATAAAGGAAAAAAGTAAATTCTAGAAGCCCAGCTGGTTGAATATTCTCCCAACTAGAAACTTCTAGAGGCGCGATCAGTTCTAACTTTATCCCTCCACTCATAGAGATTATCCCTTGGTTCATGGAGCTCAAATCCCTTCATGAGAGGAATCCATCCCCCTCTTCATGGAACTAAAAATACCTCCATTTCCCTATAAATTGAGCTCATGTTTCAGTCTCAAGGGTAGCTTGTATATAATAATTGCTGAAGAAATTCCCAAGAGTGCATAATCTCTACACTAGTCATTATTAGCATGAGAATGATCACACCCTTATGTCCATAACTCCATGCTTGTATTCACAGAGGAAGGCTTGTCAAACTGAAGGAGGAACGATTATTCAAGACCCCGGGAGAAACGTGTATGACATCAAGGCATAAGGCTGTAAAGTTACTCTTTTAATTTAAGATAATACATATGGATCTCTTTTTCTCATTGAGTTGTTCTTGTGCTTATTGAATAACATCAATACTTAGACTCCTTGATCACTAAGTTGGATTAGCTTTTCTTAATTATTATATGTTGCAGGTGTTTTGATTCTTTTGTCTGTCCTTGATTGCAGGTTCTACTTACTAGAGAAGCCTTTTTGGAGCAACTGGATAAAAGACTGCATCGAATGTTGGATTTCAAGGTAGAGGCATGTCCTCTTTATTTTTTTATAATAATTCTAAATTGTAATTAGTATAGAGAAAAATATTTACAAATGGATGTGTGTTTCTAGCTATTAGTAGAATACTAGGGAGATCACTCTTGTCTGCAAGAGGGATTAATCCGCATAACACCTTCCATCTCCTTCACCTTTGTCCTTCAGAGCCTTAAGCAATGAGTCGACACCTACATCTTTTTCAAACATGTAGTACAATCTCCTGCAAATTACATGCTCAAATTATGACTAGCTATGACCCAAACATTTCCATACTTGCCACGAGTTTACATACTCAGTGGTCAAATTTAAATCGAATGGAAATCACACCCCAAATATGATTACAAGGCCAAAAACATCATTTTCTCATTTAAAAGTGATGGAAAACACATCATCACTTTTAAATAAAATAAATGCATCACATGATTTACAAGAAAAGGCCAAAAAAATCATGGTTGCTTAACAAGTGATTGAAAACACATCATCACTTTTACAGTTAAAAATGCAACATATGATTTACAAACATGGCCATGACACACTACCAGATCTAAAAAAACCATCTCTCACTTATCAAAGTGAATGGATCATCTCCCTATGGCACGTTTTCTTGTTGAACATCTGTTTCAACCGGTTCATGCACCGATGCTTCGTCCTAAGGTGCTGCTCTGGATGGAGCCTAGAACACCTGGCTCTTTGATGGCCAATTTGGTTGCAATAGCTACAAAAGGTCTTCTTTCTCCATACTTGCTTAGCCAAATTTTTATTTTTTCTGTGGAGAAGGCTTTCCATGCCTCATCCTCCTTATTGCTACTATTCTTTTCCAACACTTAGAAATGACATGGTTATGTGAACCACAAAAATGATAAGTTTTCTTATGCCATGATTTATTTTCATGATTATAAACAAAATGAACTTGTGAATATAAAGAATTATTATACCTTTCCATGTGATCTCTAGTGTGATCATGGTGATGAGAGCTTGTCTTATCTCTTCTATTGCGATATGTACTACCATGCGATAATGGTGAGATGTTCCCATCATTATTTTCCCCTGACGAATTCAACAATGTATGTTTTCCTTTGATTTCATTATGGTGATGAGAGCTTGCCTCAACCTCTCTATGCAATATGTGTTGTCATAAGGTGATGGGGAAGTGTTTTCATCATTCTCTCTCCTCAACAGTTTCCACAATTTCGTGGGGACTTCTGTCACCTTTGACAATTCTCCCTTAGTGTATCCCAAACTTGCATATCGAGGTCTCTGTAGAATCTCCAATGGTAGATCTATGCCTTGTCCATGAATTCAAATTCCTCCTCCTTTGTAACCCAACATGGTAAAGAGTCTCATGCCAGTTCCTGTAATGGGGATCTCCACATTTCCAATAGAAATAATAGCATGTGAAGATGAAACTAAAGAATTATCACAATTTTTTACCTCAAATGTCGATTTTGAAACAGGTGAAGAGGGATTCTCTAAGCCTTCGTTGCGCTTCACTTCCTCCAAGGTCTCTATCACATCTTATAGCTAAATTTACAATCACTACTTCTCCTCCTTCTCTTCTCGTATAAGTGTCTTTAATGCATCATGATATTTTTGAATAATTCTGTCATTGTGCTTCAATTCTTCCAATGCCTCTATTGTGGCTTGCAACTAAAGCTGCAATCGCTGCTTCTCCTCCTTATCTTCCTGGAGGAGTGTCTTTAATGCATCATGATTTGTTTGAATACTTCCGTTGTTGCACTTCAATTCTTCCAATGCCTCTGCTGTGGCTTGCATTTGACGCTACAATTGATGTTTATCCTCCTTCTCCTATTGTAGAAGCATTTTCAACTCAACGTTATCTGCTGCTCGTTCTCATAACTTTCTCGGACACCCTAAGCATGGTGTCATACATGTCTTTGACATCCTCCATTGCTACACATTCAATGGTTCACGCTTGCAGTCCACATTATCAAGAAGACCACTCTGATACCACTTGATCCAGGTTAATTTCTGATACCCTTTTAACCAAGACCTTTTGCTTCGTCTAATGTGTTAAAATTACATTTTATCAAAGAATTAATGAACACATATGTATATATAATCAAGATGAAAACATGCCAACAATCACACAACAAAAAATCAACATGTTTAATAATGGAGTTCATCCATTGTGGACTACATCTCCGGATACATAAAGAAAACAAACAAAAAGTTAGAGTTGTTCGGCTCATCCCTTAAGGCTCCAAAGAACAAAGGTTAAGGAAATGGAAGGGTGACCGTTTTCAGGAAACTTGTCGTGCATACATTATACACAACAGTTGCAGATTATTATTGATGCTTTTGGAGGACCAAAAGCTCCTTAATGGGGAGGAATGATCTAGGTGGCTCTAGAGACACACAGGACAAAGAGGGCTTATGAAAGCTCAAAAATAAAAAATGATAAAAACATGGAAAACTTAGTTTCTAGTTGAATATCTCGTTGTCATAATTGTAATGGTGTGAACGGTTTGTCAAACCAAGTTCCTATGTGAAAGTTAGAGTTGGTCAAAGTTTTGGGTTGAATTGGTTGTATGGCAGGTTAAGGAGGCAACAATTTTGCAATTTTCCAACGCCAGAATCTACCCAAATTCTAGGAAAATTTGTGGGATTGTTTTTTTTCTAATATTCCATAAAATATGTTAAAATGAATATTTCGGTTGTTTAAAAAAAAAACAAAAAATATTAAAAAAATGGCCCCGCCACCCCCATCGGAACCAAGTCACAACAAATATTAAAAAAATACATAATATTATGGGTCGGCAGGCCATGATCCACGTCGAACCCTGCTGGCAACCACCATAATTTCAAACGTTAATATGAAAAACGATTGGCGGTTGGTTATCAACCACACTACCCAAACCACTCCACGTTTATATGGAAACCATTTCGATGGAGGGCACGGTTGGGTCGAGTGGAGTAATTACGGCGGAGGTCGAGGGTTCGAACCCCACCGACCTTCCGTGTTTGGAATTTTTGTTTTGTTTTGTTTTAATATGTGGTTTGATTCCTAGGACTATTGCATGGGCAAGGCCGACAATCCGCTTGTCATGGGTTCAAACCCCACTAGTCTTGCCTTGCGTTGTATGTATTTGGAGTGGGGCGGTGGCATGGGCTGGGTCCACTAGAGGTGGCCCACTCACCCAAATTTCATTTTTTTATGTGAAAGCCGTATGGTGGGGCTCTGGCGAGGGTGGCAGGGATGAATGCCCACCCCCCAACAAACTATATATATATATATATATATATATATATATATATATATATATATATATATATATATATATATATATATATATATATATATATATAATATATTTTTCGGGGTGGTGGCTGTGGCCCGCCACCTTTTCTTTAATTTATTTTTTGTTATTATAACAACCGAATCATTTTTAAACTTAACAAAATTAAGGGTTAGAGGACAAATAAACAGTCCAACAAATTTTCCCAGAATCTAACCAAGTTGGCCGGAATCTGGCCACCAAAATATTGCGAAATTGCTGCCTCCTTAACCTGCCATATCACCAAGTCAACCCAAAAATTTGACCAGCTCTAACTTTCTCATATGAAATTGGTTTGATGAACCGTTCACACTGTTGCATCAGGATGATGAGATATTCAACTTGAAACTGAATTTTCCACATTTATGTCACTTTGATTTTTGATCTTTCATAAGCCCTCCTTGTCCTGTGTGTGTCTCTAGAGCCACCTCAATCACATACCACTATTCACCATCAACAATCAGAGCTAATATTTGTCGTTTTTTCCTGGGAAATATTTAACCTTTTCTCCTTAGAAACGACGCCAAAATTGTTATCACTCCCTCCAAACTTCCCAAGGCTGAGAGTGGGATTGAGGGAAGGTAACCATAGACCAAGCTTTAGGTCAGGAGCCAGCCCTACTAAGACTAGAGAGTGTTATCTTAATGTCACTTTGAAATAAATTAAATGACTAAATATTTAATGATCTTAGACTAAGTATGTAAGCTCAGTAAATAGGGTTTTTGTTTGATGTTTGTGTGCTGGATAGGAATGACAATAAGGAGACTCGGTCTAGGGTTTGAGGCCTGAATTCGAGATCAATTTGTAGAGAATATGGATGAGGCTAGGTAGGTAGATTGAAATCATGTTTATTTTTTCATTGTGTATAGGATGAAATGATAGAAAATATGAATGAGCACTGAGGTGAATTCATTCAGTTATAATAATATAGATACATAATGTAAATATTGTTAAGACAAAGCATGGAACGACATGATTTATGCTTATAAAATGACAAGATAAACACATATAATCATGTATATGAAAGAGGAAAACATATCATTAAACATGATAAGATAAACATACATATAAAGAACAAATTCTCCAAGGCATACCTCAGGATCCTCAACACAATTTCTGCAACATTGTCTTTTATTTCATTCCAAAAGGCTTGTACAATATCTCCACTACAAAAAACAACTATCCAACCCAAGAAAATACTAAAATGGGTCTACTTATAGAAAATATGCACCATGACACTGCATAGGATCGAAACCCCATCCAAAATGCATCATAAATACAAGAGATGAGTTACTTCCTAGAATTTAGGGAGGTTAGAAAGCATTCCCTCAAATTTAGCTAATGACTAGGATTATGTGTCCCACACATTAAATTACATGTTTCCTCATGATAAGAGGAAAAAACCAACTCAATTAATCCAATTCTAGCTCAAAGCACAAAAAAACCTCAAAAATGTGACCTTTATGGGGTTTAAAAGTGTTCTTAGGAATCCTATGTAGATGCGTAACACTTTTTACATATGCGTAACACCTTTTTATAGATGCGTAACACTTTTTCACAACTGATTTTGGGGGTATTTTAGGACTCCAAATCAAAATATGGAAGAAAGGTCAACTAGCCATGTGTGTCTAGTTTGCAAGACATCTTGAATTTTGAAAAATGATTCATTGGAAGGCTGCCAAAAGTTTATTATCCCAAGCTTACTCTAGAAGTGTAGCACCATGTTATAGATGTGTAGCACCTACTTTGAGAGGGAGTTTGGAGGCCTTCCCATAGGATTTTTTGGATGAAAGTGGTATGGTTGGAAATCTTAGGATGTATGCTACAAAATGGAGTCATCAAGTTGATGAGCTCCATCATTAGGTACATTTGGAGGGGTTAGTGGTCACCCTTTTTCCTTATTAAATCTCGTTTTCTTGAATTTTAATTATATTATGGTCTTATGATGCTAGTGTAGGTGGTGATTGATGCTTAACATACTTTTAGTACCTAACAAAATATTAAATGTAGGAAAATCATGAAGATATGGCATTTTTGTGGAGATTTTGTCATAAAGACTCAGAGTAGACAACAAGGACAGATTCTAGGGGGTTGTCCACCCTCCTTAACTCCCAAAGGAAACCAAGGGGTCCTCGAGACTCCCTCCAATAGCTCGAAATCAAAGGCAACCAAGAAAAATCAAGATCAAGTGCACTCAAGCCACACTTCACTTGGATTCAAGTGGACTCATGTTGTGTAACCAGCTTCAAAAATAGAAGAAAAGAGATATTAACGCCTTAGAAATAAGCCACTTCGAGGGGGCAACCTCCAATACATTACATAAATGAACAATTCTTGGATGATACAATTTACAAAACCTCCTTTCTATATATAGGAGTCCATGGGGCCATAATGTAATCCTAGTGGGCCACAATGTAATCCTATCCGACCTAACAATAATAAATTAAGGGCACAATAATAACAAAATGGGGGTTACAAGGGTACAATAATAACAATAAGGGGGTTACACTAACAACAATAAGGGACTATACTAGTAATATAGGGACCTAACATGCCCCTCTCCTTCAAAAAAGTGTTGTCCTCAATGCTTGAGTAGCTCTGGGTGCTTTTGCATAAAATTCTCATCCTCCCATGTAGAATCTTCGGTGGGTAAGTTCTTCCACTTGATGAGATACTCTGAAATTGATCGATTCCGTAGCTGTCGAGTTCTTGTTTCCATGACTGCTTCAGGTTCCAATATGATTTTTCCTTCCTCATCAAGTTCTGGCAATATTGTTTGAACCGGAAGATTTTCACCTATAACCTTCTTTAAGCATGAAACATGGAAAACTGGATGTACTCGCGAAGAAGCAGGAAGCTCCAATTTGTATGCCAGAGAACCAATCTTTTGCAACACCTTGTAAGGACCATAGTACTTTGGTGATAATTTATTATCCTTCTTAGCTTGCTTGAGGGACATTTGTTTGTATGGTTGTAGCCGTAAAAATACCCAATCTCCTACATCAAAACTTCTCTCGCTGCGATGTTGATCTGCCCGTTGTTTCATTCGATTTTGTGCCAAATTCAGGTTATCCTTTAAGAGTTGGAGAACTTCTTGCTGATGCTCGATGTGATCTTCCACTGCTTGAACCTTCGAATTCTCCCTTAAAGATGATGTGATCGATGGTGGATGATATCCATAAAGTGCCATAAATGGGGTCATTTTTGCTGCAGTATGGAAGGAAGTGTTATACCACCATTCAGCGAGAGGTAACCACTTGACCTATTGTGTTTGTTTATCAGATACAAAACAACGAAGATATCCTTCCAAACATTTATTTACTATCTCAGTTTGACCATCAGATTGAGGATGATAAGATGAGTTGAGCAATGAACAAAGAAAATGACCCCATCAAAAAATTTCCTAAAATGGGATCTCTCGTCGCTAAGAAGAACTTTGGGCTTCCATATATGTAGGTTTTTAATTTGGCCCACAAAATGTAGTAACCGTACTTTCTTTAAATGGATAAGATAATGCACAAAAGTGTGCATACTTGGCAAGTCTATCAACTACCACCATGATGACACTCTTTCCTTCGGACTTAGGTAAACCTGTGATAAAATCCATTGAAATCTCCTCCCAACGTTGACTTGGAATGGATAAAGGTTGTAGAAGTCCCTGGGTCTTAATTGTTTCCACTTTATTCTGCTGGCAAACCAAACATTCCGCCACAAACTTTTGAATATCAGATTTAAGGCCATCCCAAAAAAAATCTTTCTTCACCCTGTGGTAAGTTTTTAAAAATCCTGAGTGTCCTCCTAAAGGAGAAGTGTGCAATTCCAAAAGAAACTTTTGTTTTAGTTGGGAATTCTTACAAAGATATAAGCGATCTTTGTACCATAAGGAATCATTTTTCCAACTAAATGTATCAGATGTACTAGGATCTTGCCGCAACTTTTGAATGAGTGTCCATACATCTTTGTCCTTCTTCCATTCATCTCTTGCTTCGGTTATCCAATCTGGTTGGATAATAGAAATGGCACAAAGCAATGCTTCCACCTCTTCATTCTTTCTTGAGAGTGCATCCGCAACAACATTAAGCTTTCCTTTTTTGTAGATTATTTCAAAGTCATAACCCAACATCTTTGTGACCCATTTTTGCTGCTCTTCTGAAGATAGTCTTTGTTCCAAAAAGTGTTTAAGACCATCATGATCAGTTTTTACCTTGAAGTGTCTTCCCATTAGGTAAGTTCTCCATTTCTTTAGTGCATGCAGTATTGCTAACATTTCCTTCTCATAAATAGGTTTCTGTAAATACTTTCCTTTGACTGGACGACTTTCAAAAGCAATGGGTCTTCCTTCCTGCATTAAAACTGCACCAATTCCATTTCCTGAGGCATCACATTCCACAATAAAGGTTTTTGTGAAGTCCGGCGTAGCTAAGACCGGTGCTAGGCACATTGCCTCTTTAAGATGTTCAAAGGCCTTAGTTGCTTCAGGAGTCCATGAAAATGCATCTTTCTTCAATAATGTTGTTAGAGGTGCTGCTATTCTTCCATAATTCTTAACAAACTTGCGATAATAGCCCGTTAACCCGAGAAATCCTCGCAACTGCTTTATCGTCTTAGGGACTTTCCATTCCTTAATGGCTTTAATTTTGTTAGGGTCTACTTTAACACCCTCGTGAGATATAATATGACCCAGATATTCCACCTCTCGTACTCCAAAGAAACATTTGGATGTTTTTGCATATAATTGTTTCTCCTGCAATAGTTTGAGCACCCTGTCAACATGTTCAACATGATCCTTCCAAGACCTGCTGTAGATTAGTATATCATCAAAAAATACTAGCACAAATTTTCTAAGGAAGGGTTTGAAAATGGAATTCATCAACCCTTGAAATGTAGAAGGTGCAATGGTAAGGCCAAAAGGCATGACCAAAAATTCATAATGACCCTCATGAGTTTGAAATGTTGTTTTTGGAATATCTTCAGTCTTCATTCTAATTTGATGATATCCCGAACGAAGATCCAACTTGGTAAAATAAATTGCTCCATCTAATTCATCCAATAATTCATCAATCACAGGAATGGGAAATTTATCTTTAATGGTGAGCTTATCGAGCTCCCTATAATCCGGACACATTCGCCATGATCCATCCTTCCTGTGTACCAATACTACAGGAGCAGAGAAAGAACTTTGACTAGGTTGAATTATACCCGCCTCTAACTTTTCTGCAATCATGCGTTCAATTTCGCTCTTTTGGAAGTAAGGATATCTATAAGGCCTGATGTTTGGAGGAACACTTCCTGGAATCAAATGAATAGCATGATCATGATTACGAATAGGTGGGAGTCCTTTGGGAGTTTCAAACACCTTGGAATGATTGTCCAAGACTTGTTGGAGATCTGCAGAAATAGATGATTTTGATGTCGGAACTTCTAGTGAGCATAATTGTGCAAATACGCCTCGTTGTTCTTTCTTTAGAAGCTTTGTCATGACATTAGAGCTTATTATCCTTCCTGGCTTCCCTTCAATACCCCGTAATTCGACTTCCTTTCCTTCTGAAAAAAATTTCAAGAAAATTTCTTAAAAATTAAAAGCTACCGTCCCCAAAGATTGTAACCATTGTACTCCTAGTACAACATCAGCACCTCCCATAGGAATGGAAAGCATTGGACTAGTCAACACATATTCCCCCATGGTTAGCTTGATGTTATTGCATTTTCCAGAGCACTTTATAGTTCCTCCATTTGCAACCATCACTTGACATTCAGGTGCTGGGTATAGGAAACAATTTAATTCCTTGGCTACCTTACAATGAATAAAATTATGGGTGCTACCTGAATCAATCAACACTATTACCTTTTTCTTCTTGATTTTTCCTTTTATCTTGAGAGTTTGAGGAGTGGTAATTCCTGCCAGTGCATTACATGATATGGCCGGATTCATTTCTTCCTCTTCTAGGGCTGGTTCCTGGTGTATATCCTCTTCTTGTTCATTTTCTTCTTCCTCTTCACAATCTATGTAAAATAATTTCTTCTCAACACACTTATGACCTTTAGTGTATTTGCTATCACAACTGTAGCAAAGCCCTTTTTCTCTTTTTTCTTCCAATTGTTGTGGTGTCAACCTTGTAGGTTGTGGAAATCTAGGCATAGCAACACTTCTTTATAGAATTGAGTGGTAGGCTTCCTTGTCGCCATAATTTTACATTCAACTTTTCTTGCCAACCTGAATGCCTTCTCCAATGAATCAGGTTCCAAAACGCGAACTTCATGTTGGATGTTATCCTTGAAAGTGCCTAGGAAGAGATCAATCCTGTGTCCCTCTCGAATATCAGTTACCCTTATATTCAATTTTTGGAAGTCCTCAATGTGCTGCCCCACTAAACACTTTTGTTTGAGATTTATCAATTCGGTAAAGAAGGTGTTGCTCTTTGTATCCTCATAATGTGCTATCATTTCCTCCGTAAAAATTGACCAAGTGACAATTTTTTTACGGGAACAAAGCCATCGATACCATACAAATGTATTTTGTTCTAAATGTAAAGTTGCAATGCGTACCTTTTGTGTGTTTTGCACGTTATGTAGATCAAAATATTGCTCCATCTGTAGTATCCATGTTACAGGATCCTTTCCATCAAACTTCCTCATATCCATTTTTGGAATATGGTGGTTCTTCCCACCAACATTCGAGTTTATGAAATCACGATTAACAACTATTTTGTTCTCATCATGAGGTTCTTCTCCTATATTTCCGCCATTAGGAATCATTTCTGGTTTTAAGCTTGTCATCAAGCCTTCCATGTATGCTTTAGATCATTCTTCATGTTTTCCATGTTGTCTTTCATGTCATCCATCTTAGCTTCCATGCCCACTTCCATGCCATCCATCTTAGCTTCCATCTTAGCTTGCACACCATCCATCTTAGCTTCCATGCCCACTTCCATGCCATCCATCTTAGATTCCATCTTAGCTTGCACACCATCCATCTTAGCTTCCATGCCTTTCTTCAAACCATCCATCTTCACTTCCACACCTTTCTTCAAAACTTCCATTTCATTTTTTGCTGCTCTTTGCGAGAGTGAAATTTGTTGCACTTGTTCTTGTAATTTCGATAGATCATGTTGCAATTCTTCATCTTCATGAGTCATGGTAGAGCCTTCTGAAGGCTTGATGGGTGTTGAATTCTTTTTAGGGGCCATTTTAGAATTCAATATTGATATCTATTCTACAATATGCCCTTGGAATCAATTCAACTTGATTCTTCAAACAAGACTTATGCAATTTGGAAAAAAAAATACACACCTTTTACTAGCTTCTAGGAGCTCGATATTGAAATTGAATTATCTCTGTATTTGAAAATCTTCGATATCTGAAATTCAGCTCTGTAGTAGATCTCTGAAGCTTCTTTCAAATGCCACAGGTCTGACCTAATTTGGATTCTCCAAGACAAATTTGTGTCCAATCTCCCACAATGACCTAATTCTGGACTGGTTCAGTAGAGCGAACTTGTACGAATTGCCACGTGTCACTGTTTTGTCCTTTGTCTCTGAAATTGATAGCGAAGAAACTTCAGTCTGTGTACTTGCGACCACTTTTTACGGCACTTCAATCCAATGCCCAGAGAGAGAGTTATTGAAGTTTTCCCTCGATCACCTCTTTGAGATGAAATTCAGGAGCCTGAAAAAGCACTACCTTCCACAGATCATATCTCCAAAAATATTGCGAACCAAGCTCTGAAATTTTTTGACGAATTTCCTCAGGATGTCAGCTTCGCACCATATGAATTTCAGATTCTGAACCTTCGTAGAAACATATTTATAGCGAAAA
Source organism: Pinus albicaulis (assembly GCA_034641835.2). NCBI lineage: Eukaryota > Viridiplantae > Streptophyta > Pinopsida > Pinales > Pinaceae > Pinus > Pinus albicaulis. Next base: position 1,039,584,425 of record CM076579.1, read on the forward strand.
TGCCACGATGACCTGTTTAGGAGCTTGAAAAAAGACCTGACTTCCACAGATGATATCTCCGCAAATATTGCGAACCAAGGTCTGAAATTTTTAGACAAGCTTCCTCAGGATTTCGGCTTCGCACCCTAAAAATTTCAGCATCTGAAACTTCGTAGAAAAAAATTTATAGCGAAAATGCCACGATGAACTGTTTGGAGCAGCGAAACCCTAGAATCCAAAGCTCTGATACCAAATGTTGTGTAAACAGCTTCAGAAATAGAAGAAAAGAGATATTAACGCCTTAGAAATAAGCCACTTCGAGGGGGCAACCTCCAATACATTACATAAATGAACAATTCTTGGATGCTACAATTTACAAAACCTCCTTTCTATATATAGGAGTCCATGGGGCCATAATGTAATCCTAGTGGGCCCAATGTAATCCTAGCCGAGCTAACAATAATAATTTAAGGGCACAATAATAACAAAATGGGGGTTACAAGGGTACAATAATAACAATAAGGGGGTTACACTAACAAAAATAAGGGACTATACTAGTAATATAGGGACCTAACAACTCATCACCTATTTTCTAGGGAGCTATTGGTATTTACCCTTTAGGTTAAATAGAGTTGAGCAAGAGCTCATTAGGATTCAAACTTTGGAGAAATCCATTAGGATCTTTTCTCTTGTAATTAGCATTTCAAGTCTTTAATATTGATGTAATGAGACTATCTTTTGAAATGAAATAAGTATTCATAATTTTCCTTACTAATCTATTTTCAGAGAGCTAGGCTTGTGGTTTAGGGCCCAATCCATGTGCCTCGACCTCTCTTGTGTAATAATTCTTTACTTTCATGTCATTTAGCTAGTTTTTCTTATGAATAGTTATCTAGTTTTTTGGTATTTTCATTTACTATTTTTTATTTTGCTTCCATGCGTATTTTGCTATAGATTTAGTCTACTTACATGAGTGGTAGTATAGGTGATACATTCATAAATATGTGAGTCAAGGCTCCCCCTCTCATCTCTTTCAATAGATCTTGAGGAGGGTAGACCTTCCCCATAGACCGAAAATGCTTCTTAGTTTATGATTTCTCAGAATGTATGAGATTAGTTGTTGTGATTCCATGAATATGTTCAGTATTTTATGGTAGATCTCTGTTTGTAGATTAGAGTATATTTTCTTTACAAATTCAAGTCATATTTTTCATTTCCTTTATCATGAATTTTCCCATTTTTATTACATTAATATGTAGTTTAATTGCAGGTATAGGTAGTACATCCAAGGATAACTTCGCCAGCACCTCCAACTTTATCTCTCAACTTCCATCAACTCTTTGTTCATCAAAATCACTATCAGCCTTGTTTTCGGATTTTTAATCCCTACACTGTGAGAAAACCCTAGGGGTGCAAGACATGCCTCTCAAGGGGTTTTGAGCTTGGCCAAGGGGTGGGCCACCTTCCACTCATCCTTATCCACCCTTACACCACCTTCCCTACCATTTTTACACCTATTTTTTAACTTGGATTTCCCTCGACCTATTTTGTTTAGCAATTCAGAACTTTCCTGTAGCACTACATGAAACCTATAGCAACACTTGAGATAACACCTGTGGGCCCCTCATTAAGCCTATAAACCACCATTACCATCTTATAAATCTGCAAAAACGACTCATACACCTCCAACCTTTCCCTCATGTGTTCAAGACTTCCATAATCCACCTTAGCACTTTCTTCTCATAGCTGCAAAACAACACATTTTCAAGAATAGCTAGGTCATGAATAGTTTCATGAATAAAATCATGATAGATAGAGAATAGGGTAAGTAGAGTGTGTTTAGCCATTTGGGCTAGTAAATTGTGATTATATTAGTTTCCTTTATGCCATTTCAATTCAGAAATTTACTTCATGCAAGATACCTAGGTTTATTTCCAATTGTTATCATAGTCTAATAAGTAGATTTATTTCATTGCAGAATAGTTAGATGTCCTTGTTTTCTATATTATATTTTTGTACTTACTGATAGTTCCATGGATTTGAATCATTTTTATCCATATGCCTAATTTCAGAAGTGTGACATAGTTCACCTAGAAACCCTAGAAGTAGCACCCTTTCGTAAATATCAGAATAGGATGACATGACTAGAATACACCTGTTATCTATATAGTACTGTCACCTTTAAGTTTGTATGAACCCTGGGTTGATAAAGGAAAGTAGGGAAGCCTCTGGGAGTTGCAGCATTCTTGGTGCAATGCCAAGGCTTACCACTTTTTGGCATCGTTTTCGGGGAGGTGTCTAGTATATGCTTTGATTTTGTTTTAGTATTCTTTTCTGCTTTCCTTTTTCATGTTGTTTCATAAATATTGAAAAAAAATACAAAAAATATAATATTCACGCCTCGTAGGAGTAGGGATACTCAAGGATTTTTTTTACCTAAAACCCCCACATCACCACATAGTCACCCTTCACTCTTCTTCAGTGATTGTGAGTTTGAACACACCATAGGTGAGCCTTCTAAAATTTTTGAAGAACCTATTAGGGAAGAAGAAGATCTTGTTTCAACTAAGGGACCCACTTCACCTATCTCAACCATGTCTGACACTCAAACCCAAGAAGACTCTCCCATCTGAGAGTCATATGGGGAAACTAAGATGAAAAACATTAGCCCCTCAAATCTTCCACACTTTCATGGACTTACATCAGAATATCGTGACACATTCATGTTTGAATTTGTCGTTGTCTGTAGGACCTATGACTATGCCTCAGATGATCATAAACTAAAGCTATTCACATCCACCCTTAAGGATGAAGCCTTGCGCTGGTTCATAGGTCTACCTGGGAACAACATCACTACCTGGGCATAGATGAAAGAGGCCTTCAACAACAAATACAGAGACTACTGTAGTTCCAAGGAGATGAAGGATGAGATATTCAGGATGAATCTAGGTCCTGATGAATCCCTAGAATACTCTAAAGAGAGGTTTTGGTTAAACTATAACAGAGACAACTATACTCTTGATCCTAGATCACTTAAATCAGTACTTCTCTTAGAGATCAAAGAGGAGGTGATAGAAACCTTAAATATGTTATCAGGAGGAGATATCTACCAACTTCCTTATGAAATAGTCAAAATTGTCATCAGGAACCATTCTAGGGTAGTTAGGAAGAAAGGTAGAGATGACCAAAATACATCGAATACCCCTTCCTCTTCCACCTCCATCAAAAATTAGATTGGAAATATGGTGGAGGACTTCAAGAGTGACATGCTGCAAACCTTTTCTTTGCAAATGGACACATTGCGGGTCAAAACGAAGCAAGATGAAGAAGAAAGAGCTTTGGAGATATTTTTCCCTAGATGTACCAAAAAGGACCCTAGAAATGAATTTCCACTAAGTGTCATAAATTTTTGCTTAGTCTGTGAGGATAATCATGCCATAGATTGGTGTCCCTCCTTACCTGGACTTAAAGTTGTATATCAAGGTGGGGAAGTGGGGCTAGAGCAACTCTATTTCATAAAATAGAGAAGGCCTCAAGGCCCTAGGTCATATCAACAGCGTATGTAAGGTGCACCTTACTCTTACTACCACAATAATAAGAGTGCACCCATGCAACCTTGGATTACCCCCACTCCTCCATCCTAGCCTACACCTCCTACTTGGCCTTACAACTCTCCATATCACCCTCAGCCTATGAACCAACCATTTGAATAGTATGTTCCTCAACAACCTTAGTGGAAAAATCCATCCCAAGGGTGGAGGCCTCGACACAATCAACCACCTACTCTAATGCCTCCACCCCAATCTCAACCTTAGCTTACTCATGTTGCTCCACCCACACTACCTCAAATGCCTACACATCCAAATCCGAACCTGAAAAACAGACATGAAGAATAGGTTTATAATGGAGAGAAATATTATCCAACTTATGTTGTATAGGTATAGGTTATTAACCTTAGGTCAGGAAGAGTACTCCTAGAAAATCATCCTCCATCGCCACCTATAGAGGTTGAGGAGGAAAAGGAAGAAAGTAACACTCATATCCAACAACCTCCTTTTCCTAAGCACTAGATCCATCCTAGTCAGCACACCCCAGAGGAGATACCACTTCTCCAAGACATTAAGGATGTCCCTATTTACAGTAGGATCACCAAGGAAAAATGCTTCAAGAAACCTGGAAGAAAGAATAAATATACCCCCACTATCAGTGTAGTAGGACCACTGTCTGTCTTAATGTTAGGAAGAATGATCTTTCCAAAGTACCTAGACCCTAGAAGTCTAGTTGTAGATGTGCACATAGATGGTGTCATAGTCCCAAATACTCTTATTGATATAGGGGCTACTATAAATTTCATGACCAAGGAAAATATGTTGAAACTCAACCTCTAAGGGACTTTGAGGAAAACCAAAACAACTCTACAACTTGCAGATTGGTCCACAGTAACTCTCAAAAGGAATTATTGAGGATGTTATGGTTTCCATTGAATCTTGGGAGTATCCTACATATTTCATGGTTCTGCAACCAAAAACCAATTTCAATGGATATCCTCTCATCTTAGGGAGACCTTGATTAGCCATTGTATATTCTTATATCAACTGTCGGGCTGGAAACATGATTGTTAAAAATGGCCCCTTATCTAAACAAATGGTATTATATCTTCTAGCCTAGCCTTCCATTGATCATGATCTACCTATATGGTTGGAGGATGAAGAAGATGAGGTATATAACACTACCCCCATTTGTATCATAGATTTTTTTCTTAGAGGGGGGCATCTTTATGAAGACGAACTCATCAACCATGCCATTAAAAACCAGTCCCCCACTAACAGTCCACTTTAAAACCTAGTGAAAGAGTCTCGAAGCTAACCTTGGATGGAATTTCACTTAGTTGATTCAAACTATGAAACCACAAAGGTTCTTGAGTTTGGCCCATCCAGATATCTGAAAATCAACTCAAACCTCTATGATGAAGAATAAAAGTAGTTGTGCAAGCTTTTAAAAGAAAACCTAGATGCATTTTCTTGGGATTACAATAACATGAAAGGGGTTCATCTTTCAGTATGCAGAAGTCATATTTACATCAAATAAGGATGCAAGCTTGCGTGACAATCCCAAAGAAGGATGAACCCAAATATAAATGTCATAGTCAAGGAAGAGCTTCAAAACTATTGGATGGGGGTTTCATTTATCCTATATCAAACAGTGAGTGGGTATCTCCTCTTGTCCTAGTCGTGAAGAAGAAGAGAAAACGGTGAATTTGTGTTGATTACTGGGAACTTAACAAAGCCACCAAGAAGGACCCTTTCCCTTTTCCTTTTATAAACCAAGTCTTGGATTACCTTGCAGGAGAGAAGTTCTTTTCCTTCTTAGATGGCTTCAGTGGGTACAACGAGATCCAAATCAGCCCTAAAGACCAGGATAAGACTACTTTCACCTGCCCTTAGTGTACCTTCTCTTACAAACTCCTACCCTTTGGGTTATCCAATGCCCCAAATACCTTCCAAAGGGATGACTTGAGCATTTACTGTGAGTTATTGCATGTCTCTATTGAAATCTACATGGATGATTTCACACCATATGGGGGTGACTTCGAGGAAGATCTCTCCAATTTGGGAAAAGTGTTGAGAATGTGCATTGAGATGCATCCCTCCCTAAGCCCAAAAAAGTGTGAATTCCTAAAAAGAGCAATAGTTGTATTAGGACACTCAATCTCCCAAGCAGGAATACAGGTGGACCCAGGAAAAATAAATATTGTCACCCCACTCCTCAAAATCAGAGAGATTTCAGGAGCCTCTTAGGGTTAGCTGGTTATTATAGAATATTCATTAAATATTTCAGTAAGATGGCTTCACCACTATTTGGTTTACTGGCCAAAGATTTTGAGTTTACTTAGTCCAGTCCTTTTCAAGAGGCTTTTGAGATCATTAAGGGAAAATTGACAACTACCCCCATTCTCCAAGGTCCAAATTGGACTCTTCCTTTCCAAATCCACATAGATGCATCCGATAAAGCTGTGGGGGCAGCATTAGGGAAGTTAGAAGACAAATTACCCTATGCCATATATTTCATCAATAAGAACTTTTCTAAGGCCGAGCTCAATTATACTATAACAGAGAATGAGATGTTATACATTGTCCATGCTTTAAACAAATTTAGACATTATGTAACTGAGTATCAAACCTTTTTTCACATAGATCATGCAACCATTAAATATTTAATGAACAAACCAGATGTTAATGCTAGGATAATTAGATGGTTGTTACTTTTATAGTATTTTGACCTAACCATTGTTGATAAACCTGGAAAGGAGAATGTTATTGCGGAATTTTTATCCACGTTAGCTCTATCTCTAGGTGAAGAAGTAATGGTGGATGACCAGTTTCCAGAAAAACATCTCTTTGCTATATCAACACTCTCACCATGGTTTGCTGACATGGCTAACTACTTGGTCGCTGGAAATTTCCCTCCTAATCTCTCATTCAAGGAGAAAATAAAGATCATCAGAAAAAGTGCCCCTTTCACATGGATTGGGGGAAAATAGTTTCAAGCTAGGCCTTGACCAAATCCTCAGAAGATGTGTGAGGGAAGAAGAAATTTTTGATATCCTCTCTGCATGTCATGACAGCCCTTGTGGAGACCACTTTCCTGCAAAAAGGACTACCTTCAAATTTTTGCAGGCATGATACTATTGGCCTACCCTTCACCAGGATTCCAGAAGATACACTAGCAAGTGTGACCAATGGCAAAGGATGGGGAAATATACACAAAGGTATGAGATTTCTTTTCACCCTTAGGTGGCCCTTGATCCATTTGAAAAATGGGGCATGGGATTCATTGGACCTATTGATCCACCATCTAGACAAAAATAGTATATCATAGTCTACACTAACTACCTCATAAAGTGGGATGAAACAAGAGTTGTGAATGTAGCAACTGAGGAGAAATTAGCATAATTTCTGAGGGAGAATGTGTTTTATAGTTTTGGGTACCCTAAAGAAGTAGTCACTGATCAGGGGGCACAATGAACTTCTCATATCATTGAGAATATTCTGAGGAGGCACAAGACAAAGCATAAGAATTCTACTCCCTACCAGCCTCAAGAGAATGACCAAGTGGAAGTGACTAACAGAGCCTTGGAGAGTATCCTCACCAAGGTTGTGATCAACAACATAAGATATTGGGTTGAAAAATTGGTAGAAGCTACTTGGGCCTACTAAAATACTTGGAAAACAACAACATGATTTACTCCTTATGACCTAGTCTATGGCAAGAAAGCTCTAACTTCAGTTGAGTTTGAATTCAACACCGTAAGGATGGTATTTGAGTTAGACCTAGATATATCAAATGACCAAAGAGAGAGGTTTTTTCAATTAAATGGAATGGATGAGTTAAGGATGCAAGCACTCCTTCACATGGAGGTAATTCAAATACAAAGGAAGGTCTGGCGTGCAATAACATTAAGGAAAATACCTTTCGAGAAGGAGTTTAGGCAATGTTGTATGAATCGAGGTTTAAGGACTTCAAAGGAAAAATGATGACAAGATGGTTGGGACCCTACAAAGTGGAAAAATGCTACGATAATGGTGAATTTCTCTAATATTGTTGGCAATATGTTTCTTATGATTGCATATGTTGTCTTTGATGGAAAATCTCTTGCACATGCTGAAGTATATGACTTCTGGAGAAGTATAGTGTCTTAGTAAAAGGTCTAACAGAAGAAGGGTATAAGTTCAACAAAAGATGGTTAATATTCATATTGGAGGTCCTATATTCGAGTTCGTGTAGACCAATTCACGTATACATGTGGGAAAAAATGATCCAAGTCGCGTATGCCTTTTGCACTCTAAAATTATAATTCCAAGGGGCTTTACCATGGTTTTAACCCACAATTTTGAGTGTGGTGTCATCTATTTGATTCCGTCCAAGAATACCATCGGCACTTGTGTGGTTTTCTACTCATGATTTTGGTAAAGGAAAAACCTATATAAGGAGAAGAAGATCATAGTGCAAGGGTGTGCATGTATAAGGGTTTTAACTGAATACTTCTCTATGAAGTGTATCTGCATGGAATGGGTTACTATTTATTGGTAGATCTGAAATTATGATGCACCCATGGATACAATGATGGATCGGGATCTGTAGACCTGAAATGAATATGTATTAGCTTGATCTCTTGGTGAGATGTTTAGATCTATGACCTAGCGCATGATTTTTGAAGTGAAGGAAAAATCAAGGTAAGTCTACAGATCTAAAACTTTATGAAGTATTTATAGATCTATACACTAGTTTGTCATGGTGAAAGCGCATATAGAAACGAGTTTGTTTCAACAAAAGCGCGTATGGAAGTCAGGGTTTTCTGAAGCTTGATGGAGAGGTTATATGTATATTTCTGCTATATTTATGTTGTCTATCAATGAAGTCTTCTTGTAGATATGGGTTGTTTGAATACTGTATATGTTGATAATTGAATATGTACAAATATTATCAATGAGTGATCAAATATGATTGATGATGTTGATTGAATAAGAGTTCTGCAAATTTGAAAAGATATATGACTAAAAGCCTAAGATCTATTTTGGTCTGATCAAATTTTGGAAATTTAGTATTCAAATATCTATATGCAGGTTGGTGTGTAGGAAAGTGTGTATACACGTAGGTAACAACAAAGTGAAGTAATGTATGCATTCAATGTGGTGAATGATCAAGGTTAAAAGTTTTTCTACATGTTGATTCAGAAGTCTGGGTTATTAGTGTGTTATGGTTTTAGTGATCTCACTGTTTTGTTTAAAGTTTGGGTTGTGGCTATTGGTGTTGATCTATATATATTGAGTAGTGTTGAAGCTGTTGGATCTAGTGTGAAAATTTATGAAACGGGGTCTGCAATGGGTATAAGGGTTGAAACCTTTAGTTTGGAAGTAAAATATTCCTACCAATAGAAGTTGGTGTCCTGATCAGGGGGTTGTAGCTCCCTTCCAGTAGTGGTTGTTAAACGATATTAGGGGTTGGATGTCCCTTTCCAGTAGTAAATGTAGAATGAGAGGAGGTTGCAGCCTCTTGCAGGTATATGCTAGCATACTTATTGAGTCTACATTAATACAACATTGTAAGAGGTTTTCTATATAATAAATATTAAATACAGAGACAAAAACAACGATGGTTTTCTCCTGACTTGGGTTCCCACCTTAAATCTTGGTGTTCATGTGTGATGCTCTTGTGTGATGATTTATTCCTTTAGCACTACACATTTTTACTACTTAACTATCTAATGCATAACTGATAATATGAGCTAAAGAATGTTCCTAAATATTTATCTGAATAGTAAAGTTATGAAGGTATACGCAAGTTTGAATTCAACGTTGACTTGGAATGGATAAAGGTTGTAGAAGTCCCGGGGTCTTAATTGTCTCAACTTTATTCTGCTGGCAAACCAAACATTCCGTCACAACTTTTGAATATCATATTTAAGGCCATCCCAAAAAAATTCTTTCTTGACCCTGTGGTATGTTTTTAAAAATCCCGAGTGTCCTCCTAAAGGAGAAGTGTGCAATTCTAGAAGAATATTTTGTTTTAGTTGGGAATTCTTAAAAATATATAAGCGATCTTTGTACCATAAGGAATCATTTTTCCAACTAAATGTATCAGATATACTAGGATCTTGCTGTAACTTTTGAATGAGTGTTGATACATCTTTTTCCTTCTTCCATTCATCTCTTGCTTCGGTTATCCAATTTGGTTGGATAATAGAAATGGCACAAAGAAATGCTTCCACCTCTTCATTCTTTCTTGAGAGTGCATCTGCAACAACATTAAGCTTTCCTGTTTTGTAGATTATTTCAAATTCATAACCCAACATCTTTGTGACCCATTTTTGCTGCTCTTCTGAAGATAGTCTTTGTTCCAAAAAGTGTTTAAGACTATCATGATCAGTTTTTACCTTGAAGTGTCTTCCCATTAGGTAAGTTCTCCCTTTCTTTAGTGCATGCAATATTGCTAACATTTCCTTCTCATAAATAGGTTTCTGTAAATACTTTCCTTTGATTGGACGACTTTCAAAAGCAATGTGTCTTCCTTCCTGCATTAAAAATGCACCAATTCCATTTCCTGAGGCATCACATTCCACAATAAAGGTTTTTGTGAAGTCTGGTGTAGCTAAGACCGGTGCTAGGCACATTGCCTCTTTAAGACGTTCAAAGGCCTTAGTTGCTTCATGAGTCCATGAAAATGCATCTTTCTTCAATAATGTTGTTAGAGGTGCTGCTATTCTCCCATAATTCTTAACAAACTTGCGATAATACCCTGTTAACCCGAGAAATCCTTGCAACTGCTTTATGGTTGTGGGGACTTTCCATTCCTTAATGTATTTAATTTTGTTAGGGTCTACTTTAACACCCTCGTGAGATACAATATGACCCAGATATTCCACCTCTTGTACTCCAAAGAAACATTTGGATGTTTTGCATATAATTGTTTCTCCTGCAATAGTTTGAGCACCCTGTCAACATGTTCAACATGATCCTTCCAAGACCTTCTGTAGATTAGTATATCATCAAAAAATACTATCACAAATTTTCTAAGGAAGGGTTTGAAAATGGAATTCATCAACCCTTGAAATGTAGAAGGTGCATTGGTAAGGCCAAAAGGCATGACCAAAAATTCATAATGACCCTCATGAGTTCGAAATGCTATTTTTTTAATATCTTCAGTCTTCATTCTAATTTGATGATATCCTGAACGAAGATTCAACTTGGTAAAATAAATTGCTCCATGTAATTCATCCAATAATTCATCAATCACAGGAATGGGAAATTTATCTTTAATGGTGAGCTTATTGAGCTCCCTATAATCCAGACACATTTGCCATGATCCATCCTTCTTGTGTACCAATACTACAGGAGCAGAGAAAGAACTTTGACTGGGTTGAATTATACCCGCCTCTAACATTTCCGCAATCATACGTTCAATTTCGCTCTTTTGGAAGTAAGGATATCTATAAGGCCTGATGTTTGGAGGAACACTTCCTGGAATCAAATGAATAGCACGATCATGATCACGAATAGGTGGGAGTCCTTTGGGAGTTTCAAACACCTTGGAATGATTGTCCAAGACTTGTTGGAGATCTGCAGAAATAGATGATTTTGATGTCGGAACTTCTAGCGAGCATAATTGTGCAATTACGCCTCGTTGTTCTTTCTTTAGAAGCTTTGTCATGACATTAGAGCTTATTATCCTTCCTGGCTTCCCTTCAATACCCCGTAATTCGACTTCCTTTCCTTCTGAAAAAAATTTCAAGAAAATTTCTTGAAAATTAAAAGCTAATGTCCCCAAAGATTGTAACCATTGTACTCCTAGTACAACATCAACACCTCCCATAGGAATTTAAAGCATTGGACTTGTCAACACATATTCCCCCATGGTTAGCTTGATATTATGGCATTTTCCAGAGCAATTTATAGTTCCTCCATTTGCAACCATCACTTGACATTCTGGTGTTGGGTATAGGAAACAATTTAATTCCTTGGCTACCTTACAATGAATAAAATTATGGGTGCTACCCGAATCAATCAACACTATTACCTTTTTCTTCTTGATTTGTCCTTTTATCTTGAGAGTTTGAGGAGTGGTAATTCCTGCCAGTGCATTACACGATATGGTCGGATTCATTTCTTCCTCTTCTGGGGCTGGTTCCCGGTGTATATCCTCTTCTTGTTCATTTTCTTCTTCCTCTTCACAATCTATGTAAAATAATTTCTTCTCAGCACACTTATGACCTTTAGTGTATTTTCTATCACAACTGTAGCAAAGCCCTTTTGCTCTTTTTTCTTCCAATTGTTGTGGTGTCAACCTTGTAGATTGTGGAAATCTAGGCGTAGCAACACTTCCTTCTTTATAGAATTGAGTGGTAGGCTTCCTTGTCGCCATAATTTTACATTCAACTTTTCTTGCCAACCCGAATGCCTTCTCCAATGAATCAGGTTCCAAAACGGGAACTTCATGTTGGATGTTATCCTTTAAAGTGCCTAGGAAGAGATCAATCCTGTGTTCCTCTGTAAGATCAGTTACCCTTATATTCAATTTTTGGAAGTCCTCAATGTGCCGCCCCACTAAACCCTTTTGTTTGAGATTTATCAATTGGGTAAAGAAGGTGTTGCTCTTTGTATCCTCATAATGTGCTATCATTTCCTCCGTAAAAATTGACCAAGTGACGATTTTTTTACGGGAACAAAGCCATCGATACCATACAAATGTATTTTGTTCTAAATGTAAAGTTGCAATGCGTACCTTTTGTGTGTTTTGCACGTTATGGAGATCAAAATATTGCTCCATCTGTAGTATCCATGTTACACGATCCTTTCCATCAAACTTCCTCATATCCATCTTTGGAATATGGTGGTTCTTCCCACCAACATTAGAGTTTATGAAATCACGACTAACATTTATTTTTTTCTCATCATGAGGTTCTTCTACTATCTTTTCACCATTAGGAAACATTTCTTGTATCAACTTTGTCAAACCTTCCAAGGAAACCTTCATGTTTTCCATTTTCTCATCGATCTTAGCTTCCATGTCATCCATCTTAGATTCCATGCCAGCCTCCATGCCATCAATCTTAGATTCCATGCCATCTATCATAGATTCCACACCTTTCTTCAAACCATCAATCTTAGTTTCCACGCCTTTCTTCAAAAATTCCATGTCATTTTTTGTTGCTCTTTGCGAGAGTAAAATTTGTTTCACTTGTTCTTGTAATTTTGATATGTCATGTTGCCATTCTTCGTCTTCATGAGTCATAGTAGAGCTTTCCAAAGGCTTAATGGGTGTTGAATTATTTTTAGGGGCCATTTTATAATCCAATACTGATATCTATTCTACAATATGACCTTGCAATCAATTCAACTTGATTCTTCAAACAAGACTTATGCAATTCGGCAAAACAAATACACACCTTTTACTTGCTTTTGAGGAGCTCGATATTGAAATTGTATTATCTTTGTGATTGCGGCTCTTCAATATCTGAAATTTAGCACTCGAGTAGCCCTCTGAATTCTCTTTTGAATGCCACAGGTTTGACTTGATTTTGATTCTCCAAGACAAAGTTATGTCCAATCTCCCACAATGACCTAATTATGGACTTGTTCAGTATAGCGAACTTGTATGACTTTCCAAGTGTCATTTTTTTGTCCTTCACCTCTGAAATTGATAGCCAAGAAACTACAGTCTGTGTACTTGTGACCACTTTTTACGACACTCCAATCTGATGCTCAGAGAGAGAGTTATTGAAATTTTCCCACGATCACCTCTTTGAGATGAAATTCGGGAGCCTGAAAAAGCACTACCTTCCATAGATCATATCTCCAAACATATTCCGAACCAAGCTCTGAAATTTTTTGACGAGTTTCCTTTGGATTTCAGCTTCGTAACATAAAAATTTCAAATTCTGAACCTCAATAGAAAAAAATTTATATCGCCAATTCCACGATGACTTGTTTAAGCGCCTGAAAAACGACCTAACTTCCACAGATCATATCTTCGAAAATGTTGCGAATCGAGATTTTAAATTTTTAGACAGTCTTCATCAGGATTGTTTCTTTGTACCCTAAAAATTTTAGTTTCTGAAACTTCGTAGAACAAAAGTTATAGCGAAAATGCCACGATGACCTGTTTGGAGCAGCGAAAACCTAGAATCCAAAGCTCTGATACCAAATGCTGGGAAACCAGCTCCAAAAAGAGAAGAAAAGAGATACCAACGCCTTAGAAATAAGCCACTTCGAGGGGGAAACCTCCAATACATTACATGAATGAACAATTCTTGGATGATTCAATTTATAAAACCTCCTTTCTATATATAGGAGTCCATGGGGCCATAATGTAATCCTAGTGGGCCACAATGTAATCCTAGACAACCTAACAATAATAATTTAAGGGCACAATAATAACAAAATTGGGGTCACAAGGGTACAATAATAACAATAAGGGGTTTACACTAACAATAATAAAGGACTATACTAGTGATATAGGGACCTAACAGATATATACGTACATACACTAGTTGGGCTAATCAAAGTCGCACATAGAAATTAGTAGAAGAAAATTGAAAAGATTGTGATTATTGAAAACACTGATTCACCCCCCCCCCCCTAGTATTTTTCCCAAGAATTGGAATCAGAGCAGGTCCTTCTGTAGAAGCTTAATCACTAGAAGGAAGATCATCCAAGATGAGAAATCAATATGGGACATCATCTATCAGACCCCAACTCTTCAATGGAAACAATTTGAGTCTTCTGGAAGACAAGGACAATATCATATCTTTAGTCTCTTGGGGAAGATGTATAGGCTATAGTTGAAGGCAGTTATCAATATCCAAACTTAGTTCCAACAGATCCAAGAACAAGGAAAAACTATGAAACTAATGCAAACATTGTCAATGCCTTATTAGGAGTTTGACAGAATCAGAATTTGTCAAATTTATGCAGTTAAATACAACAAAGGAGATATGGGACAAAATCATTTTGAGCTATGAAGTCAATGCCAAGGTAAAAAATGCTAAACTCCAAACTCTCAAAATTCAATATGAAAAACTCAGAATTCATAATGATGAAAGCATTAATAGTTTCTTCTTACGTCTAGATGAGATCGTAAATCGTATGAGAAATCTGGGTGAAACTATAAGTGACACCACTTTAGTAGAAAAAGTCTTAAGATCTCTAACTCCTAAATTCAAGTCAAAAGTGTCTGCAATTGAAGAGAATTAGGATCTACAAACTCTTACTATTGTTAAAATTCAAGGGATTCTGACTGCGTGTGAAATGAGGAAAGGAGGTAGATTTGAAGTCAAAGAAGATGATTTTAGAGCTACTGCAAAAGGAAAGTAAATGGAAGAACAAGAAGGATCGGGGTATGTATCAGAAGAAGATGAGAAAATTTTTGTAAAGAAACTTCAACTTGGCACTGGAAGGTTCATAGGTAAGCTTCCTTTCAAATTCTTTGCTTGTGGAAGAGTTGGTCATTACGTTGCCAAATTCCCTCATAAAGATAATCATGAAAAAGGAAAGGAATTAGCAAAATATAATCAGAAACTTTTTATCAATAGAAAAATCTATTATACTCATGAAGATAATGATGCTCTATCAAATAGTGAAGAAGGAGTATCTGATCAAGATATTAGACTACTCATGGCATTTGAAAGAGACTCTAGTGAGGCTAAAGATACTTTTATGAATGCCTTAAAAGAAAATGATTTTATTGAAGAAAACAATCAACTCAAAATATGTTTGGAAGAAAACAAAATAGCCATAGATACTCTAAAGAATCAACTTATAGAAAAGGAGAAGCACAATGAGAAATTAGAATATGAAATAGTAAGTGTAAGAAAGGAAATTGAGAAAGAGAAAACTTTAAATCTTAGATTTTCTAAAGAATCTGAAACCTTAGATGAAATTATCAAGGTACAATGCTCCCCTCTTGTAAAGATAGGGCTTGGATATATCAGAGAATCTTCTGAGTCTTTAGCACCAAGCTATCTAAATGCAGCTAAAGCCAACCAACAACATTTCATCACTCAACAAAATAACAAAGAGAGTGCCTAGGTAAAGCATGAACACTTCAATTAAAGGATGAAAAATAATAGAAATATCAATCAACAGGTAAACATCAATATAAGGTTCCATGATTGTAGAAATTTCTTCTTTAGTGTACAATGTTTCTCATGTCATAATTTTGGTTATAAATCTGCTAAATGTGTTGCATGCAAAACCATCATGAACAAAGAAACAAGAAAGAAAAGAAATGAGACTGGAATAAAGAAGAATACTTATAAAAAAATTTCTCCTCTTCAAGATGAAATTGAATGTTCTTATTACAATAAATTTGGACATGAAGAATTTAAATGTAGGAGCAAACTTCAACCAAAAGAACATATACCCATGAACTCCAAGGTATGGAAAAAGAAGGACTTATAGGTTGAAAGTTGTGGCATATATTTATTTGTAGAAGGATAATAAAATCAATGGTACATTGATAGTGGATTCTAGAAACACATGACAGGTGATAGAAATAAACTTCTTTCATATAATTCCTTAGAGAAAGAAAATAATTTTACTTTTGGAAATGACTCTCTTGCTATCATTAAGGGTAAAGGATATGTTTTTCTAAAACAAAAGGTTAAATCTAAAAATGTTATGTATGTGTATGGACTAAAGAATAACTTGTTGAGTGTGATTCAAATGTGTGATCAAGGAAATGAAGTTGTATTTAGTTCAAAAGAATGTGTAGTTCGTGAACTTGACAGAGGAAAAAATGTAATAAAAGGAACAAGAACACCCAACAATTTGTATATATTGAAAGGTGGTCAAGATAAATGCTATCTAGGTAAATCTACAGAAAAATGGTTATGGCATAGAAGATTGGGACATACTGATCTATGTGGTCGTGTAAGGAAAAAAGTCACCTCATGGAGAACAATACTATATTCTATTTATTAATGAATTATCTAGAATGTGTTGGATCGGTTCACTGAAACATAAATATGAAGCATTTGAAAAAATTAATATCTTTAAAGCTTTGGTTGAAAATGAATTATATCTAAAAATCAAATGTCTTAGATCTAACCAAGGAGAATATATATCAAATGAATTCTTTGATTTCTGTGAAAAATATGGCATAAAAGACAAGTTTCGGTAGTTGGAACTCCACAACAAAATGACGTGGAAGAAAAAATGAATATAAAATTTCAGCAGATGGCTCATGTTATGCTTTACGAATCCAAAAATCCCGATACCTTTTGGGTTGAAGGACTGCATATTGCAGTAAATATTTTTAACAAGGCTCATGTTTGTGTAAACAGTGATAAAAATATGTATGAGCTCTGGTATGGTAATCTTCCCACTGTGAATAATTTTGTAGTTTTTGGAAGAAAATGTTTCATCAAGAGCAATGATGAAAAACTTGGTAAGTTTGAGCCTAGAGCAGATGAAGGAATATTGCTTGGTTACTCTTCTAGAAGTAAAAGATATAAATGTTACAATAAAATACTTCAGAATATTGTTGAATGTATTGATGTTGTAATTGATGAGTCTCTCACAACTCCCAAAAGGTAAATAACAATTACAAATGAAGATGATGATGATGTATATTTTGGCTCATCAAATAAAAACAATATAGAAGGATAACACAATGAAGCACCAGAAGAAGATATTTCAGAAAAGGCTCCATCCAGGTATGTTAAAAAGAATCATAGAGAATCTCAAATATTGGGAGAAAAGGGATCAGGTGTCCAAACAAGAAGAAATCTTGTAGGATCCCCTAGTTATCTAGAATTTTTATCCAATATTGAACCATAGAATGTAAATCAAGCTAGTAAAGTTGAATGTTGGATTCAGGCAATGAATGAAGAACTTGTTCAGATTGAAAAGAATCATACTTGGGAATTGGTTCTAAGACCTCATGATAAAAATGTTATTGGAACAAAATGGATATTCAAAAACATGTTAAATGAAAATGGAAATATTATTAGAAACAAAACTAGAGTTATTTGTAAAGTTTATGCCCAACAAGAAGGTATAGAGTTTGAAGAAAAATTTGCACTTGTAGCTAGACTTGAAGTCATAAGAATCTTTCTTCCTTTTTCAAGTTTTCAACAATTCAAAGTTTATCAAATGGATGTAAAATCGTCTTTCCTCAATGGTGATCTAGAAGAAGAAGTTTATATAGAACAACTAGAAGGATTCATTCCAGGAAATGATGAAAACCTTGTTTGAAAACTCAAAAATTCTCATCTGATCTCAAATAGGCTCCTCGGGCATGGTACTATCATCTTGACAAATATCTTCAACAACAAGGTTTCACAAAATGATCTGCTGATAGTAACTTATACACAAAAATTGAGAATGATAAACTATTAATTATTGTTTTGTATGTTGATGACATCATTTTTGGCAGTAATGAAGAATCCATGAGTCTGAAACTTTCTTCCATCATGCAATAAGAATTTGAAATGTCATTACTTGGGGATATAAAATATTTTCTTGGCTTACAAGTACTACAAGCAACAGATGGCATATTTCTATCACAAGAAAAATATCTCAAGGAATTCATGAAGAAGTATAGGATGAAAGACTACAAACTGGTAAGAACTCTAATCATAGTTGGATATAACCTCAGTTATCATGATGATTCTCCCATGGTAAATCAACCAAAGTATAGATCTATGACTGGAAGTCTACTTTATCTAACCGGGACTAGACTAGACATTATGCATGTAGTTGGGAGTGTTGGATGATTCTAAGATAATCCAAAGGAGTGACACTTTCAGGTTGTAAAAATAATATTCAAATATCTACAAGGGACTCAAGACTTTGGTCTTGGTATCCAAAGAATGACGATCTTACTATTCATGCTTACACAGATGCAGAATGGGCTAGAAATGTTGATGATCGAAAAGGCACTAGTGGTGGTGCATTCTATATGGTGCGCCGAATAGTATCTTTGTTTAGAAATAAACAAAGTTCCATTTCTTTATCTACAGCAGAAGCATAATATGTGGTTGTCGCATAATGCTACACAAAACTTCTTTGGATGATTCAGACATTATAAGATATTCAAATTAAATGTTCTCCTCCCATCTCCATCTTATGAGATAATATAAGTTCCATCAGTATCTCGAAAAATCTTGTTATACATTCCAAGACCAAGAACATGTTGTGAAGCTAGCTCCAAAAATAGAAGAAAAGAGATATCAATGCCTTATAAATAAGCCACTTCGATGGGGCAACCTCCAATACATTACATGAATGAACAATTCTTGGATGATACAAATTACAAAACCTCCTTTTTATATATAGGAGTCCATGGGGCCACAATGTAATCCTAGTGGGGCCACAATGTAATCCTAGCTGACCTAACAATAATAATTTAAGGGCACAATAATAACAATATGGGGTTACAGGGGTACAATAATAACAATAAGGGGGTTACACTAACAACAGTAAGGGACTATACTAGTAATATACGGACCTAACATGCCCCTTTCCTTCAAAAAAGTGTTGTCCTCAATGCTTGAGTAGCTCTAGGTGCTTCTGTATAAAATTCTCATCCTCCCATGTAGAATCTTGAGTCGATAAGTTCTTCCACTTGATGAGATACTCTAAAACTGATCGATTCTGTAGCTATCGAGTTCTTGTTTCCGTGACCGCTTCAAGTTCCAATATGATTTTTCCTTCCTCATAAAGTTCTGAAAATATTGTTTGAACTAGAAGATTTTCACCTATAACCTTCTTTAAGCATGAAACATGGAAAACTAGATGCACTCGTGAAGAAGCAGGAAGCTCCAATTTGTATGCCATAGTACCAATATTTTGCAACACCTTGTAAGGACCATATTACTTTGGCGATAATTTATTGTCCTTCTTAGCTTGCTTGAGGGACATTTGTTTGTATGGTTGTAGCCATAAAAATACCCAATCTCCTACGTCAAAACTTCTCTCACTGCGATGTTGATTTGCCTGTTGTTTCATTCAATTTTGTGCCAAATTCAAGTTATCCTTTAAGAGTTGGAGAACTTATTGTTGATGCTCGATGTGATCTTCCACTGCTTGAAACTTTGAATTTTCTCTTAAATATGATGTGATGGATGGTGGATGATATCCATAAAGTGCCATAAATGGGGTCATTTTTGTTGTAGTATGGAAGGAAGTGTTATACCACCATTCAGCGAGAGGTAACCACTTGACCCATTGTGTTTGTTTATCAGATACAAAACAAAGAAGATATACTTCCAAACATTTATTTACTACCTCATTTTCACCATCAGATTGAGGATGATAAGATAAGCTATGAGCTAATTGAGTACCCAAACAAGAAAATAACTCCGTCCAAAAATTTCCAGTAAAAATGGGATCTCTGTCGCTCACAATAACTCTTGGGTTTCCATGTAGCTTTTGAATTGTGTCCATAAATGTAGTAGCAACTGTACTTGCTTTAAATGGATGAGATAATGCACAAAAGTCTGCATACTTGGTAAGTCTATCAACTGCCACGATGATGACACTCTTTCCTTTGGACTTAGGTAAACCTGTGATAAAATCCATTGAAATATCCTCCCAACGTTGACTTGGAATGGATAAGGGTTGTAGAAGTCCTGGGGTCTTAATTGTCTCAAATTTATTCCACTAGCAAACCAAACATTCTGCCACAAAATTTTTAATATCATATTTAAGGCCATCCCAAAAAAATTCTTTCTTCACCTTGTGTTAAGTTTTTAAAAATCCTAAGTGTCCTCCTAAAGGAGAAGTGTGAAATTCCAAAAGAATATTTTGTTTTAGTTGGGAATTATTACAAAGATATAAGCGATCTTTGTACCATAAGGAATCATTTTTCCAACTAAATGTATCATATGTACTAGGATCTTGCTGAAACTTTTGAATGAGTGTCCACACTTCTTCGTCCTTCTTCCATTCATCCCTTGCTTCGGTTATCCAATCTGGTTGGATAATAGAAATGGCACAAAGCAATGCTTCCACCTCTTCATTCTTTCTTGAGAGTGCATCTGCAACAACATTAAGCTTTCCCTTTTTGTAGATTATTTCAAAGTCATAACCCAACATCTTTGTGACCCATTTTTGTTGCTCTTCCGAAGATAGTCTTTGTTCCAAAAAGTGTTTAAGACTATCATGATCAGTTTTTACCTTGAAGTGTCTTCCCATTAGGTAAGTTCGCCATTTCTTTAGTGCATGAAGTATTGCTAACATTTCCTTCTCATAAATAGGTTTCTGTAAATACTTTCCTTTGATTGGACGACTTTCAAAAGCAATGGGTCTTCCTTCCCGCATTAAAACTGCACCAATTCCATTTCCTGAGGCATCACATTCCACAATAAAGGTTTTTGTGAAGTCTGGCGTAGCTAAGACCGGTGCTAGGCACATCGCCTCTTTAAGATGTTCAAAGGCCTTAGTTGCTTCAGGAGTCCATGAAAATGCATCTTTCTTCAATAATGTTGTTAGAGGTGTTGCTATTCTCCCATAATTCTTAACAAACCTGCGATAATACCCTGTTAACCCGAGAAATCCACACAACTGCTTTATGGTTGTGGGGACTTTCCATTCCTTAATGGCTTTAATTTTGTTAGGGTCTACCTTAACACCCTCGTGAGATACAATATGACCCAGATATTCCACCTCTTGTACTCCAAAGAAAAATTTGGATGATTTTGCATACAATTGTTTCTCCTGCAATAGTTTGAGCACCCTGTCAACATGTTCAACATGATCCTTCCAAGACCTGATGTAGATTAGTATATCATCAAAAAATACTAGTACAAATTTTCTAAGGAAGGGTTTGAAAATGGAATTCATCAACCCTTGAAATGTAGAAGCTGAATTGGTAAGGCCAAAAGGTATGACCAAAAATTCATAATGACCCTCATGAGTTTGAAATGTTGTTTTTGGAATATCTTCAGTCTTAATTCTAATTTGATGATATCCTGAACGAAGATCCAACTTTGTAAAATAAATTGCTCCACGTAGTTCATCCAATAATTCATCAATCGCATGAATGGGAAATTTATCTTTAATGGTGAGCTTATTTATCTCCCTATAATTCAAACACATGCGCCAGGATCCATCCTTGTTGTGTACCAATACTATAGGAGCAGAGAAAGAACTTTGACTAGGTTGAATTATACCCGCCTCTAACATTTTTGCAATCATACATTCAATTTTTCTCTTTTGGACATAAGGATATCTATAAGGCCTGATGTTTGGAGGAACACTTCCTGGAATCAAATGAATAGCATGATCACGATCACGAATAGGTGGGATTCCTTTGGGAGTTTCAAAAACCTTGGAATGATTATCCAAGACTTGTTGGAGATCTGCAGAAATAGATGATTTTGATGTTGGAACTTCTAGTGAGCATAATTGTGCAATTATGCCTCGTTTTTCTTTCTTTAGAAGATTTGTCATGACATTAGAGCTTATTATTTTTCCTGGCTTCCTTGCAATACCCCATAATTCAACTTCCTTTCCTTCTGAAAAAAATTCAAGAAATGTTCTTGAAAATTAAAAGCTACCATCCCCAAAGATTGTAACCATTGTACTCCTAGTACAACATTAGCACCTCCCATAGGAATGGAAAGCATTGGACTATTCAATACATACTCCCCTATGGTTAGCTTGATATTATGGCATTTTCCAGA
The DNA here is from genome assembly GCA_034641835.2 of Pinus albicaulis. Taxonomy (NCBI): domain Eukaryota; kingdom Viridiplantae; phylum Streptophyta; class Pinopsida; order Pinales; family Pinaceae; genus Pinus; species Pinus albicaulis. Next base: position 1,039,606,590 of record CM076579.1, read on the forward strand.
GCAATTTATAGTTCCTCCATTTACAACCATCACTTGACATTCTGGTGCTGGGTGTAGGAAACAATTCAATTCCTTGGCTACCTTATAATGAATAAAATTATGGGTGCTACCTGAATCAATCAACACTATTACCTTTTTCTTCTTGATATGTCCTTCTATATTGAGAGTTTGAGGAGTTCTAATTCCTTCCAATGCATTACATGATATGGTCGGACTCATTTCATCCTCTTCTAGGGCCGGTTCCTGGTGCATATCCTCTTCTTTTTCATTTTCTTCTTCCTCTTCACAATCTATGTAAAATAATTTCTTCTCAGCACACTTATGACCTTTAGTGTATTTGCTATCACAACTGTAGCAAAGCCCTTTTGCTCTTTTTTCTTCCAATTTTTGTAGTGTCAACCTTGTAGGTTGTGGAAATCTAGGAGTAGCAACACTTCCCTCTTTATAGAAGTGAGTGGTAGGCTTCCTTGTCGCCATAATTTTACATTCAATTTTTCTTGCCAACCTGAATGCCTACTCCAATTAATTAGGTTCCAAAACGTGAACTTCATGTTGGATGTTATCCTTTAAAGTACCTATGAAGAGATCAATCCTGTGTTCCTCTGGAATATCAGTTACCCTTATATTCAATTTTTGGAAGTCCTCAATGTGCTCCCCCATTAAACCCCTTTTTTTGAGATTTATCAATTAGCTAAAGAAGGTGTTGCTCTTTGTATCCTCATAATGTGCTATCATTTCCTTCATAAAAATTTACCAAGTGACAATTTTTTTAAGGGAGCAAAGCCATCGATACCATACAAATGTATTTTTTTCTAAATGCAAAGTTGCAATGCATACCTTTTGTGTGTTTTGCACATTATGGAGATCAAAATATTGCTCCATCTGTAGTATCCATGTTATAGGATCCTTTCCATCAAACTTCCTCATATCCATTCTTGGAATATGGTTGTTCTTCCCGCCAACATTAGAGTTTATGAAGTCATGATTAACTTTTGTTTTGTTCTCATCATGAGTTTCCTCTACTATCTTTTCACCATTAGGAAACATTTCTTGTATCAACTTTGTCAAACCTTCCATGTCTGCTTTTAGATCATTCTTCATGTTTTCCATGTTGTCTTTCATTTTTTCATCAATCTTAGCTTCCATCTCATCCATCTTAGATTCCATGCCAGCTCCCATGCCATCTATCTTAGATTCCATGCCTTTCTTCAAACCATCCGTCTTCTCTTCCACGCCTTTCATCAAAACTTCCATTTCATTTTTTGTTGCTCTTTGCGAGAGTGAAATTTGATGCACTTTCTCTTGTAATTTTTATAGATCATGTTGCAATTCTTCATCTTCATGAGTCATAGTAGAGCTTTCTAAAGGGTTCATGGGTGTTGAATCTATTTTACGGGGAAGCTTTTAGAACCCAATATTGATATCTATTCTACAATATTCCCTTGGAATCAATTCAAATTAATTCTTCAAACAAGACTTATGCAATTCAGAAAACAATACACACATTTTTCTTGATTTTGAGGAGCTCGAATTGAAATTGGATTATCTCTATGAATGTGGCTCTTTAATATCTGACATTCATCACTGAGGTAGCCTTCTGAATTATATTTCGAATGCCACAGGTTTGACTTGATTTGGATTCTCCAAGGCAAAGTTATGTCCAATCTCCCACAATGACCTAATTATGGACTGGTTTAGTAGAGCTCACTTGTATGACTTTCCATGTGTCATTGTTTCGTCTTTTAGCTCTGAAATTGATAGCAAAGAAAATTCAGTTCGTGCACTTCTGACCAATTTTTACGGCACTCCAATCCGATGCTCAGAGAGAGAGTTATGAATATTTTTCCACGATCACCTCTTTGAGATGAAATTGAGGAGCCTAAAAAAGTACTACCTTCCATAGATAATATCTCCAAAAATATTGCGAACCAAGCTCTGAAATTTTGCGACGAGTTTTCTCAGGATTCCAGCTTCACACCCTAAACATTTTAGATTCTGAACCTTCGTAGAAAAAAAATTATAGGGAAAATTCCATGATGACCTATTTATATTAAATTGAGGAGTTTGTAAAAAGATCAAACTTCCACAAATCATATCTCTGAAAATATTGCGAACCAAGCTTTGAAATTTTTCAAAGATGTTCCTTAGAATTTTGGCTTCGCACCCTAAAAATTTTAGCTTCTAAAACTTCGTAGAAAAAAACGTTATAGAAAAAATTCCATGATGACCTGTTTGGAGCAGCAAAACCCTAGAATCCAAAACTCTGATACCAAATGTTGTGAAGCCAGCTCCAAAAATAGAAGAAAAGAGATATCAACACCTTAGAAATAAGCCACTTCGAGGGGGGAACCTCCAATAAATTACATGAATGAAAAATTCTTGGATGATACAAATTAAAAAACCTCCTTTCTATATATAGGAGTCCATGGGGCCACAATGTAATCCTAGCCGACCTAACAATAATAATTTAAGTGCACAATAATAACAATATGGGGGTTACAGGGGTACAATAATAACAATAAGGGGATTACACTAACAACAATAAGGGACTATACTAGTAATATAGGGACCTAACAAAACATTCCTATCAAGTATCACTTCTTATGAGAACAAGTGCTTGAGGAAAAGGTTAAATTGGAGAATGTGTTAGTCCCCTAAATTGCATTCTTTTTTACCATTCTTCCCTTCCCAAATCGTAATAATTTACCCTGTTTTACCTATCTTATGCGCCCTCATCCTGCACTAGTGCGAGAACGATGACACATTCTGCATTAACTTCATATTTTACATTTTTAACTCAAATTAGCATTTATTAACTATCTATTACGTGATTTCTTACTCAGAATTACTTTTGTAACTTATCGTTACCTCCTATGCTATTTAATAGATAAACACTTATCTTGACCGCTGATTTTTAGTGCAGAACAGATCTCGCACCAGCACCAGTGCCATGAATCTTGGCAGCGAATCCGGATCACTTGGGTTGCCGCCTACTTTGTACTGCTTTAGCTATGATCAACGAAGACATATTCGAAGGCACCCGAGTCCTAGCTATGACAGTATTTAAATCTAGAGTAGCTGAGATCAGACTTAAGAGAGATGAAGAGCTGGAGATAGCCGCGGCTTATTCTGTTAAAAGCGATTTAATTTTGAAGGCCGAAAGCTTATTCTGCAATTGGTTATGTAATTTGTTATAACGTTTTATGTGATTGGCTATGTAATGGTTAAATGATCCTTTTGGCCTGCAGCCAAAAGGATCTATATAAGTAGAAATGTAAATAGGACAAGTGGTTCAATGTTTTGATATAATTGAATAGATCAGAAAATATAACTAGTGAGGGGTAACAATCCTGTCATTTGTTATTGCCCAAATCTGGGTTGGATATGTAACCACGCATGTATTTGCTTTGAGGATTTAATAAGAAGAGCTCTGCCTTATGCTTCATGGATATTATTTTTTCATGCTTAAACAGTTGATGAATTGATTCGATACTAAGTAGCATTTCCGTTTGAAAGGGAAACGTGCTGATTGGCTAGGGCCCAGCCAACCCAGCACGTTCTCCCTCTTTTTTGTTCTTGCAATTTATGTCTGCTAAGTGTGATTTTATTTACAGCATTTGAATTTCTGTTTGAGTGAAAGAATATATGTAGTGTGAATTAGTTAAGTTTCCTTTTCTGCATCTGAATTTAAATTTTCTTTCTCCGCCTAGTTCGAAAAAGAGAAATTACCTGTGCCAGTGCACGTTGGTGTGTTATTCACTTTCTACACATGTCGTTTGTTTTCTCCGCCTGGTTTGAGCAGGAGAAGTCACATGCACCAGTGCACGTTGGTGTGCTATTCACTTCAACAAGCCTTTCTAATTTACTTTCAGCAATTTTCTTGCTTTCATTAAACACTTTATAATAGATTATTTCTTTATTTCTGCAAACATTTATCTTTTTGATATGCAATCTAGTTTCATAACAATTGCAGTAATTAATCATTGATTTCAACGACTAAAAGTTAAAGTGTAAGAAGCTCAGATCAGGTACAAGAACCAGCTTCTTGGTACCAGATCTGACTGCCGTGGACTTGAGAAAGTTCAGGGCACTTGCACGACGAAAATTGTTTTTTTAGTATAAACATTACTTTACACCTTCTGAATAGATCGTTGTTCCTGCACTAGTGCAATATCGATTCTTGTGGGAAGGATATCTTTACATAAGAAAGTTTGAAAGGGCCCATCTGTTGAAGACTGCTAAGGTGTCTTTGCTAAATAAAACATATTCTCAGTTGATCTGAAATTTGGAGAACAAAGTATTTCTCATACAAAGATTGACAGTAAGGGGCTTTTACTGGTTATTTCACCTTTACTAGAAAGGATGAAACCAGAAGCTTCTGGCCCACAAACTGGCTCTGCCTAAAGAAATAAAATGTAATCACTGAAATAGATCCGATCAATGAAAGTATTTTTTTATGTGCAAAGTATTCATTAATACGAATTTTATGTGTGAATAAGAAATTTTAATTATTATGCAAATGAAGTAATGTGGTTTGAAGTTGAACTAATGAGTTTTGTTCACTGTATAATGTTGTTTGGGAAAAGTGTACTTATGAAAAGTTACTGTTTAAAGTAGTAGAATCTGAAATAATGCAGCAAAAATACACAATATGATAGTGAGCAATTTTTTAAGCAGTTCACCCCTCTCTTGGGCTACCTCTGCTGGGTCCAAAAGCTTCTAATTATTCTTTTCCCTCTTTCATTAAATGCTCAAAATGTGAATTACACTATATATAAAGCCTAAAAAGGAAAAATAAGCTGCATATTCAGATACAGAAGGCTGAAATCAATATAAAACGACTATTCATTCACCTCCATTGGATGAGGATAGTCCAAAACAGCTGATCTTTCATTAGGCCCTGGTGGCTCCACGACCAAAATCACTAGTAAATTCACTGATAGAACGTCTTGATGGATTTGAAAACACTCCAACAGCTCCAGAATGCTTCAATACCCCAAAATCGAAAAAAAAATCGTCCCAAAAGGACTTTCCTAGCCAAAGTTATGGCTAACTGAAGTTTGCCCAGTGTCACCTAGAAAAACTCCAGCTAAATCTGACTAACTGCCAGATAACTCCGACAAATCTGGAGGTCGGCGCTAAATTAGAGGGTCCATCGAAACTGCCGCCGAATTGGAGAGGTAGCATTTATTTTTTTTGTAACGGTCCTGCATGTCATGTGAACGGTCACATGTTAAACGGTGGCATTTAATATCAACAAAATCGTTTGGAGTTAATTCCGCTCCACCACATTGCATGTGTTTTAACCCACGTTTTCGGGCCCATACATAACCTCTGCTCCAATGTAACGTGAACAATATGTTACCATGTGGCTTTGACCTTTAAACATATGTTGCCATTAACCTTTTATTACGTGGGTTTTAATATATCCCATTTGAGTTTAGGACTTTAAAAACATATGTGTGGGTTTTAAAATTTAAATTTTAATAAGGTTTAAAATTTTATTTTTTTTAATAATTAATTAAAATATATAATTAATAATATAACATATGATTAATAAAAACCATATAAAATATTAATAACTATATAATTTAATTAATTTATTAAACCTTATTAAAAATAAAATTATCCCAACACATAAAATTAAAAAATTCCTTTTCAAAATTGAAGGTTATTGGGCGATTTCAAAATGCAATATCTCCTCCATATGGTAACAGATTTGAGTGTCGTTAGTGGCTACATGATCGTTTTGGCGAGCTCTTTCCTGTCGTTTTGGTTTGGAACAATTCTGAGCAACTTCATTTTTGAGCATTTTTCTACAAGGGACTTGATCTCCTGATCCTCAGTAGATGATCAATATCCCGCTAGATTAATTGCCTTTTTTTTATTTATGAATCTCTCTTGCAAGTACACTTTGTTTTGTTCTAGCCTCAGATTGCTTTGATGGTTTGAGTTACATTTTTATCTAAAGTTTGATTCTGCAATTTTTCCTTTAAAAAGTAGGAGTTGATATTAGAAATATTCATACCATCTCTAGCATTTCTTGTGCTTCGTCTCTAAGTTTACGAATCCCTCGGGTTGAAAATTTAAGTGTTGAGGACTTTAATTAAGTGTAATTCCTGCACCCAACATTTGGCGCCGTTTCCAGGAGGCAATTTGATTTGGTAAGAATTTTCTAATGATGCAATAGGGGTAAATCTGCCTTTATATTTTTGTATTTTTTTATGCAAGTATGGTGAGCCTTATTTCAGCCAATAACTTTGAAAATCAATTATCTTCAGATCCTTAACATTATATCATTTTTGGGGTGTTGTAAGAACCCCCATTACCAATATGTGTGTGGAGACAGGGACTATCAATAAACTAGACGGACTTAAAGATGATAACAAGTATGAAGGTTCTCTCTCAAGCCCTAGCAGCTGTTGGGATCTTGATCTCTACCTCTCAAGAAGAAAACTTCTTGACAATAGTCAAGGACTTGTCCATTTCTCCACCATCACAAGAGGATTTAGAAGTCTCTTTTGAGAAGACAAATGAATCATGCACTATAATAAATGGAGAACATCCACTAGAACCTGAGATCGAGGAGTTCTTGACATGTATATCAGCAGATCCAGAATGTAATCAAGAGACTGCTCACCCTACGGAGAACAATCAACATGACATGGAAGAAGAGGATGAGCAGCATGGGCCAAATCAAGAAATGGACCAAGGCTACCATGATTACATTGAACTTGGTTCCAAACAACTACTCAAGCAAGGAAACACTATCCTCTTCTAAAACTCTTATTGTCATATCATTTACATTCATTGGTTTTTCACGCTCGTGCACACTTTCAAGTTTGTATGATAAATTTAAGTATGAATATATATTTTCACCTGATCCGCACATGGCTTCATTGGAAGTACTCCTATACATAAAAAGAAGTATTCCGCCTCTTAGGTAAAGTAGGGTAGGTGAATAAAGCTATTAAGATGCTAATTGGGTTTTTTATTTTTAAAGTGTAGTCACTAAAACTACTTTTGATCCGCATTGGTTGTTAACACACACATCTTTGACACATCTTGTTGAGTATGATTCACTCTAAGACCTCATGATTTTTCAAATTAACCATGACTAATCACTCTAAGAATTTGTCATATGATATATATAATTTTAGTTTCCTTTAGAAGGTACTATTGGAAACCCCCTATGGAGGACCACTCTTGTTAAGATCATAATAAGCTACTCATGAGAACACTAGCATTTTTTAATTCAAGAAGTCTTTTAGTCATTATCTGGGATATATTTAATAAGTCTTTATGGCAAAGGAACTAGTTAGTAATGATTAGTCATTAACAAATTTTCACACCATCGCGTATTCTTAAGGAGTAGATCTGTCTCCCCACTTATTAAGTAGCCTTTTAGGTTGATCATAATCAGAGTATAAAAAAGATTTAGGGGAGGATAGGAGGTCTCATGATGAGCTGACCTACCACGATCATGAGACCTAGCATGCATGACATTACTACTTCTGGTCACCAAGCCAGAGTAATGGCTTTAAACCGAAAAGTTGGAAGACAAGAGGTCTCATCACGAGCCGACCTGTTCATCCATGTTACTTCTTATGAGTGGCACTGCCATTAGTTGGTTACCAAGCCAAAGCAGTGGCCTTCATATAAAATTAAAATAAGATAACTCTGAATCCATGCCTAGTAAGTGGGACACATACATTTCAATGGGTCAAAAGACACCCTTGTCGAGATTATGGACACCTGCGGGCAACAGGGCTATGTTTGTGGTATTAAAGTTAATTGCATACTATGATTTTCTTGGCTATATTTCTCTTCCCCTAAAATTATCTTTTTTCCTTGGACAAGGGTTTTAAAGACGATTTGAACATGATACTTTGAGTTATATCTTTCAAAAATAAAGAATCTTTAAGGATGTGGTACCCTTAGTAAAGGTTATTCTTTGTGATATATTAAAGAGGAAATTTAGTTTGAATCCAGATGACAACATAATTTAGAGTGTTCAATAAAGAGGTTGTTAATTGGTATCATAACTCATTTTTACTTTCATGATATTTAGAGTGATGAATTACTCAATGATGACTGCTCACAAGATGCTGGTTGGCAACAATGTGTATTGATGGTGGTTGCCTCTAAATATGCGCTGCATAATCTAGGTACAAGATTTCTATAGTAGGTGCATGAACTTGAGGTAGTTATTTTTAGATTTCACCTTTTCAACAAAATTTGAATTTCATTATAAAACTTTGGGCAGAAACAAAACAAGGAATTCATTTGGGACAAGGTAACAGGTATGTACCATACTCTTTTGTCTATAATTCTCACTGCAATTATTTTTCTTGAACCAGTGTGGGTAGACCTTCCAGAATTTTTTTTGCCTTTCTTCATATCCCATTTTGTAATTTTCCCTTAGCTTTCTTCTCAGATTCCTAGTATAATTAACCTTCCCATATTCTTCTAAATCCACCCTATCTGCTTCGAAGAAATCCCACTTTAACCCTGATTTTTTTTTCCTGTCCCACTTCTATTTTCCCTCTTTTGGTACTTTCCTAGAATCCCTATGACAGAATTCCTTCCCATTCTAATATTTTCCTTTCCCACTCCTTTGTTCCCTCATGAGTTTATTGCAGGATATTTCATACAAAGAGCAGAAGGATGTGCTCTAAAACATTAAGAAAGGGCGAAGCAAAATTCAAAATAACTTGAGGAAATCATGTGAAATCCAGCCTATATTTTAATTCTCTATATTAATATTATGCTTGCACTAGTGCAAGCATGTTGTCCTATATGATAAGATGAGCAGAAAAGTACCAGCAGAATGATATGATTTAAGCGGTGCAAAGATTAGTACAAGCATGCACCTCATCAACAACATAGCACAAGTTATCATATGACATAAGAAAGTGATCATGATGGAAAGTTATACGATGTTTTTCATATGATTGACAAGTATTTACGCTATTATATTACCTGGGAGGAAATTAGTTAAAAGTACAAAGTTTTTTTAGTAGAAATCATGATCTTTTTAATGAGTGCTAAGTTCTTTTCTATAATTATGAAGAAATGTAAGAATCGTGTTAATCGTTGTTTTCATATAATCTACCCCACTGTGAAATAATTTGAAATATCCTTCACTCATAACCCCCCCCCCCCCACTCCTACCTTCATCCCAAACATCCCATCATTACTGTACCTAATCGTTAAACTGTCGTCGCATGTACCAATTAAGCCTGACCAGAAATGATGAGTACCTACGGCAAGTAAACCGGAGACACGATGGATGAACGTTTGAATCCTTATTTATGAAAGTTGATCCCCCGGTGTTGCATGTAAGCCTCAAAACTCATCATTCATAGCTGATAGCAGCAATGCCGCCCGTCCGAAATGAACCCCTGTCTCTCAGCAAGATTGAGCAAAATGCAGAATTTTGCAACTGTCTTCCACAGTTGCAGGAGTCGGGATTTCTACGGTTCTTGCAGAAGTTTGATGGGTATGATAGGGAGTTCTCCCTACAATTTTCAAGAAGCTTTAAGAACGGCCAAGTGAGAATTGGGCCGCTCGAATTCAAATTCACAAAGAAATTTGTAGCAGCAGCAACAAGCTTGAAGAATACGGGAGTGGAGTGGTTCAAGAACAAAAAGGTAAAAAGAAAACATTGGTAGCGGTTTGTCAAGGATAAGAAGATGGAGATGAATTGGAAATGTGGAGTCTCGCGCAAAGCCCTGCTAGGTCAATGGCAGGATCTCCTGTTTGTTTTGCAGAAATTTGTGACATGTGAAGGGAGGTACACCTGTACCCTGGTGTATCATTTTAGACTGCTGCAACATTTTGAAGGAGGCTGGAACATTCGTTGGAGGATGTACTTCTCCTATATTTTTGCTCAAAATCTTGGAGAAAATGGCTAGAAGCGTACATGATGGAAAGGAGGACCAGGCCGATACATGATTATCACGGCCTGATAAAAATCCTAGTCTTAAAACAGTTGGAGAGAAAGGGTATGACATGGGAAGAGCTGTTGAAACAGCTACACAGGAAGTCAGCTGAGGGAAAAAATATGAAGACTCCTACCAGTACAAGTAAGGGTCTGAATATAAGCAAAAAGGGAAGTTCTTCTCGCACTAGTGCGAAAAGAAAGCGGTCAAAAAAATCGACAGAAGAGAAGACCATGTCTTCCATTAAGGAAAAATTTGGCGCACCCACTGAAGAAACCCCTTCTACACGGGCACAGGCCTCTGAACATGACAGTCTGTCAGTCCTTGTAGACACGGAAAATATTGCACAGGTCGGGGATGATACTCTACTGGCACATTTTATCAAAAGACCCCATAAGAAGAGTAAAATCGTTGATGTAGGTAAGAAACCAAAACCCCCATAGGGTATGGAATCCCATTATGAACCAATACAAGAAGAACCCATAGAAGAAGAGGAACTGGATGAAGAGGAACTGGAAGAAGAAGAAGAGGCAGAAGAACCCACATAAGACAAGGAACCAAATGAAGATGAACCGGAGCAGAAGGAAGGAGACCTGGAAAAAGAGGAACCACAGGTAGAAGAGTTCCTTGACGCGACCATGGCAGATATAGAAGTCCCAGAGCCAGTGACAGCCCCTTCTAAGACAGAGGGAGGAAAATAGTTGGTGACTCCTGCTGCTCGCATAGAAGAATTAGAACTCCAAGTGAAAAACTTGGAGCAGCTTGTGACAAAAGAAAAAGAGAAGAAAGAACAAAGCAGAGAAGAATTGATGGCAGAGCTCAAACAAAAGAAAAGCGAGGTTAAAGTATGGAAATATCAGGCTGGATGTTGTTTCAGGTGGTTGAAAAAGGTTTCAAAGAAGTTAAGGCACATCAAGAGGAAGAAGGCTGAAATAGTGCAGCCTGAGGACAACATGCCAGAACAGGACTGAGTTGGAGTATTCAAAAATTTTGGTTTTTTGCAGAGGTAAAAAAGTTGTGTGAGGACGCACAACAGTTTAGGGATGGGAGGATGTTAGTCCCTTAAATTGAATTCTTTTTTACCATTCTTCCTTTCCCAAATCATAATCATTTACCTTGTTTTACCTATCTTATGCGCCCTCATCCTGCACTAGTGCGAGAACGATGACACATTCTGCATTAACTTCATATTTTACATTTTTAACTCAACTTAGCATTTATTAACTATATATTACATGATTTCTTACTTAGAATTTATTTTTTAACTTTTTTTTACCTCCTATGCTATTTAATAGATAAACACTTATCTTGACCGCTAATTTTTAGTGCAGAACAGATCTCGCACCAGCACCATCGCCATGAATCTTGGTAGCAAATCTAGATCACTTGGGTTGCTGCCTGCTTTGTACTACCTTAGATACGATCAACGAAGACATATTCGAAGGTAGCCGAGTCCCAGCTATGACAACAGTTAAATATATAGTAGATGAGATTGGACTTAAGAGAGATGAACAACTGGAGATAGCCGCGGCCTATTCTATCAAAAGCGATTTAATTTTGAAGGTCGAAAGCTTATTCTGCAATTGGTTATGTAATTTGTTATAACGATTTCTATAATTGGCTATGTAATGGTTAAACGATCCTTTTGGCCTGCGGCCAAAAGGATCTATATAAGCAGAAATGTAAATAGGACAAGTGATTCAATGTTTTGATAGAATTGAATAGATCATAGAATAGAACCAATGAGGTGGTAACAAGCCTGTCTTTTGTTATCACACAAATCTGGGTTGGATATTTAACCACGCATGTATTTGCTTTGAGGATTTAATAAGAAGAGCTCTGCCTTATGCTTCATGGATATTATTTTTTCATGCTTAAATAGTTCATGAATTGATTCGATACTGAGTAGGATTTCTATTTGAAAGGGAAACATGTTGGTTGGCTAGGGCCCAGCCAACCCAGCACGTTCTCCCTCCTTTCTGTTCTTGCAATTTATGTCTGCTAAGTGTGATTTAATTTACAACATTTGAATTTCTATTTGAGTGAAAGCAAATCTACAGTGTGAAGTAGTTAAATTTCCTTTTCTGCATCTGAATTTAAATTTTCTTTCTTCGCCTGGTTCAAACAGGATAAATTACCTGTGCCAGTGCACGTTGGTGTGTTATTCACTTTCTGCACGTGTCGTTTTTTTTCTCCGCCTGGTTCGAGTAGGAGAAGTCACCTGCACCAGTGCACGTTGGTGTGCTATTCACTTCAGCAAGCCTTTCTAATTTACTTTCAACAATTTTCTTGCTTTCATTAAACACTTTATAACATATTGTTTCTTTATTTATACAGACATTTATCTTTTTGATATGCAATCTATTTTCATAACACTTGCAGTAATTAATCATTGATTTCAAGGACTAAAAGTTAAAGTGTAAGAAGCTCAGATCAGGTACAAGAACTAGTTTCTTGGTACCAGATCTTAGTGCTGTGGACTTGAGAAAGTTTAGGGCCCTTGCACAAAGAAAAGAATTTTTTAGTATGGACATTACTTTACACCTTCTGAATAGATCATTGTTCCTGCACTAGTGCAAGAAGACTGCACTAGTGCAAGATCGATTCTTGTGGGAAGGATATCTTTACATGAGTAGGTTTGAAAGGGCCCATCTGTTGAAGACTGCTAAGTTGTCTTTGCTAAATAAAACACATTCTCAGTAGATGATCAATATCCCGCTAGAGTAATTACCTTCTTTATATTTCTGAATCTCTCTTGCAAGTACACTTTTTTTTGTTCTAGCCTCAAATTGCTTTGATGGTTTGAATTGCATTTTTCTCTAAAGTTTGATTCTGCAATTTTTCCTTTAAAAAGTAGGAGTTGATATTAAAAATATTCATACCATCTATGGCATTTCCTGTGCTTCGTCTCTAAGTTTACGAATCCCCCGGGTTGAAAATTTAAGTGTTGAGGACTTTACTTAACTGTAATTCCTACACCCAACTGTATGTTCCCTCCAAAGAACAAGTTGCTGATATATTTACTAAACCTCTTCCTAGGGAAGAATTTGAATATCTCAGATATAAGTTGGGATTTTTCTCTACCTCACTTATCAAATATTATTGATTCCAGAAGATTAAATGTAGTATGCAAGTTTCATGAAGAAGATTCTCGTATATATGTGAGTTTTTGCGTATAAATCTATGTATGGTTTTTGTTGACATAAAATCTATGGGTTAGTTTTTAGAACAGTCTGTGGTATCGATGGGTAAACTATACTATTTTTGTATTCATCATACAGTTCCTTTCTTTGATATTTATCTCCATGATAAAGATGCTTTGATGAATTTATTGTTGAAGGTGTTCAGGATGCACAGGTTTAGGGGGACCATTTTCCTTGCTGAAAATATTTCATTTTTGGCACTATGTTGATTGCTATGTATGATCTCCTTTGGTCTTGGCTATAAAAAGTAATATTTTTAATTTGATATAAAAGTCATGTTGCAACCTCATGTTGGGTAGTTGAGTCAATATGTAAATCCACTCGGCTAGATCCTTGATGTAATTCTATGTCCTTGGTGATAGGAAAGGCCATACTCTGTTAAGTTAAAGAATCATGTGTTGTATTGAAAATATGAAGCCTCAACATGCACTCAGGGGGAGCATATTTCTGCCCTTTTCTCTTGATGTCAAAGGGGGAGAGTATTTGGTGTTTGAATATTGTTTATGTATCTACAGGTTGATGGTGACCAAACTCCAACATATTTTCCATCAAGTCCAAAGAGGGAGATTGTTGAAAATATGTTTCTTATGATTGCGTATGTTTTCCTTGATGGCAACTCTCTTGAAAATTTTGAAGTATATGACTTCTATAAAAGTATAGTGGCTTAGTAGAAGGTCTAGCAGAAGAAGGGTACAAGTTCAAAAAAACATGTTTAGTATTCATATTGAAGGTACTATACATGAGATCGTGGATGCCAAGTTGTGTATACACGCAGAACAAAACAATCCAAGTTGTGTATGCCTTTTGCGCTCTAAAATTATAATTCCAAGGGGCTTTACCATGGTTTTAGCCCACAATATTAAGCATATTGTTGTATATTTGATTCGGTCGAAAAATATCATCGGCACTTGTGTGGTTTTTGGCTCATGGTTTTGGCAAAGGCAAAACCTATATAAGGAGAAGAATGTCATAGTGCAAGGGTGTGCATGTATAATGGTTTTAACTAAATACTTCTCTCTGAATTATATCTGCATGAAATGGGTTACTGTTTATTGGTAGATCTGAAATTATGATGCACCCATGGATACATTGATGGATCAGGATCTCTAGACCTGAAATGAATATGTATTTGTTTGATCTCTTGGTGAGATTTTTAGATGTGTGACCTAGTGCATAATTGCTGAAGTGAAGGAAAAATTTGGGTAAGTTTATAGATCTGAAAATTTCTGCAGTACTTATATATATATACATTGGTTCGTCGTAGTGAAAGGATGTATACATGTGGGTTTGTTTCAACAAAAGCGTGTATGGAATTCAAGGTTTTCTGAAGCTTGATGGAGAGGTTACCTGTTTATTGCTACTATATTTATGTTGTCTATCAATGAAGTCTTCATGTAGATCTGGGTTGTTTGAATATTGTATATGTTGCTAATTGAATATGTACAAATATGATCAGTGAGTGATTAAATATGATTGATGATGTTGACTGAATAAGATTTATGTAAATTTGAAAAGATATATGACTAAAAGCCTCATATCTATTTTTTGAGTCTGATCAAATTATGGAAATTCGGTATTCACAGATCTATATGCGGGTTGGTGTGTAGGAAAGTGTGTATACACATAGGTAAAAATGAAGTGAAGTAGTGTATGCATTCAATGTGGTGAATGATCAAGGTTGAAAGTGTTTCTGCATGTTGATTCAGAATTTTGGGTGTATTACTGAGTTTTGGTTTCATTGATCTCACTATTTTGTTTAAATTTTGGGTTGTGGCTATTACTGTTGAACTATATATATTGAGTAGTGTTGAAGCTGTTGTATCCAGTGTCAAAATTTATGAAAATTTGTCTGGAGTGGGTCTGAGGGTTGAAACCTTCAGTGTGGAAATAAAATCTTCCTACCAGTAGAAGTTGGTGTTTTGATCAAGGGGTTGTAGCTCCTTTCCAAAATGGTTGGTAAACAAGATCAAGGGGTTGGAGCTCCCATTCTAGTAGAATCTGGAGAATGAGAGAAGGTTTCAACCTTCTATAGGTAGATTCCTACGTAATGATATGAGTATGCATCAGTACAACATTGTAAGTAGTTTTCTATATAATAAATATTGAAGACAAAGACGAAAAAAGTGGTGGTTTTCTCCCAACTTGGGTTTCCACCTTAAATATTGGTGTTCATGTGTGATGCTCTTGTGTGATGATTTATTCTGTTAGTACTGCACATTTTTACTTCTTAACTATATGATACATAACTGATAATCTGAGCTAAATAATGTTCCTAAATATTTATCTGAACAATAAATTTATCAGCGTATATGCAATTTTATATTAGGATATCCACATACATATGCTATTTGGGCTAATAAAAGTAGCATATATAAATCAGTAGAAGAAAATTGAAAAGATTGTGATTATTGAAAACACTAATTCACGCCCCCCTCTTAGTATTTTTCCCAACAAATATTCCAAATTAGGAAAAACCGGAATATAAAACATAAAATTGGAAAATGCAGTAAAATCTCAATACATCAACAGGATTATATCATAGAGCCATTCTATTACACATTATAGCAGAAAAATGAGTACAATATCTTGAGGAAAAAGACAATCAAGCTAGACAAAACAAGCCTCAAATGACCCAGTACATAAAATATGAAATGTTGCTGCTACATAAAATGCCGGAAGGCTATGACTGCATAGTCCTATGGTGAAAAATAGCAGGGTAAAACTAAAAATTCATAGACCTACTGATATATTTCTTATAAAATTTTGGGATCATAGATCTAGGCTTTCTATCACCATTTCAAGACAACCTAGAAGGGGTTTCCAAAAATACACAATATGAAATGTGTAGCCCTAGCGTTGAATAATGCACTGCAACTAGATAAATGTCCAGAGGTGATTGATATGATGCAAAAATGGGTGATACTACCAATAGATTCTTTGGATGAAGGGATACTCTCCTCACTGGAAAACAAGCTCAAAAACTTGGGTACTTGACCCTCCACTACAACTTCCCTGCAAAATAACGCAATTCCAAAAGGAGATTGTGCTGCTGAAGATGGATGAAGCTTGGCCTGAGTCCAGATGGTGGAAATGAAGCTCAATGAACATCTCCTAAGGGGGCACTCGAATTCACTCGAGGATGAGGGTGGGATTTCCGCTCGGAAACACCCTTGTGCTAAACAACACAACAAACTACACTAAACAACAGAAGTGTGTATAAAGTCATAAAAGACCAAAATAAACAATATTCATAACACCTTATATGGCTTCCATCCCCTTACTTATATGATTTTTGAGCTTCCTCACCCTTAGTACCACTCATTAAATATGCTACTCTCATGGAGACTTCCTCCCACTATGATTGTGTTGTCCTCCAATAACTCTCCACTACCTCCATGACAATGTTGTTGATTTGGTCAACCTTGACCCCATCCGCATGATTTAGCTTCCATTCACACCTAAGAGTGCTTTATTAAACTAATGAAATGATCCACATTCACATTAGAAGTGGTTTTATTCCTACTAAATATATTTATGGGTCTCTCTACCTTCTTATTCATCTATCTTAATGACAAAAGAAAAAATTAATATTCCAACTAGTTGTAAGCTAATTAGGAATATTATAGTCCTCCCCTCCCAATTGTTGCTTGTCCTCAAGAAATTTCAAGGTTGAATGCTGCACAATATCCCCTCCTTCCCCTGTGACATCCTCATCCGATAAATTCCTCCACTAAATCAGATGTTCTCCAATCAAACTACCCCTCCCAAGTTTCCAAGTTAGCCCTTGGTGATAAAAACAAATGGCTCACATCATAAAGAAGTGGGAGATCCATGGTGGAGAATAAATGTTGTCTAATTTCCTCATTGAGGCATGGTACATGAAAAATTTTAGGGATATTACTCCCATTGAGAAGCTCCAACCCATGTACTACCTCCCCAAAAAGATGGATCACCCTATGTGGCCCATAAAAAAACTTCTCAATCCATTTTTCTACAATGTAAGAGGTTTGTATGGCTGAAGATGGAGATAGACCAATTTTTCCACCCCATGTTGTCTCTCCTCCCATTCATGATTTGTGTAGAAATCTAGTTTATCTTGGGCTATACCAATGTTTTCCTTAAGATACCGGAATACATCTTTACTCTCTAGGATCCAATATTTGGTTCTAAGAACCTTTCTTGCCCCAACCACTCTAACAGTAATGAATAGAACAACATCACCATATGGAACCCAGAATAGAGATACACTGATTTCCATATTAAATGTCGTATGGTGATAGTAGTCCCTCAAGTGGAACCATGATAGTTCTGCTTCTTGTTGCCCCATAACACATTGTGGTAAGTAGCTTCCCAACCACTTTCTTGTTGCCTCTATCAGCTCATCTTCCTGGGGGTAGTAAATTATTTTTGGTGTCAACTGGGTACACCCCAAACAAAACAACACCTACCCAAATCCATCTAGGGAGTGGCTATCTATATCACTGATTGTGGCCCCAAGAAGACCATGAAGTCCAAAGAGAGGCTTTCCCTCTTGTGGAGAAATGGATTGTAAACAAATGGAAAAGGAATGTAAATGCTTTTTTAGTTGAAAAATTATTACAAAGATACAATCCTTACCATGTACATTTGGAAAGCTGGTGATGAAGTCCATAGATGAGCTCTCCCATATTTCTCCCGGAAAAGTAAGTGACTCTAAAAACCTTGCAGGATGGTTGTCTTCCTCCCCATTCTTCAAGAAATGTACACACTTCCTGATTTGTTGGAGCGCATCCTCCTTGACACCCTCCCATGAGAATCTCTCCCTAATCACCTGATATGTCTTGAGTAAACCTTGGTGGTCTGAAAGGAGTGAATCATGTGTTGCATGTAGAACCTTTTCCTTGAGCTTAGAGTACCTAGTCAAGAAGATCCAATCTTGGTAATAGATGACTCCATCCATCACTTTATACCTCTCATCAGTCATATGTCCATCAAGTACCTCACATGTGAAGTGGTTCTTATAATAATCCACCAATAGCTGGGACTCCGAATCTAGATCCATGCTCAACAATGACAACATTGTTAGCCTCTGTGATAAGGCACCTGTCATCTCATTTCTCCCTTTTTTGACATGCTCAATTCCAAATCCACATTCCAAAATACTACTATGCCAATTTTTCTGCCTCCCTTGCTATTTTTTTTGCTCAAGAAAATATTAAAGTTTATGGTGTTCAACCTTCACTTGGAAGCTATTTCCCATCCAAAACTTCATGAGTTTTTCCAATGCATGTATGAAATCCAACAACCCTTTACCTTATATGGAAGACTCCTTCCTATGTGGAAGTATCCTCTAACTCTGAAAGGCTATGGAATATCCCTCTTGCACCATACTTGTGCCATCATTTACTCCTGAAGCATCATCTTTCAACACAAAAGGCTTGGTGAAAGTTGGTAATACCAATACCAAACAAGTATTCATCTCCTCCTTGAGCCAATCAAAGGCCTTCAACACTGTGGTGGTCTGATAAAAGGCTCTCGTCTTAGCCAGATCTGTGAGTGGTTCCACTTGTTGTGAGAAATCGTTAACCAACTTCCAATCCGGGGGCCTTCCTAGTGGACTGCCTCCAAATAATATAACATCATGGTCTAGAGTATAATGCATATATGAGTGGACTAATTTTTACCTGCTTCCTCTGTGCAAATAATTATCCATATTATGTGTGGAGGCTTCCTGAGGTGGATAAGTGTGCATGCCCCTGATCATTCAATGCTTACCACTCTTCTTATCTATCCATTCCATCTCCAAGGCCTCCCAATTTGGAGTGACCTTCCCCAATGTAATCAACCACTGCACTCCCAATATCACATTGGTGTCAGGAATATTGACCACAAAGAAGTGATATATCAAAGTGTATGTCCCCAAGGTTACAGATAATTCCAGAACATAATTCACACATTGCATGGTTCTATCTCTTGGAACCAAAAATAAGAATCCCTCAAAATCATTAGTGGGTATTGTTCTCCTCCCCACTAACTGAGCATCAATAAAATTGTGGGTATCACCACTGTCAATCAATACTCATACTCTTTTCCCCTGAACTATACCTCAGACTCTTAAATTGAGATACCTGGGTACTCCCTGAAAATATGCAAGGGCCCCTCCAATTAGATAAAATGCCCCATTTCCACCTCCTGGTGGTGGTGGATCTTCTCCAGGTGTCACAACATTGTTTTCTCCTTCTGGCTCCTCTTCTCCCTCCTATTCACTATCAGAGGATACCTCAATATAGTGTGCCTTTCCCACATCACACCAATGTCCCGGTACCCATGGTTCTTGGAAAGTAAAGAAAATTTTCCTCCTCCTCAAGTCTCTTCGGATATCATCACTAAGTGGCCCTTTGTCTTGGTTCTCCTTTGGAGGAATAACCTTCACATATTTCCCCTTTGATTGAAAAGTGGGCTTTTGCTAAAAAGGATATCTTGCCCTTGGAAAACCATATTGTAAGTCTGTAGCCCTCTCAATGACATCTTAGAGTGTAGTTCGCTTAGTGGATTTTACCAACCCATGCAGAGGCTCTGCTAGCCCATTAATGAACATATAAACTCTCCTAGTTGTAGATAAGTCTGGCACCATGATGGAAAGTTTTAGAAATTAAAAGATATATGTCTTTGGATTACTTGACTACTTCAACTTGGCTAGCTCAACAAAAGGTGCCTTTGGATCTCTTCGATCAAATCTTTCTACTAACCTCCGGGTAAATTCTACATATGCAGTCACATTCGCATGCCCCAATGTACAAAGACTGTGAAACCACCAATCATGTGCCTCAACCTCAAGGTGCAGCGCTTCTATCTTAATGGCATCAATATCTGGTACTTGGTTCAACTAAAAATATATGTCTAGTTTCTCCACCCAAGACTTGGTTGTGCACTTGGATTACCCATCAAAATCAAGCATAAAAAATGTACCTGTAGTATGATGCAGATCATTGTTCTATGTGTACCCTCCACTCCTATTGTTATTCTGAGGTCTCCTATTATCCTTGATTTGACAGAACTCCTGAAATTTTATATTATCATTGAACCTTTGACATTGAGACTCGTACTCTAGAAAATCATCTTCAAGAGTATCTTGTTCTTTGGTTCCTCCACCTCCATTTCCTACTACTAGGAATATAGGCATAATGGAGCATTGGGAAAATTGCTGCACTACTAGTTTCTCACACCGATGATGTGAAGTGTTGGAGAATTATCCATTTAGAAACATTATTTGGGTCTCTTTATGTCTTTCCATCTTCATCTCCTTGATTTCTCTAGAAATATCCTGCATGGTTTGGAGAAGAAGCTTTGGAAACTCCTTTTCATCCATTTATTCTAATATTGGAGTTTTACCTTTGTCTTGTTCATTGTTTGTATAATCAAACCTCCTATTTCTATTAAGATACCACTTCTCTCATTATGTGAGAGGCTCTCCTTCTTCTGATGACATAGATGTTGAGCTACACAAGCTGATTAAGATTATGCTCTGATACCACTGTAATATTCCAAATTAGGAAAAACCAGAATATAAAACATAAAATTGGAAAATTCAGTAAAATATCAATACATCAATAGGAGCCGATCATATAGCCATTTTATTACACATTATAGCAGAAAAATGAGTACAAGATCTTGAGGAAAAAGACCCTCAAGCTACGCAAAACAAGCCTCAAATGAACTAGTACATAAAATATGAAATGTTGATGCTACATAAAATGTCGGAAAGCCATGACCGTTCAGTCCTATGGTTAAAAAATGCAGGTTAAAACTAAATATAAATAGAATTTTTGATATATTTCTTAGAAAATGTCAGGATGAGAGATCTAGTCTTTCTAGCACCATTCTAAGACAACCCAGAAGGGGCCTCCGAAAATACACAATATGAAAAGTGAAACCCTAAGGCTGAATAATGCACTGCAAGTGGATAAATGTTGGGAGGTGACTGATATCATGAAAAAATGGCTAATACTCCTCCCAAAAGATTCTCTGGATGAAGGGTTTCTCCCCTCACTAGAAGACAAGCTCAAAAACTTGGGTACTTGATCCTCCACTACAACTGCCCTGCAAAATAACACAATTCCTGAAGGAGACTACGTTGTTGAATATGGATGAAGCTTGGCTTGATTATATATGGTGAAAATGAAGCTAAATGAACTTCTCTTGAGTGGGTACTCGACGTCCCGCGAAGATGAGGGTGGGATTTCCTCTCGGAAACACCCTTGTGCTAAATAGTAGAACATACTCTGCTAAATAGCTAAAGCATACAGAAAGTCATAAAAGAAAAAACACAAAAATTATTCAAAACGCCTTCTATGGATGTCATCCCCTTCCTTAAATGCTTCTTGAGCTTCCTCACCCTTGGTCCCACTCATTAAATATGCTACTCTCATGGAGACTTCCTCCCACTATGACTGCGTTTCCCTCTAATAACTCTCCATTACCTCCATGACAATGTTTTTGATTTGGTCAACCTGGACCCCATCCACATGCTTTAGCCCCCATTCATACCTAAGAGTGTTTTATTCAACTGATAAAATAATCCACATTCACATTAGAAGTGGTTTTATTCCTACTAAAGAGATTTATGGGTCTCTCTACCCTCTTACTCATCTATCTTAATGACAAAAGCAAAAATTAATATTCCAAATAGTTGGAAGCTAATTAGGAATATTACAAGTTTAGACCAGGACCATAGATGAGGAAGGAATTCACATACTTTTCAATGGTTACAGGATCAAAGTTTACAAGAAGCCCCTGTCCAGGGCATAATTTATATATTCCATAAAAAGGGAGGTGTATGTCATAGGAAACTCCATAGTTTCCAGTGCCTTCTAGAAGATAAATAAATAAAGAGGCATGGGTGAAAACCTCTCTGAGGAACCCAAGGTAGGCCTCTGGGTTGAAAACCTCTGTGGAGGTAGCCCAATTTCCTTTAATAAAAAGAAAAAAAAAAGAAAAAAAGAAATACCTATGCATGTATGTGTTTTTCTGTTTTGTAGGTTAACAATTGAAGATGGTTTTCAGGATCCAGAGGAGCGATTTCTCTTCATTATTTATTCTTCTCTACTTGCACACTCCATAAGACACTCCATCATCCACCCCTTCATCCATTTCACCCATTAGATAGGCAACAATTTCATTTTTTTCCCCTAATCTGTAATTGCTACAGCCGAATCAGGAAGCTACATGATTCCTGTAGCATTATAGGAAAATCCTATAAACTCTACAGGAAACTCATTTGTGAAGAAAATAGGTTACCTAAGGGTTTATGAACTTTAGGTAGGGTATGATGTTTCATGTTTTGCCTATACCTACCATTCCCATACCCCTATTTCACTGCATGCATGAGGTTTTCCTATCTAAACCCTATGTTGCACCTTGGGGAGCTAAATCATTGAAAACTTGGCATAGGAACCCTTTCTCTTTCATATCCTCCACTCCATTCACTCCATGCCCTCCTCCATAGCCTCAATAAACCATATCCCTCCATTTCTAAAAAAATTGAAGAAAGAAGAGGCAATAAACACACTATTGCCATTAGGGGAATTTTGACGTCTAAAATGGGCCTCCTAAGGAAATTATAAAATAATAGTGAAAATAATAAAATAAGATTTGATTACATCATCAAATTTTAGAGGGAAAAAATAAAAAACTAAATTTTCAACTCACATTTTCAACTTATCTTCCAAAGTTTTTACTCAAATTTCGAGCAGGAGTACTCCTTGGATGAAAAATTTAATTCCTCATCGAAGGAGTACCCATGTTACATATTTTCGATGGGTCCTGGTACATGAAAAATGAGAAATACATGAAAAATGTGATTGCAATCACATTTTTATGTATTTCTCATTTTTCGTGTAGCAAGGTCCATAGAAAGTATGTAGCATGGGTACTCTTGAGGAATTAAAGTTTTCAGCCAATGAGTACTCCCACTTGAAATTTGAGTAAAAACTTTGGGAGATAAGTTGAAAATACGAGTTGAAAAAATAGTTTTATTATTTTATTATTTTTTAATCTTCTTACCCTTTTACTTAGAAAGTGGTGAATCATCCCCCATGGTTGACATCATCTTCTTGAATCCTATTGCTTCTTATAAAGTTTAATTTTGTTGTACATTTCTCTTAGGAGGCCCATTTTAGACCTCAAAATTCCCCTAATGCATATATGAGAAAGTTTCGTGCAGGAAATCTATGTGTGGCACACCAAGGCCAAAAGATGAAGGAAATATGATGTGAATGACTTTAGGAGACCACCAACAGACTCTAGAGGGACAAGCACACCAGCCATGGAATATAAAGCCCTCCATGTAGTACCTTCGAAATAAATAAAACAAGAAAATGTTAAGCAACTCACTCAGAAAATATAAGAAACTCACACAGAAAAAGATGCTCACTCAGAAAAAAAATAAAAAAATGAAAACACAACAAATAAAAGACTCAGGCTGCCACCACCAGCTCCAACTCCTTGCACTGGCTCCTTCAGCACCTCACTAAGACCAGGTAAACTTAGGTATGGCCAAAATAGTTAAATGTCGAAATTTAGAAGTTTAAAAGGCAAAAAGGTGGCCAATTAACTTGGCCACCTTCGTAAAGTGAAACTTGAGGAAAAGTGGAAGTGCATACAACCTGGGCAGGTCAAATCGAGACAAGTAGGAGTGGATGAGTACGAAGGGAAGTGATCACAAGGTCAACAATGATTAACTGAAGTTGGGGCCAACCATCTCTAAGAGGAAACTAGAGTTAAGTACGAGTCACTAGAACGATCCAAATTTGGTTAAAAATCAAATAAAGGTAAGATTTTTCTCATTTCCACAATTGTGTTGAGCATTTTGAAGAGCAGTAAGAGCAGGAGAGCAGTGGGAGCCATCAGAAGAGTAGCATCAAATTTTGGGCTTGCATGCACCATCGTGCTATAGGAAACAACGTTTTGCTACAGGAAACTTCAGCATCAGAATGACAGAGGCTTAGAGGGAAACAATGAGTTACTTGTGGGTGAATTGGTTTCCCAAAGCTTCCATCTATCAAACCAAAATAGCAGAGGACCAACGTAAGTGGATTTCCATCCTCCAACATTGAAATTTCTCCATACAATTCACACTCATCAAAAGTAAGTTCGATGGTAAAAGGGTAAAAGATTTTTCTTGAATTTTTCTTAAAGGCCTCCATCTCCATGACTTACCTCTAGAAACCTCTCACCACCTTCATCTCATAACATTAAAATGAGAGGAGTATTCAACAGAAAGGAGCCCAAAGGAATTAAGAGAATTAGGTAGCACCCTCAGGTTATGAAAATCTTTTGAAATCGCCAATGGCTAGGGTTCTTTGAGCTATTGAAAGGTTATGCTAGTGAAATAGCCAAAGAATTTGTAGTGCCTCTGTAGTCACATTCAAAAGAAAGATCCACCACTATGATTAGAGGACTAGCCATCACTTTATCTCTTAAAATCATAAGTAGAGTTACCAAATTTCCCTAGGAGTCAAATGAGTCAACGAAATAATGCCTAGCACTGTAGCAAAAAATAATCTCTTCCTACCAAGAGAGAAGTATATTGAAGATAAAAATGTTGTGAGGAGAGAGAGCCTTCCATACTGCTAGGATGAAGTTGCCTTCCACTTCATGAAATTCATCTCTTGTGAATGTAGATTGAATGTGGTCTATGGCTACCATTTAAAATTGTTAAATGAACTTAGGTTCCAAGGAGAGCTTCCACTGGAATAGAGATTAAGTGTCCCTTACTTCCTCTTAAACTCCATCACTGACATGAGCCATAAAGTGAGACAAATTAAATATCAACACTTGGCCCATCATGACCTGATAAAATTAATTGTATATGATGCTTTGAAAAGGCTAAACCTACCTGTGACCTAGTCTTCTTTCATAGACATGTATAGGGAAGCCTTTATAGCTACCCAAATAGGGCAAACCTTTTCTTCTAGCCCTAGATAAGAGGAAGTAGAAGAGGAAGTAGAAGCGGAGGAGGAAGACGAGTAATAAGAGGAAAAAAACAAAGAATAAAAGGAAGAGATGGAAATTGAGACAGAAAATATAGAGACAACATAAAGAGAGCAAGAAGAAGCTGAGGGAAAGGAGGAAGAAAATACTGAGGAAAAACAAGATGCAGGCCCTATCTTAGGCCATGAAACCTCTGCTCAAGACAAAAACATGTCGCCTGACATCACAGACCAAGAGGTAGCTGCCACTCGAACTAATTTGAGCACACTTGTCAAAACAAAATGAAAGAGGAAAACACCTATGTACTTCAGAACTAGGAAGAGTCGGAGGGTGAGACAGGGAAAACCACAAACTTGAAGCCCTATCACCATTGAATAATCACCAAATATGGAGGAAGAAATCAGATTAGAGGAAGGAAAGGTCCAAGAATTCACTTCAAACATAAGGAAACTTATAACATATATCAAAATAAATTCAGTCAGATTGAGAACCCATACACCTCATGCAACCTCCACATACCCTCCAAGGAGTGAAAAGAGTGAAAAACAAGGAGAAGAGGGTCTTCAGCAAGAAAAACATAGTTTGCTACAAGAAACCTTGTTTTTGTTACAAGAAACTCTAGCAAGCACAAATTTGGAGAAAAATGCATAGGTTGAATAGGAAAATACAACCACAGAAGGGCAAGATATCAAGGAAGCTAAGGGCAAGAAAAAAAAGGAAAAACATGATGAAAAAGAGGAAGGATTTATCTAATTTCAAGCTCATAGAGCCAGTTTGAAGGAGCAGCTTCAGAAAGAACAAGCAAAGAATGTAGCACTACAAGAGCAGCTTCAACAAAAAGGTAAATAAGTGGCCACCATGGCATATTTGTGCATGGATTCCATTGAACACAAGTATCCTTCAGATTCATATGAAGTTTACCCGAAGGAGAAGTGACTCCTCTTTCAAATTAAAACTTTAGCCTCCCATGGATCCTTGCCTTTCCAAAATTGTAGAAAGTTCATTGATTTTTGCAATCAAGCTAGCATGGCTGACAAGGAGAAGATGGAAGAATTTTATATGCATAACCTTGTGTTAAAAAATTTAAATATTTGGGACCCCAATCCTAGGATGGGGGATATGCAATTAATAGCTTTGGAATAATGGATGGTGAATGAGGAGACAAGATCACAAGAGACGAGGAGCGTTATGAGAATAGAAAATAGTTAACCCTTACACATTAGGGAAAATTTGTTCAGATCTACAGGAGTCATCAATAACCATATGAAGATTAAAATGGATCTTGAACTAGCTAAAAGATACCTTCATACACAAGCTCAAGAAATGGCCCACTTTGATGATGTTTCTAGGTTGTTGGGAGATAAGCGCATTTTGGCTAACCAAAGAAGATGGAATAACCTCCCTCACAGCCTTAGAAACATGGAGTACCATACACTAGAAAAATTGAGGCGTGGCTTGGAGAGAGAACCATTATACCAAAGGGCCATGCAGGCCAAAAATATTAAGTGGATTGGTCTAAAGCTCAGTCCACCCTTTTTGTTGGGGTTGAATCATGGGAAGGACCAAGATGAGCAGAACAACAAATGGGAGGAAGTAGAAGAGAATGATGGATTTTACCCTACTAAAGGGACTCCCACACTTCTTCCTTGGGAAGTCAGAGGGTCCATCAAAGCCTTAAAAGAAATGCAGAAGGAGGATTATTTGCTTAGAGGATGAGCAACCATTTAGTAGGGGGGTGATGATGAGCTCCATCATTAGGTACATTTGGAGGGGTTAATGGTCACCTTTTTACCTTTTTAAATCTATTTTTCTTGCATTTTGATTATATTATGGCCTTATGATGCTATTGTAGGAGGCGATTTAGGCTTAACATACTTAGAGTACCTAGCACAAAATAAAATGTAGAAAAATCATGAAGATATGGAATTTTTCTGGATATTTTGTCATAAAGACTCGGAGTAGACAACAATGAGAGATTCTAGGGGGTTGTCCATTGAAAAGTGTAACTAGGCCGGTCTTCATGTTGAATATGTAATTATGTAAAGAAGATGTCAAAGAGAATAAAATATTTTTTTGGTGTACTTGTTTCATGGGTTTCATGAGCAAGATTTTATTATGTAGATAGAATTATTCTTGATTTCTATTAGGTTCATAGGAATACATATAATTAGGTGTCATATATACATGAAGGATTTGGTTTAAATGTATATGCTCCAAAGACCTTGTAAAGAATCTCACAAACAACCCTCAAACAAGTTGGAAGACAAGCTCTAAAAGCATTGAAATCAAGCTCCTATATAGTGAAGACAGCCCTCCAACAATGCTATAATAAACACCTCATGAGATGTTATTTATTTCTTCATACAAATTATGGACAAGTCGGCCTAAAGTCAACTTGGTGAGTTATCTTAAAAACTAGGAAGCATACACCTATATGTAGTTGCTCTGCGGTTCATTTAAAACAAGGATTTTCGGACAAGATTAGAAATAGAAATACAAGCTAAGGATCATTCTTCATGCAAAGGACAATCTATGCATAAATATGAATCATAACTATTTCTAAATCTAAGTTATTGTACCTCGCATAAAATCAGGTAACTGTAACCTACTCCAGCAAGGTAGAAGTGCATATAAACACTAAATATATAACGGTATTATTTCTGAACTATAATACGGAAAAAGGGATAACTTATAGTGCGGATAAGTGACAGTACAGATTGTGGATCTGAAACTGAAGATTACGGAAAGGTGCAGGAAGTAGAATATTGTGGATAGGTGCAGGAACAGGATTGAAAATAATTATAGAGGTACAAGTTTACGGATGACTGAAGCTAGTGCAGGAGGGTATAGTAAGCTTAAAAGTGCTAGTTCAGAGTTGTTGATCTGAAGAAAGATTTTATTAAAGATAAGATAGTCGTCATAAGGAGAAGAGGTAGCAATAGTGAGGAAGCTAAATCTTTTATTTATGTTCCTACAATTCAAGAAAATTGTTGAAGAAGAATAATCAAAGTTGAAGAAGTTTAATCAAGGTCTTGGAAGCATAAGAAGGTTAAGGTTCTGTGTCATGGTGATGGTACTTGTCATTTGAAGGTCTATAAGAAGAATTATTTGTGGGTTTTCCTCTCCAAGAGGGAGAGGTTTCTTCCCTGGCTCTAGGAGCCTAACTTTAAGTTCTTGTGCTCTTTGATAATTGACTCGATGAAAGATTAACTAAACTAAAAGAAGAGAAGACATAAGTATCATAAGTAAGTTCAGAATAATTATCAAGAAGAGAATTTGTATTAACATATAGCCCTCCAAATTCTCAACATGGTTTTAGAGCTAAGGTGGTGAACATAAGGGTTGCTTATCGATAAAGACACTCAAAGAAGCAAAGATCAAAATTTGAGTGGGAAAGACAAATAATTTTGCAAGGAATACTATCTAACTACTTCAAGTGAGATCTCCTACCTCATTTAAAATATCAAATCATTCAAGAAAATAATATTTTCCCTCAAATATTTGCACTCAAGACATTGTTTGAAGAGAATCTCAACTTATGAATATAGGCTTTATAATCAAGGGTTCAAGTGCAACAACATTGAAGAGAGGAAACCCTTGAATTTATTATCAATCATCATCAAGGAAGCTGCAAGAAAATCCACTCAAGTATTCATGACCCTGTCTTTCAAGATGCCTTATTGTAAATAAAGCAACAAGTTGGTTGGGTCATCAAACTTTAGTGCATGGAAGAAAAGAACATACTTGAATTTAATTAATGGACTATATCGAAGGATCTACTGTTCAACCCCCAAAAGAATATGCTCCGTCCCATGCCAAGTACATGAAGGGAGAAATTAAAGCCCAGATCATTCTCATAGAATCCATCAAAGACTTTCTCATTCCCTATGTATCAAAAATAAAGATTGCAAAACAAATGTATGAGAAATTGGTGGAGATATGATTTGTGAGTACTCCAGGAGAAGAAATCTCTTTGAGACAAGAACTATACAAAACGAAATTATCAAGGGAAGCAGGAATCACTCCATACCTTCTGAAAATTTCTGAAATAAGAAATCAACTGCAGGAATTAGGAGAAGTGATGTATGACACTCAGATGGCTACATTGGTGTTGAATTCTCTATTAGAGGAATGGGTAAACTTCACTTCTAGTTGATATGGGAAGAAATAATCCACTCCATTCCATGATTTATGGTCTCTATGTAAAATAGAGGAAAAAAGACTAAAGGCCAAGGCTGATACAAGACCAAGTGAAGAGAATCATGCCTTTGTAGCCTCATATAGAAAGGAAGATTCAGAAAATTTAGCACTTAAAATAAAAGAAAGAATATGGAAAACATATGATGCTTTGGATGTAATGAACTTGGGAATTATAAAAGATATTGTCCTAAATCTAAAAAGGACAAGACGAAAAAGGAAGAAGCCCATGTCACTAATGAAAGAGAAGAACCTGATGCTAAAATATCCAAGAAGGAGGAAGAGAGAGATCTCTATTATGATTGAGATCATCTTTCTCTTAAAGTGATCTCTGGTTGATTATAAAATAGAAAGAAATGTACATTAAGAAGAATCTCAATAGAAGCATGAAAGGAGCTCTTGGTGAAACATCTTCTGGAAAATATCTCTACTAAAGTAAATAAGTCCGTAGATTGAGGGTCGTCATGGTGACAAAATTCTGGGATGTGATGACATATTGATGAAGCAGGCCAAAGGAATGAATCTCTCCATTCAAGAGAAACTGCTATAGGATGACTCAAGGAAATAGGTATGAGGTATGCAGACATATATGCTAATATTGGATGTTGTGAAGTTATTTCATATGGTTGTAGGTAATAGACCTCCATCTTTAGAAGTATGACCTATGGAGGATATCTCAATGCACTGACAAATGAAATAAACATAATATGTCCTCATAGAATATGAGGTGGTTGTAAATAAACAAGAAATTGGAAAATTTGTAATGTCTTGGGAATGAAGAATGTGCAGAGAGGAAGAGATCATGAAATGCAACCATGTCTAGAGGCAGTTATCATCTAGAGGCCAAGAATATGTGACTAGGAGAGCTCCTGGGAAGATATGTAGACTCTGATGGAAGTCTGGTAAATAATAAGACCCTTGGAAAAAACCTATCATTAGGAGATGTGTCAATCTATATGAAGGATGTCGATGCCTACAAGAATATGTCATGGTGAAAGATCATCACTAAGGTAACTTTTATTCTAAATTTTCATATGAATATGTTTATCTAGATGAATTTGTGTAGGGCTGCTAATCATGAGAAAGGATGTATGATCCTTGGAGATGATTCGAAAAAAAGAAGGATGGCATAGCAATGGGCCAGATAAAGGAAGTCTAATGAATCACTTTCTGATAGCTGACATGACTCAGGATGGAAGAGATGGATTATCTTTTCCCTATGAAGCTAAAAGTTAAATATTGCTCAGTATCGAAATCCATGACATTGAGGACAACAATTCTTCCTGAGAAGCTGGGTATCTAACCATTGTTGTGGGAGGTCCCTCGTTAAGAGGGAGCCTGATGATAATTTTCTTGCTTGTAATAAACTTGGTAATTCCTAAGAATGAGAATGAGTACATTCCATTCTGGAATAGGTCCTCCCTGGTTGAGAGGGAGAGATAGACACATCATTCTGGTTTTCACTTGGGAAGACAGAATGGAGGATTAGGTAATAATATGGAATTCAATACTCTTTGAGAATGTAATAAGGCATTCAAGATAAGAGTAGTTGGATACCGATGTTCTTTGAGGGCTAGTTACCCAGGAGAATAGTAGTCCAAGAAGGTCATACTTTGGGAACACTCGGGTGGAGTATGTACCTTAGAGATACAATGATGATGGTGTTTATAATTCATGTGTCTCACCAGCATTGTAGCCCATTGTCTCGTTGAGATATGGGGTTGTTAGTCAAGGCCTTGCACTAATACAATGTTGGTTGATATGATGCTATACAAATGCGATTACCAATCTGATTCTTCTTATTAGATTCTTCAGTTTGAAAGTGACCATGTACCTATATGAATACCTCCCTAGTTAAGACGGAGTGTTGAAAAGTGTAACTAGGTCGGTCTTCATGTTGACTATGTAATTATGTAAAGAAGATATCAAAGATAATAAAATATATTTTGGTTGTACTTTCTTCAAGGGTTTCATGAGAAATATTTTATGATGTAGATAAAATTATTCTTGTTTTCCATTAGGTTCATAGGAATACATATAATTAGGTTTCATATATACATGAAGGATTTAGTTTAGATTTCTATGCTCCAAATACCTTGTAAAGAAGCTCACAAACAACCCTCAAAGAAGCTGGAAGACAAGCTCTAAAAGCATTGAAAATCAAGCTCCTATACAGAGAAGAAAACCATCCAACAAGTCTAGAATAAACACCTCATGAAATGTTATTTATGTCGGCATACAAACTGTGGAGAATTCAGCCTAAAGTCAACTTGGTGAGTCAGCTTAAAACCAAGAAGCATAAACCTATATATCGTTGCTTTGTAGTTCATTTAAGATAAGGATTTATAGACAAGATTAGAAAGAGAAATGCGAGCTAAGGATCAATCTTCATGTGAAGGGTAAAAAGGATAATCTATGCGGAAAGATGAAGCTTAACTATTTCTGAACCTGAGTTACTGTACCTCACATAAAATCAGGTAACCGTAACCTACTCTAGGAAGGTAGAAGTGCATATAAACATTGTATATACAACGGTCTTATTTCCAAATTGTAATACGGAAAAAGGGATAACTTATAGTGTAGATAAGTGACAGTAGATATTGCAGATCTGGAACTAAAGATTATGGAAATGTGTAGGAAGTAGAAGATTGTGGAGAGGGGCAGGAAGAGGATTGCAAAGAAGTATAGAGGTACAGGTGTACAGATGACTAAAGCTAAGTTGCGGAGAAGTGTAGGAAGGGTACAATAATTTTAAAAGTGCTAGTTCAAAGTTGTTGATCTGAAGAAAGAGTTTATTAGAGAGAAGATAGTCATCATAAGGAGAAGAGGCATCAATAATGAGGAAGGTAAATCTTTGATTTACTTTCCTACAGTTCAAGAAAATTGTTGAAGAAGAAGAATCAAAGTTGAAGAAGTTGAATCAAGGTCTTGGCAGCCTTAGAAGGTTAAGGATCAGTGTCACAGTCATGGTACTTTTCATTTGAAGATCTATAAGAAGAATTATTTGTGGGTTTTCCTCTCCAAGAGGGAGAGGTTTTTGCCCTGGCTATAGGAGCCTAACTTTCTTGTCTTGTGCTCTTTGATAATTGACTTGATGAAAGATTAACTAAACTAAAAGAAGAGAAGACATGAGTATCATAAGTAAGGTCACAAGTAATTATCAAGTGAATTTGTATTAACCTACAACCCTCCAAATTCTCAACATTGTCCACCCTCCTTAACACCCAAAGGCGGCCAAGGGATCCTCGAGATTGCCTCTAATAGCTCGAAATAAAAGGTAGCCAAGAAAACTCAAGATCAAGCACAATAAATCCACACTTCACTTGGATTCAAGTGGACTCATCACCTTTTTTACAAGGAGTTGTTGGTAGCTACCATTTAGGATAAATAGTGTTGAGCAAGAGCTCATTAGGAATCAAACTTTGGAGAAAGCCATTAGGCACTTTTCTCTTGTAATAAATTTTTCAAGACTTTTGTATTGATGTAATGGGACTATATTTTGAAATGAAATGAGTATTCATATTGTGCCTTATTGATCTAGTTTCGGAGAGCTAGGATTGTGGGTTAGGGCCCAATCCATGTGCCTCAACCTCTCTTTTGTAATCATTCTTTATTTTCATGTCATTTAGCTAATTTTGCTTATGAATAGTTAGCTATTTTGTTGGTATTCTCATTAACTATTTTTAGTTTTCTTCCACTTATCTTTTTCTATAGATTTATTCTCCTTACATGAGTGGTAGTATAGGTGATAACTTCATAAAGTTGTGAGTAATGCCTCCCCTTCTCATCTCTGTCAATAGAGATTGAGGACGGTAGAACTTCCCCACAGACCAAAATTATTCTTATTTTATGATTTCTTGCAATGGATGATATTAGTTGTTGGATTCCATGACTATGTTCAGTATGTTGGGGTAGATCTTTGTTTGTAGATTAGAGTAGATTTTCTTTACAAATTGAAGTAATCTTTTCCATTATCTTTATCATGAATTTATCAATTTGTATTGCATGAATAAGTAGTTTAATTGTAGGTACATGTAGCATAGCCAAGGAGAACTTAATCAACACCTCCAACTTCATCTCTCAACTTCCATCAACCGTATGTTAATCAAAATCACTATCAGTCCTATTTTTAGATTTCTCATCCCTACACCATGAGCAATTCCTAGGGGTGAAATCTAGGCCACCCAAGAGGTTATGAGCTTGGAGAAGTGGTGGTCCACATTCAAATCATCTTAATCCACCTTCACACCACCTTCCCTACCATTTTTCCACCTATTTTGGGCCTCAGATTGCCTTCAACCTGTTTCATGTAGCAATTCAGGACTTGCCTATAGCAATACAGGAAACCTATAGCAGCACTTGAAATAGAAACTATGGGCCCCTCCTTAAGCCCATAAACCATCATCACCATCTTCTAAACTTGGAAAAACCACTCATACACCTCCAGCCTTGCCCCCATGTGTTCAAGAATTCCATAATCCACCTTAGCACTTTCTTCTCCTAGCTCCAAAACAACACATTTTCAAGCATATTTAGGTCATGAATAGTTGCATGAATAAAAGCATGATAGATAGAGAATAGGGTAAGTAGAGTGTTTTTATAAATTTTTCCTAGAAAAGTGTGATTATATTAGTTTCCTTAATGTCATTTCCATTCAGACATTTACTTCATGCAAGATACCTAGGTTGCTTTTCAATTCTTATCATAGTCTAAAATGTAAATTTATTTCATTGCAGAATAGTTAGATGTAATTGTTTGTTGTATTATATTTATGTACTTACTGATAGTTCCATGGATTTTAATAATTTGTATCCCTAGGTCTAATTTCATAAGTGTGGTAGACTTCACTTAGAAACCCTAGAAGTAGCACCCTTTCATAAAGCTCAGAAGAGGATGACATGAGTAGAATGCATCTGTTGTGTATATAGCACTATCACCTCCAAGTTTGTATGAATCTCGGGTTGATAAAGTAAAGTAGGTAAGCCTCTAGGAGTTGCAAAATTATTGGTGCAATACCAGGGCCCACCAAAAGTACTGCAAACCCCTTCTCCAAACACTTGAAAATTTTATTTGAAGACAATGTGTCCAAAAGTGCAGAAAATGACCTCGAGCAACTGTATTTTGAGAATTTCTCTCAAGCCATAACACCTGTGCATAAACTGAAGGATTTTTTTGTTCTTTGTCCTATGATTGACAAACCCATCTTTCACATTTTGCAAATTCATCTTCATTTATTCAGAAACTAATTTTGAAGAAAAATTATCCCCCTGTACAATGTAAACCCTAAAAAATGATCACAAAGCTCTAAAAATGATGCCATGGGTCTGAATTGGCTCAAACCTGGAATTTTGACCTCCATTATGGGATTTTCTCTTCTCCCTCCATGGCGTTTTTCAACATGATAATACCCTATCTAGATGAAATGGTTAGGGGGTGTAGAATTAGGAAAACAAGGGATAGTGGTAGGGTATTTTCAAGGATAGAAATGGGGTAGAAGGAGGCTAGGGAAATATCCCTAAAAATTGGAGGAAGTGGGGTGATATGTTAGCTCAAGAATATATGTGGAATCACTTGAAATGGATATGGGAAAGTGGGACAAAATAGTAAAAAAAAAAATATTTTCCAGTTTTGTTGTGAAAGTGTAGTGAGCAGTTAGCGTTTTGATGAAAGAAGGGTAAAGGGAACTAAGTGGTAGGGGGTGTTGGGATATGGTTTGTGAATGATGAGTGAAGATTGAGTGAAGGTTTAGATGGTGGGAAAAGGTTCTCCAATGGCCTAAACCAATCAAGAAAGGAGAAACCCTATAATGGAAAGAAAAACCCTAGGGATATAAAACATTCATACAATGATGATATGACTTGAAGAAAGATTTGGAATGTCAACTTACTGGTTTTGGAGGTCACTTGAGGTTTGCACAGTAGTTTTGAAGTTGGAGAATCTGATTTGGAAGACAAAATTCAAAAACGTAGCACATTCCTATATCCGTAGCAGAGCCTTCCAGATGCGTAACACAAGCTTTTTGGAGCATTTTTCTTGATTTTCTTCCAATCCTTGACAATAATGGACCAATGCTGAAGGTAAAAGAAGATATTTTCCAAAATAAAAAGAAAAAAATGAGTTCAATAAGCCTTATTTTTCCTCTTTATAACATCTTGAATGAATTTTTGTCTTTCAGCGAAACCAAAAACTTTGAGGACAGTTTTGCCTATTTGGAACAATTTGACTAGGAAATAAGTTTTGAAATGAGACAAATTATCTTACTTTATTCCGCTAACTATGCTAACTCCCTTTAAAAGACTGATATGATGAAAATGAAGTCTTTTTTTCCCTTTTTGGTGAAATATTTGGATTTTTCAGTGGCAAAAGAAGTACACCTAGACAACAGACCTAGATGGAGATGGAGTGACTGACCTAAGACTCTAAATGACACTGAGTGACATGACCTATAAGATGATGATGACCATGAATGGGACTAGGGGAGTAGTATTTAAGACCTAGACCATATGCAGTGACTAAAATTTATTTGAAAACTTATTTCAAAAGACAAAATTTTGACCTAGGACTACTAAAAAGTAAATTGAAAGAGCATATTTGATCACTGAACATATTGACACTAACACAATGTTTATTGCATGAAAATGTAGCTTTCTTGAAGGTTTGAGGAGAGCAGTAGAGGATCACTCCACAACATCCCTAGCTCCATTTCAAAAGACAAAATTTTGACCTAGGACTACTAAAAAGTAAACTGAGAGAGCATATTTGATCACTAAACATATTGACATAACACAATGTTTATTGCATGAACATGTAGCTTTCTTGAAGGTTTGAGTAGAGCAGAAGAGGAGAAATCCAAAACATCCCTAGCTCCATTACTCACATTTCACCAATCTCCTTTCAACAAAATCGCCCTCAACCCTGTTTTTGAGATTTTCACCACCACATCGAGAGGAAACCTAGAAGTGAAAGACGAGCTTTGGGAGAAGTTATTAGCTTGGCCAAGGGGTTTTCCACCTTCCATCAACCTAAATACACCTTCATTTCACCTTCCATACCCTTTCCTCATTAATATTTTCCTTAAAACACCCTCGGCCTGTTTACTGTAGCATTTACAGGACATTTTGTAGCACTACATGAAACTTATAGCAGATCATGTAGCAGTGCCATTTAGCCTCTAAATCATCCCAAAAACCATATTCCACATCAACTAAGCCTTCCACAACCTCCAAGACACCTTCAAATCTGAATCCATGAGGCTAGGACCTTCTTAAGCGACTTTAGCACCTCATTCTTTTGTTACAAAATAGAGTATTTACAAGAATAGTTAGCCCATGACTAGATGCATTATTAAAGCATAGAAGTTAATCAAAAAATAATTATAGTTTAATAAGCCATTTGGACCACCAATGAGTGATTATATTAGTCTTCCTTTCTCCAATTTCAATTCAATAATTTTCTTCATGAATGTTTCCTATTTTATCTATATTTCTCACAACAGCCTAAATTGTAGATTTCCTTCCTTGCAAAAAAGCTAGATGTATCTTGTTGCTTTATAATAGTCCTTTGATTGTTGATAAATTAATGGTTTTGAGTCATTTTTAGTTCTATGTATAATTCAGAAGTGTGACATAATTCACTCAGAAACGCTAGTAATAGCACCCTTTCGTAGGACTCAGAAGAGTATGGAATGAGTATAATGCATCTATCGTGTATATAATATTGTCACCACCAAGTTTGTACGAACCCCGGGTTGATAAAGTAAAGTAGAGTAGCCTCTGAGAGTTACAGTACTCTTGGTGCAATACCAAGGCTCACCAAATCACTTGCTTCACATATTGAGTTGGATTTCACCCTTGTCACATGCACGGTGTCATTGGTGATGGGTTTTGTGTGGTACTTAGATAGTGGAGCTTCATTCCATATCATCGACAACAAATAATTCTTCAGTAACTTGGTGGAGAAGGATCTCTAGATGCACATTGATATGGGAGATGATGGGAGGTGTAGTGCTATCAACATAGGTACCATTACCTTTCAGTGTGAGTCAGGTACTGTCACATTAGAAGATTTCATTTATGTTCTTGGTTTAAAGAAGAATTTGGTTGTTGTTGTTATGTTGGAAGACCATGGCTACGATGTGATATATAGTAAAGGAAAGGAATTCCTTCATCAGAAGGCCACTAAACAGGTGAAGAATATTTTCATTTGAGTAAATAACCTATACAAATTGGATGTAGAATACTGTGTTGCCTTGAGCATGAAAGGAGAGAAGGTGGAGAGTTGAGACATGAGTGAGTTATGGCATAGAAGGTTGGGCCATCTACACCATGGTTCTTTGAATATCATGTAGCATATTTCTACAGGACTTCCAAAGGGTGCACTTGAGTAGTGAGATACATGTAAAGTGTGTACATTTGGGAAGTATACCAAAGCCACCTTTCACAATAAGGAAAGCCGAGCAAAGGAGATCCTTGGGAGAGTTCACTCATAAGTGTGTGGACCTTTCTTGAAAAAATCCACAGAAAAACACATATATTATGTTATTTTTGTATATCGTTTTTCACACAAGTGTTTGATTTTCTTCATGCAGAAGAAATATTAGACGTTCTCAAAGTTTTGTGAGTTTAAAGAACTTGTTGAGAAAGACACGGGGAAGAAGGTGAAGTATCTGAGGAGCCACAATGGCGGACAATATGCCTGTAATGAATTTTAGAACTTCTATGCTTTGAAATCAATTGGAATGGAATTTATAGCACTTCATAACCCAAAATAGAATGGTGTTTCAGAAAGGAAGGACATAACTATTATGGGAGAAACACGAGAAATGTTCCATGATTAGGGCCTACTATTGCATCTATGGGCGAAAGAATGCAACACAATAGTATTTGTGTAGAAAATAAGTCCTCATCGGATACTTGGGATGAGTTCACCAGAGGAATACTTTTCAAGTAAGATACCATATGTGTCACATCTTCAAATTTTTGGTTCATCAAATTATTTTGTGACCAAATATGCCAAGAAGAAGGTAGATCCAACAACTGAGTCGGGGATATTTGTGGGGTACACTGATACACCTGACAACTGTTGGGTGTAATTACCAGCACGCAAGATTTCAGTGGTCAGAAGAAATGTGAAATTCAATGAAGAGAAAGGCATGCGAATTTCCATTGAGAGGGAGCTTCAGTTACATGGAGTTGAGGAGCTCTTGGATCTAAAAGAAGAACTTCTATATGTGGAGCATCCACAAGTAGAGTTGCAGAGAGTGGAAGCACCCACTCATGTAGAGACATCCCGAGATGGAAGGAAGCACACCATAGAGGCTGACAGGTTGATACCTGATGCTAGATAGTATGTGGGAGCACCCACATCACAATGCTGGAAAAGAAGGTCCCTAGAGTGGTACACATGCTACATGGATTTTATGAGTGAAGGTGTAGAGATAGAGCCATCCTATTTCTAGGAAGCAGTACAACAACCAATTTGGGTTGATGCCATGGTTGAGGAGTATGACTCCATTATTATAAATATTGCATGGAAATTTGTCTCAATACCATAGGGGAAGTCAGTTGTAGGATGAAGGTGGATCTATAAGGTGAACTAGACAATAGATGGGAATGTGGAGAAGCACAAGGCTAGGTTTTTGGTCAGATAGTTCTCGCATGTGGAGGAGATTGATTATTATGAGACCTTTGCACCACTTGAATGGTACTCATCAATCAGATCCATCCTTTCACTCTCAACGTAGATGGGATGGAAGATACATCACATGGATGTAAAGACAACCTTCCTCAATGGGTTGATTGAGGAAGAGGTTTACATTGAGAAATAAGAAGGTTTTGAGACCTTTGATAGAGATTCACATGTGTGTAGACTTAAGAGAAAACTGTAATGTCTAAGGCAAGAACCTCATGCTTGGTACATGAGGATTGATGACTACTTCACTGGGTTGAGATTCACCAAGAGTGAAGCAGATGTGAACCTTTACCATATTATGGTAGAAGGTAAAACTTTTATCATTGTACTTTATGTGGATGATTTGATACTTACATGCGATGAGAAACTCATCAAGCCTTGAAAAGTGGATTTTGCAAGAGAATTTGAGATGGAGGACATCAGGATCTTGCACTATTTCTTGGGACTTGAAATTTGGTATAGATATGGGGAGATATTTGTATCTCAGGGAAATTATGCCAACAGTATTCTTAGGAAGTTCCACATGGAAGGAAACAAACCCATGGAGAATCCTCTAGCAGGGAATTGGAGGAAAGAGAATGGTACTTGAGGAAAAGTACTAGATGTTATTGTCTACAGGTAGGTTGTGGGTTCTCGGCGAGACATATGCTATGAAATTAACCAAATTATTCAAGCTATGTTTAAGCCTACCAAGCTCATTTCGAAGGTAGCCAAGAATGTGTTGAGATACCTCAGAGGCACTACAGATTTTGGGCTGTTGTTGGCTTAAGGGGTCCTGAACTAGGTTCGAAAGTTAAGGTTTGCCAACAAACCCCTATACTACTGGCCCTTTTTCCAATGACCTACTTACGCATGCCAAGGTCTCACCCGAAGTAGTATGGGAGGGTGCTGGAACCAAGTTTCCGGACCCTAGGAGAGAGTAGGTAATTTGAGGCAGCTCTGTGTTGCCGCTTACTAGGTTCACACAGAATGAGTCTATTCGCAACTCTTTTAACAATGTAATCAGTACATAACGATAGAAAATATATTATCACTATCATATCTAATAAATACACTCACATCCATGTGCGTATCGGCAAATACCATCATAGAACATTATAATCGTAGCTAATATAAGATCACATATACATTCGCAGCTTAAATACAAATCACAAATACATTTGCAACTTAAATAAGTATCACAGATGCATTCCAACAGTAAACACAATCAATCCAGATAACACACAAATACTTCAAATATATTCTGCATTCATTAACATCAAAGATCCACTTACAACCCAAAAACAACCCGCACACAGAGCTTAACGGGGTCTGTACACAGTAGGACTAAGGATCTCCGCACACACAGCCAGAAGGTGTCCTTACCAAAAAAACCCAAACATATATTAATAATTCACACGTAGCATCAATATTATGACTTACTTACCTACTAGACCCAACTATATATCTATTTATAATATCGTAGCCTTCGCTATCCTATGGTCCACAAACCATGGTTTGCAGAACCTAGAGCTACCCTTTAACTCATTACAAAACATTAGGGGCTTTGACCCACCCCAAAACCCCTAAGCAAGACCGACTATTACAAAATTATATAAAAAATGTAGGTTAGGGAACCTCGTTACAGCAAGCCCCCAACACAATCTTGTGACTCGTCCCGAGTCAATACGGCCGTGGGGTTTGCATCTTCGCCTGCAGCTGCTGGATCATAGCAACCAGCGGGGGCAACACTCCTTCACTATGTGAAATAGTGTTATGAGCAATATCCAAGAACTTCTGTGAATTTGGACCTTCTGTAGTAGCAGTGATGCTCTCCAAGGTCTGGTTCAGTTTCTTAACTGTGATATCTACGTCCTGAGAGAGCTTGAGGGCTTCATCATCCCAAGGTTTAAGGTGGTCACTGAGAACCTTCTTTTTGTGGTGAAGCTCTTCAATTACATCTTGAAGTGTGTGACTGGTACATAGTCGTGCCAGGCGTTGAGCTGGAACCAAATTTTACATAGTGGCTTTGAGCTGGTCAAGCTCTTCCTCCTTTTGGCACAGCTCTTGAGTGAAATCACGTAGGAGGGGGTCACGCTGCACTTTAGACCACAGCTGCATAGCTATCTCCAACAACTCTGTGCCCTGAGAAATCTGAGCTGTGATAGTATTGGTGGCCTATGTTACCAACATGGCTCCCTGGGCTCTTACCTCAGGTGGAGTTTCTTTCTGCAAGTTGCCCTGTAAGGCTACAATCTGTTGTTCCATCTCTATCTTGACAGCTTGAATTTCAGTCCTCAAATCCTTTAGCACTGCAACAAGCCCCTCAATCTTGACCTGGGGTGTGGCAGAATCCAGAATATCCTCAGTGACATTTGTGCAGAGCCTACTAATTAGTCGTGCCAACTCTTCCTATTGTGTGGTGGCGAGGGTGCATTCAACCTATGCCTAAGACACTTCGATGGTTTTCTCCACAATTTCCTACTCACCTGTACTGATTTTTTGGTGCACCCATCGGTCTCTGTGTTGAATTTATTTGAAAAGGGATGCATGGAGGACCTGAAATGGTTCATGTGGCACTCAGCCTAAATCAAATTGTACCTTTTTGCAGGCCTAGACTTGCGCTCCTAAGCCGGGTGGGCTCGGAATGAGGGTTGCGTCTAACAGAAGGCAGAGGCGGCTTTCCATTGTAATGATCAATTCACCACTTGACGCTAGGGATGGCCTTTCCTAAATCATACTCATCTCCAAGGTGTCAGTTTTTAGCTGCAGAGCTCGGAGCTCAGACTGGAGTCTAGCAACCGTAGCCTTCTGTTGCTCTTCCAGAGCCAACCATTTATCCTCTGAGGCAAGGGTGACTACATCTGCAATCTACTCCAGGTCTTCCTCGGTCAGAGTAGTCCCAGTATCCTGATCCGGTGATGTAGCTCATTGTTTCTTCCTTTGGCCTTTAATAGGGTCACCAGTCCGTTTCGTACCTCGAGGGGAATCAACACCTCCCACATCCAGACCCTCTGCGCCCAGATCCTACTATGAATCCTTTTGTGATTTTGGCTCCGCTCCCTTATCAGCATACTTGCCCTATCCTCCACTCTCTTTGGTGGTGTCGGGCACGGTGACCTTCTTGGTGCTCGTACCTGCAGTGCCCTGCGTACCTGATTTGAAGCCTAGTTTCCAGTGTGGAGCCCAAGTAGAAATAAGGCAGTCAATCTCCTTGTCAG
Organism: Pinus albicaulis; assembly: GCA_034641835.2. Lineage (NCBI taxonomy): Eukaryota > Viridiplantae > Streptophyta > Pinopsida > Pinales > Pinaceae > Pinus > Pinus albicaulis. The sequence goes on from CM076579.1 coordinate 1,039,648,794, forward strand.
CAACCATATATGGGAGTGATACTCATGCTGGATCCTTGCGGCCCCTGATTTGCACATTGTGAATTGTGACTTGAAATGCTGCAATTCTCTTGTACTTGTCATAGATTGCTAGTGACAAGCACGACCGAGAGTGGATCGCAGCTGTGAGCCCGCTCTGAAATAGGACCCAAAAGACCTTGTTATCTTCAATGTTCTTTTCATCCTTCGAATCCCACAAATTTTCATACCATGCCCCTTCGCACATATCTGGCTCTAGCTCAGGGAGGACCGAATCTTTCGGGGGTTCCCATGAAACCAACTAGATGAGGAGAAGAAACCGGGAGTAGCAGAATTCCCTTCCATGATCTTAGGCTTCGTACACGTTCTCTAGAAATTCACTACACAGGAACTGGGACCAGTTGAAGTAGACCCCTTTTTTGCAATGGCCAGCCAACTAGATTACATATGTAGGGACCATGGAAACTTGGCACTTGCGCATCATCTTGCATGCTAACAACAAGGTGCCCATGCGCGCACCGGGGTCACTGATAGTGATGATCATGAACCCCCTAGTATTCCATTCAACGTGATAATCATCACACACCTTATCGGCAATCTGTTGTTCATATTTCTTCCCCATGCGCTTCATGGGATTCATCCCTTTCATGGTTAGACTAGTGATATGGTGAATGAGCATTGCATCTATGGGAATGCGGTCCTAAATCCATAAGCAGTCGTCATGGACCAGAGCGAGCAGCTCTCACACAATCTTGTGAGTGATATTTTAGTGGCATAAGTGAGGCATCCGCAGTAAGTTTAATAGCCCAGACCCAGCCAATCCACTTTCCCGAGGCATAGGGACTACCTTCAGTATGTCATCCTCTAATACCCTCTCCAGATACAACTCTAGTGCCAGTTCAAGGAAGGCCTCCAGGTTAGCTAGGTCATGACAGAGGTCTCTTTGATGGGTTAGGCGAACGTGCCTGGGGCACCATTCGCAGGGATTTCACATTTTGATGGGAGGTGCATGGATTCGCCCCAGCCCACTTTGCAGGCTTCCCTAGCCCTTGATCCTGGCCTTTCCCTTCCCCTTATTTTTCTCCACCTGCTTTCCCTTGCTTGGTGTGGACACAACCTCCTCGACCTCAGGGGTGAATTCGAGTACTTCCTCAAATTCTTACTTTGTCAAGGACAAGTCTAGGAAGATTCAACGGGAATAGTTGCAGTCATTCTTGCACAAAAAATGAATTCAGAGGGGGTAGCATGCCCAGACATTAACAAAGTGCAATAGTCACAGAATTTCGCAAAGCACAAACTGTTCAAGATACACATAATGCTCTTCTGAGTTATCCTTCTGCTTTTATAGCCTTGGACATCAACCAATGGGTGGGTGAGGCTTATCAGAAACTTATAATCAAGTAAACGGTAAAAAATCTTCATAAATCGCCTCATTAATTGTCGGTCGCCCGCTCCTTTGAACAGTAGTTTTTTTTTTTACCCAGTTTTACTGTTCCAACGACTAGTTTTTGTAGCTATAGATTACCCCTGTGCTTCCAGTGCACCTCCTACGCTCTGAGTGCACCCCTACGCTCCCAACACACCTCTCCATGCTTCCATACCTATGATCGATACATGCATGGACCACAGTCCAACCTGTGTTTGTCCCCTTGCCTATGCATATTTTTCCCCATACAGCTACTCCAGCCATATAGTCATTTGATCTGGTATGGTTTGAGCTAGCTTCCATTGGCATATAATGGTACCATATCACCATGCAACGTGGCTAACTAGACCACTCCTCCGTCAGTAATTTCCTTTACCATATAGGGACCTAGCCCGTGCTGACGAAACTTCCCCGAGTGTTTCGCAAACTGGCTATCGTCTAGCAAGAGAAATTCTCCCTCCGCAAATGTATTTTTTCAAATATTTCAATCATTCCATGCCTTATCCCGGACCTTCTAAACTTTTTGATGGAAGTTAGCAATGAAACAATCTTTTTCTAAGGCCATGAGCTGCGCTAACTTCTCCTCCATGATATCAAGCTCCACCATGTTGGTAAAGGCTATGATGCGCAAGCTTGGAAAAATATACTCCATGGGCATAATGGCCTCCTTTCCATAAACCATCCAGAATGGTGTTTTCCCAGTCAGCTTCTTGAAGGTGGTTCAGTAGGCCCAAAGGACTGACAGGATGTGCACGTCCCAATCGGTGTGATCGAAATTATAGACCTTGGTCAGTGCCTGCTCCAAGATTTTATTAAAAGCTTCTACAACTCCATTTTCCTGTGGATGATATGGGGTGCTTTTTGCGTGGTGGATCCGAAATTATTCAGTCAAGGCCAGTATTGTTCCATTAACAAAATGTGTACCTCTGTCGCTCATTAAGATCTTAGGACAGTCGAAACTGGTTAGAATACGTTCAAAAATGAAGTGCGCAGTGGTATTTGCAGTGAAATCTTTTACAACTTGTGCTTCGGCCCATCTAGTTACATAATTAGTCGCGATGATGATGTAGTGCACACTTATCTTCTCTCCTGGTGGGTTGATGGGCACCACAAAATCTATGGCCCATTTGTCAAATTCTTGCAGGGACATCTATGGTTACAGGGGAATTTCGTCTCTGCTTGATGGCCTTCCTGTCCTTTGGCATGTGTCATATATGCTATAATAATCGTGAGAATCGATATGTAGCGTAGGCAACCATAGTCTAGCTCTTAAAATCTTCTACGCCATTTCTTTCCCTGCGTAGTGATCTCCCGCTATGTCCCCATGAGCTTCTTCTAAGATGGCATGCCTTTCGTGCTCCAAAACATATCTTCGCAACACCTCATCAGTTCCCAATTTATACAGATGGCCTACTATGATGGTAAAATCCACTGCACAGGTGACTAGCTCCTTATTTTGTTGTACCGAAAAATCTGCAGGTGCCATCCCTGTGTTTAAGAAGTGAATGATGTCGGCGAAGTGCGCATCAACTACCTTAATAGAAAAAAACTATGCATCGGGTAGTCCTTCTTCTAGGTTGGTCAACTCTCCACCATTATCGATTGGAGATAAGTGGTCTAGCCTAGTAGTCAGTTTCCCCAGCTTCACCATAATCTCAAAGTCATATTCTTTAAATAGCAGTAGCCATTGGCAAATCTCCCCCCCCCAACACAGGCTTATTCACTAGGTACTTCAAAGCCGAGTGATCTGTAAACATCTTGAAGTGCCCTCCTAATAGGTAATTCCAGTATTTTTGCAGGATGTATACCATGGCTAGCCCCTCACGCTTAGTAGTGGAGTAGTTGCACTCCACACTAGAGATTTTTCTACTAGAAAATGCAACTGGATGATCGATGTCTCCATCTCCAGGCTGCGTAAGGACAACTCCCAGGGTGATCCCTCACGCATCTACATCAATGTGGAAAACATTCGCCCAGTCAGGAAATATGAGGATAAGCGTAGAGACCATCTTCTCCTTGAGTAGTTCGAAGTTCTTCTGACACTCCTCGTCCCAAAAAAACGAAACATCCTTATTTAGCAACTTTTCCATAGGTGTTATGATCAACGCTTACCCTTGAATGAACTTCCTGTAGTAGCCTGTATGTTTGAGGATAGAGAGCAGTTGCTTCTCAGTTGTAGGGACTTCCAGGTTGATGATAACTGCAACCTTGGCGAGGTCAACCATCAATCCTTGTCGACAGAGTATGTGGCCTAGAAAGATTCCGAAGGGTACGCAAAAAATAAAATTCTTGATATTCAAGGAAATATGGTGTTTTCTATAGGCATCCAACATCATGTGCAAGTTTGATACATGCTTATTTACCAACCCAAATACGTTCTAGTCGTCAAAATATACTTCCAATATATTGTGGATGAACTCCTTGAATATTGCAACCACCACCCACGAAAATATGGCAGGGGAATTCTTGAGCCCAAACGGCATGACAGTGTACTCGAAAGAGCCCCATTCAATGGAGAACATAGTTTTTCCATGATCTTCAGGTGCAATCCTAATCTTATGGTATCCCGAGAACCCCTCTATAAACGAGTATGCTTCTTGCCCTCCCACGCTATCAAGAATCTCATTAGAGAATGGCATAGGGAAAGTATCATGAACACAAGCATCGTTTAGTTTGTGCAGGTCAACACATATTCCTATTTATCCTTTGTTCTTCTTCTCTTGGAACACCATAGGACTTACCCAATCAGACCATTCTACTGGTTCGATGATACCTACGACTATCATTTTGTCAAGTTCTTCCCTGACTTTCTTCTTATACTTGGGGTTCAGTGGATAAGGGCATTTCTTAACAGGGTGTGCATCTGGTGTTAAAGTGATGTGCATGAACCCTAGGTCCCCTGTAATCCCTTTGAGTTATGAGAATTTCATAGGGAACATGTCTTGGTATTTTGTGAGTAGTTCCGCGACCTTCCCCACAGTACCATCATCCCAGTAATCCCTAATTTTAGCTAGATTAGGTTTCTCCTTTGTTCCAATGTTGACTTCCCTTAACTTAAGAGGCTTGGTCACATCCACGGTCTATAATGGAGTTCCAGCAACTACGTTCTCTTCCTCTGATTCCAGGATAGCGATATTTCTCCAGTCTTCATCGCATTCCTCCATCAATAGGTTATGGTAGTTGACAATATCCTTCATCTGCATATCCCAAGCTGGTGCCCTGTATTTCACACGAGGATGTGATTCATAAAATACTAAGGCATCTATATCCTGCAGCGATTCGTTGCGTGCCTCCATTCCACCTATCAACCCGAACGTCCCTATAAAATCGTCGTTCAGGGTTTCCCAGTGGTGGGTGCACTGGTGTAGTTCTGCATCTAAATACCATGTGGTGGGGATTGGCCCCAAGGCATGAATGAATAGGTGGACCCATTTGTCCATGGTGCTTTCACACCATTACTCCATCCATGCGGTCAGGTGCTCACGCGGGTCTCCTGGGCCAAGGAATGTCTTTACGTGCAAGTGAGCTGGGAGTTCAAACCGCAGGACCATCATCTTGCGACATTCCTCCCAATCCTGGAATGTCCCCTTATGAGTTTCCCACCACCATGTTGGGGTTGTGTGCATGGCTAGATTAAGGGCCCACATCTTTCACTCCCTTGAGACTTCAGCTTAAAATTCTCGCAAAAAATCCCTAATACTACCATAACCTTCAAATTAGGGAAGTTATCTTACCTCTAAGGAAATACACCAGAAGCTCTTCGTGATTCTAAGAAATCACAGCGCGGATACATCATATCGTAACTAATTCTACCAATTTTATATCTCCCCATCTGAGTCAAAGAGGCATTCACTTTCCTTATCCCAGCAAAGCACACCATCAGCTGTAGGATTGATCCAATCCTCGTCCCGAGCGGTTAATTTATAAATGTGATCCACATCCTCTTCTTCGTGTGTTGGTTCTGTATACCACTCTCCTTCTGCAGGGTTTAGTGGGATTATCACCCTCGTACCCTAATTCTCAAAGACCATGCTCATTTTATTTAGGTTGATAATGCCTCCCATGTCTATTGCCCAATTCAATCTTAGGAGCACAGGATAAGGGTCTGAATCTTCCACAATCTGAATTACCTCAAAGTTGGCACGTACCTTAACTCCTGCGATATCTACCATAATCTTTGACAGCCTCCCTAATGGTATGATCTTCTGTTGGTTAGCCATGCACAACTGTATAGTAGACCATTTCAGCTTAGGCTCTCCCATCCACTGCCATGTTTTCTTGGGCAGTACATTCGCATCTGACCCCAAGTCCAAGATAACCTGATCCATTTCATAGTCACCAATCTATGTTGTTAACCGCATTTCCCGACCAATGTGTTTCTTATGCTTGTAAAGTTTGTGCACATCCTTAAATTTCATGGCAGGGTTAGTTCTTTTTGCGCAGCTGTCTATTAGTGCTTGAAGATTTTCTACTGCCTTCTAGTTGCATAGTAGCTTCATACATGCTTGTAGAAATGGTTTAACTTCATCGTCTGTTATTAGGTTTCCTGGAGCCTTAGAAGTAGACGCCTCATCCTTAGTAAAGTCTTTGCGAGTTGCGACGAAGGTTTCCCTCTCCTTCTGTAGGTCCAAGATTTCCTACTTTACACCTGCTTTCCAGATAAGAGGTTCAGCCATGACTTTCTCCTCAGCTCCTCCAGTAGCCATGTCACTGCGCATTATGACATTAACACTTGGTCCTTCATCACGTGGTTCTGCCTTAACCCTTTGTACGTTCTGCATAGGTGTTTGCCATTTTTCTTACATCTTTTCTATCAAGATTGGATAGTCTTCAATCACGTGGTCCAATTGTCGAAAATATTGGCAAGATTGTCGCATAGGGTTCATACAATCCCTTGCGAAGTGCCCTATTTCTCCACAGTTGTAACAGATCAATTGCCCTCTTCCCCGACCTATGCCTCCACCACTTCCCCCTCCTCTGCCTCTTGCTGGGGAGCTTCCTCTGCTTGAGGGAGATAGTGGTGAAGAAGGGTTAGCCTGTACCCTGTATAGGTTTCCTCGATCTATCATCAAGTCATAGGTCTAACAATTATGCTCGTCATGTCCCATAGAGGATCATAATCGACACCATTGTTGCTTTAATTCTGGAACATAAGCACCAAGACAGGGATAGTGGTTAGTATCATGTAGCCCAACAACATGACAATTAGTGCACCATAATGTTGGACCACTTGGCCCCGCAGCCTCCTTAGGGCATAATGGGTTGGGTCCCCCAGCCTGCATATAGTCCGCTAGTAGTGGACACCGATTCTTGGTGTGGCCAGACACCTTGCATCTTATGCAACATATTTTTGGGCTAGATTCCTTTCCTTTCTCTTTTTGTAGATTCTAGATTTCAAGGTGCATTGCCTCTAGATGTCCCTAGATATGCTACACCCCAAATTGGACATCATCTCTTGGCGCAACCTCTAGTTTCATAGCAATCTCCAAGGCTTTCTCTTGCGTCTCAATCGCCTGTTGACCCATAGGTCCACGTAGGTGAGGTAGCAACATAGCAATAAACCATTCCTTGTGTTTCCTATCATCGTACTAAAATTCTCCATCTATGATAACATTTTTTTAACCACTGATCAGCTTCCCATACAAACTCAGTGGGTCCTTGTCTAGAATATTTTAGGTCAGTTACTAGCTGCGAGTAGGACTTAGGATTTCAGAATTGTTGTTTTAAAGCTTTCTTAATCTCCTGAATAGATGGATCTGCATGCTGTCCTACATTTCCCATATACCAGTCCAAGGCCCTTCCTTAAAAGGCGAGGGATAGTTGCGTAGTCTATACTAAATATACTACAAACTAGAATCAGTCCATATCTTCACCTCCTACTCCTTGAAGGTGGGTAGCTTCATGTGTGTGGCCATATCTTCTTCTGGTGGTGGCAGAGGTGTGGGTGAGTTCTTACCCTTATGTTGACTTGAAGGTGGTGTAGCTGGAGGAATTTTCCTTCATGCACAGCTGATTCTCTTAATGGACTATAGATGGATCTATCTCCTTCTCTATTGGTTCGGTAGTATTTACCATTTCGTGTTGTACTCTCACTCTGATCAAAGGTCATTCATTTAGTGTGGCTACACAAAACTCCATTTTCGCTTAGTAATATTTTGATTAACAATGGTGATGTTTTCAAGAACTTACCCCGGAAACCTTTGAATAACCTCTTCTCTATCTTAGAATAGGATATGAACTGATCGACTATGAATTCTGTCACGAATCCTCCCAGCACATTATCCACCTAGTGATCTACTGTACGCGTGATTGTATTGTCAATCCTCTCCAACTATTGAATCAATTCTGGTGTCCATTTCGAAACCTGATCATCCTTCCAACACATCTGGAAGTCTACAAGCCTTACCAACCACTCTTGAAGCTCGTGCGCAAAGGCTACAAAGAAAATCTCATAGACTTCAGTGAAGATGTACTTTTTTTTCCACTTGTTAGATGTCAGCTTCATGTTGTGATTCTCCTTTATAGAAATTTCCTGAATCTATCTTTCAAACCACTATTAAATTTCCACCCTCTCAAGTCTCCAATGTCCTCATAGCATTACCCAATCTCTCTCTCAAAATTCTCCCGGTCCCGGCAAGGGAACCATTTGGTGGCTTGAGGGGTCCTGACCCAAGTTTGGAAGTTAAGGTTTGCCAACAAACCCCTATACTGGCCCTTTCGACAATGACCTACTTGCGTAGGCCAAGGTCTCACCCGAAGTAGTATGGGAGGGTGTTGAAACCAGGTTTCCACACCCTAGGAGAGAGCAGGTAGTTTGAGGTAGCTCTACGTTACCGCTTACTAGGTTCACATGGAATGAGTCTATTCGCAGCTCTTTTAACAGTGTAATCAGTACATAACCATAGCAAAGCTATTATCACTATCAGATCTAATAAATACACTCACATCCACATGCATATCAGCAAATACCATCATAAAAAATTATAATCACAGATGCATTCATAGCTAAAATACAGATCATAGATACATTCACAACTTAAATAAGTATCACAGATGCGTTCCAGTAGTAAACAAAATCAATCCATATAACACAGAGATAATTCAAATATATTCCACTTTCATTAGCATCAAAGATCCACTTACAACCCAAAGACAACCCGTGCACACAACCTAGCGGGATCCGCACACAGCGGGACTGAGGATATCCGTGCACATAGCCAGCAGGAGTCCTTACCAAAACAACCCAAACAACTCTTAACAATTCACACGTAGCATCAATCTTATGACTTACTTACCAACTAGACCCAAATATCTATCTATTTATAATATCATAGACTTCGCTATCCTATGGTCAGTAAACCATGGTTTCCGGACCCTAGAGCTACTCTTTAACCCATTAAAAAACATTAGGGGCTTTGACCCACTCCAAAACCCCTACGCAAGACCAACTAGTACAAAATTATATGTAATATCCCCTTTTAGGAACTTCTCATGAATCATGCACTTAAAAATGAATTTTCAGAAAAATATGCTTTAGAACAGGAAAATAACTCTTGGTTCCTTTATATCAGAAAATATACAAACTAAATCCAAGATTTGAGTTGAAAAAAATAAGACTAGGTGGGTTAAACAAATCTCCCGCACCTAGTTATCTTCAAGAGAAGGCCCAATGAGGGGCTGCAGAAAAGTAAAACGCTCTACTAAAAGTGCAGAGAGCTATCAATGCATAAAATGTGTTGATAGACACTCAGCAACTGATTTCAAGTATAGCAGCAACTTAGATCTGAATTTAGGATCCAAAAATTTTGGAAAGGCAGTGCTTTCGACCCTAAAATAGATGTATCCAGAAATATGCATAAAATTAAGGGAAATTATAGGATTTTATTTTATATTAGGTCATGAGGGACCTATGCTCCAAATCTCAGCTCAAACAAAGCATTATAGCTATGTTAAACAGTTCCTCCATCCCTAGATAAGCTTAAAAATGTTGATTTCCCATGACTTGGAGTATGCAGAAAATGGTTGAAGCATACATTGCGTGATTTCTAAAGACATTAGAAAAAATATGTTTGATACATTAGATATAAAGTTTATTATAATAAATCATGAAGAACAATGGAGATTCAACTCCTTTTATACATCAAATAGATCACCCGGCAAGGGGATTTCATGAAAGAACAAATACAAGTATTAGATCTGCAGAATACGGATCTGGAAAATGAAAAATCACTGAAACTCTGATTATATGAGCTGAAATGTACAAAATTATAGAAGAGGGCTGCAATAGAAACTTTTCGGCAGAAGGGATGGCCCTTCCTCAAGGAAATAAGCATTAAAATAGGGTAGAAACCCTGCTACAACAATGCACTAGAAAAATGACGCAGCTTCTGAATTATACTGCACAGATGATGTTGGAAGGTCCTTTGGCCTAATGCAAAGATCTGAATATGAATCTCAAGGCTTCCTCACTAATCTCCCAGAGAAAGGAATGCTCCCTTTTATACAAAACTAGATCTGGAAGTGGTGTTGAAAACCCCTCACTGTAACACCCTGCAACACAACAATTCCTGCCCAACAAAAAAGGTTGTAGCTGGAGGAGGAAGCTTGGCCTGAAGCCTAGATGTGAGGAATTTTAGAACATAATCCTTCAATATCTCCTCAATTAAGGAGGAGGAATTCCTAAAAAAGAGACTCCTCTCTCTCTAGCTAAACAACCAAGAGAGTTTGAGTTGCCTAAGAAATCTCAAAATCGAATTATCTTCAACAACCTTTCCTTGTGGCCTTCCTCTTGATTTTAAAACATTAGGGCTTAGAAAACCCTAAACCACCTCGAATGAGTTAACCCTTTTCACATGAAGGGTCTCCATCTAGAACTGCGCTGATCAATAAGGAGGTTCAATGCATCTAGACACTGCTGAGATTTGGTCCTGTTGACCCAGTCAATCTTCTTAATTCCTCTTCACACCTAAGTGTATTTTATTGAAATGGACCAGATTTGTCCATGCTCACATTGGGCATTGATTTATTTTGCTAATTAGGAGTTTTAGAGTTCCTCCTTTACACTTTTATTCATGAGTTAAGCAAACTGAAAATAAAATTCAATATTCCCATTAGCTACAAAAATTAGGAATATTAGAGTCTCCCCCGGAAAAATGTTGCTTGCCCTCAACCAACTCTTATGGTATTTGCAAACCATCTATTCCCCTCCAAATGGCATCCACATAAGGAAGGCTTCCTCCATTTGCTGCAATAGGTTATGTATGTATAGTTCCAAATTTGTCTTCCACAAATGCATGAGATGACTTCCAATTGTAAGGTTAGATGTCCTCTTCTTATCATGAAGTACAAAATGACAATTTCATGATGTCCAACACCATCATAAACACATGAGAGATATAAAATAGAGTAGCTCCTTCCATAAAGGAAATGCTTCATCATGAAAAACATTCCTCCATCCCATGTCTCGTGGATTTGATTAAGCATTGTTATGCTCCTATTGTTAGCCCTGTTGGCTTCCTTGGATCCAAAATCCATCAGTCCATCATTAGGTAAAAGAAGAAGGTAAGGAGTAATATGGGTAAACAAATATTTCAAACCATATTCTCCTAATAATAACCACTGGAGCAAGGCCCTTTGCTGCCATCCTCTATCTCTCCTATGCAAGATGGACAAGCCAAACTTCCCAAAAGATGATGTACATGCCTTTCTTTGCTACAATTTATCTTTAATACATAGGGCATGAATTAGAAAATTATGAGCTATGGGGTGGTCACCATACTCATTTAAAAGAAACCAAATCAACAAGAGGCATTGCTTCCTTCTTTCCTCCTCATGTGCATCATGAAGCCAAACCATACTAATGGACATATGATATGCCACATCAGCCCAATACAAAGTATCATCATCAGTGCACATCATGAGATCAATATGCCAAATTTTACACAATGCAAAACACATAGACATAGGAGATGTCATGTGGTAGCCATACTCTCTCAAGTGAAACCAAATTATACATGCCTTTTCTTGCTGCAACATATCATTGAAATCCAAGGCATGACTTAGAAAATGATGAGTTGTTGGGTAGTAACCATACTCACCCAAGAGCAGCCATAGCAATAAGGACTTTTGCTGCCTTCTTGCCTCATCAACATGTGGATCATGGAGCAAAAACACAATGATGGACATGTGAAATGTCTCATCAAAATAGAACAAGCAAGCTCCCTCATACCACATCATGTGGGATTTATCCCTCCTCCCAAGCCAAATTTCATGCATGAAACATCCCTCCAACAAAAATACATGTCGATAGAGGAGGCATATTTCAAATATGGGTGAATACATGGACATGAGATTTAACATGTGATGTCCAAACACTCCTCTTAACAACCACATCAACCATGCTTCCTTTTCATATACTCTATTAATGATGCATAAAGCATGAGATGAGAGAATGAGAATCTTTGAGTAGTGATCATGCTTACCCCAAAGCAACCAGCATTACCATGCCTCCTTATTCATTTCATGACCATTCTTCAAGGCATAGATTAGAGAAATAGGTGCCTTTGGAGAGTGATAAGAGTCTCCCAAGGGTAAACAACGTAACCAAGCTTGCTGGCCCATATATGTATGCAAGTGATCATGTCATCTCTTGCTCATCATCCTCATCCACTCACTCCAATATGGAAGATGAGTGATGTGTTGCATAATCATGGCATCCTCCCTTTGTAGAATACCACCTCCTTTGAACCAATGAAAAACCTTGCATCTCATGAAATATTGAAATGCATCTCTGTTGAGATCTCTTAGTGAGACCTTTCTCCCATCTATGGCCTTCCAAAACTAGTGAGGCTTTGAATCTGCAGTAAGTAGAAGTATCTCTTTGAGCTATAGCATGCTCATTGAGAAAGTGTCATCTAGAGGGGAGAAAATGCTTCTCATCTCAAGATTTCTACTCTTCATCTTCTTCTTCTCCACTGCTTCAAGGTTGAAGCTACTTCTAGAACGCTCCAAGAGAGCTGAAGCCTTTTTGTCACAGTCACTAAGTGACAGCGCTGTAGATTTGCAAAGTGATGCATGTACTATCTCAAAGAAAGTTTCATTACTGATCTCACAATCAACCATTGAACATAGGATAGTGCTAATCCCCTTTCTTGAGACCCTACATCTCAACCCAAGAGATTGAATGTAGCTCAAAAATGATGCATAGGGATAGTTTCCAATCCCATCCTTGATTAGATCAAGGGTCCTCTGCGTTGTGAGATGTCTTTGCTTCAAATCAACATTTTGATTTAATCCTTGGCTATGCATTAATCTTGAAACAATATGTGTTGGAATCTCATGCATACTTTGGATCAACTGATATGTGGGAACCTCTTGACAGAACACAAGAGTTCCTCCACCCAGATCAATGATGCCTCCAACTACTGGCAAGGATGATGGCCTCCTTTCTTCAAGCATACCAACACTGGTATCTTCCTTCTCCTCCTCATGCATCTCCGGATTTGTGCATGGGACTTCATATGTTAAGAGCTCAAGAATACCATGCAAAGATGCAAGTGCCTCTTCTCTAGATGCAATTACCTTAGCAGCAGGTGGCGAAAATGGAGATCTCTTGCCCAAAGTGACAAGATTGACATCTTCCTTTGTTTCCTTGGGAGATGTCTCTTTGTAGCTCATCTTTCTCCTCTCCTCATCAAAATACTTGATATTTTCTTCAATACTCTTCAATGTTTGAAAAAGGATCAATGAGGTCTCTTCTTCAGTAATTCTCCTTGATTTATGATGATAGGAGGTGTATAGTTCTTCCTCTCCATCTTGAAACCCTTTAGGAGTTTCTTTGCATCTCTTTTCTTCATTGCTATACCTCTCACCTTCTTCAAAGAAAGTGGGCATAGTAAATCTATGAGGAGATCTAGGATTCTCTGGTCTTTTGCTTTGCTGATAGGAAGTGTTAGGGTTTCCTTCTTCTTCTTGAAACCTCATGCAGGTTTTACTTCATCTTGCTTCTTCTCGAACCCTCTAGGAGTCTCGGTGCATCTTCTTTCTCTCTTCTAATTTACCTCTTTGGAGGGTACATTGGAGCGATAAAAAGGTGTCTTTGTAACTCCTAATTACCTCACATTAATTGTCAACCCAGGGACAACTTTTTATTTCAAGAGTGTACTCAGTCTGAGGCGGCTATTTACTCAAGAGTAATGTTTTGCAGTATAGTGCTTAAAATCCAAAAGTAAATGAAAGCTGGAAACAAAATCTAATTGGAACAGCAAGAAACGGAAATGTTCTAAACTAAATCATTCACTCAAACAACCATCAATCGAGGATACAGTAGCAATAACTCATTCCTCTGGATATTGATGCAATTAAAATCAAACCGGAACAAGACAATCAATCTGGGAACGAGGAAGCAATAACCAATGTTCTCTACAGTCGAGAGTCCTGCTTTAAAGCAATTGAAAGGAAGTCGAAATTGAACTAAAGCTGCTATTGAAAGTAAACTAGGAAAACTCTTTAAAAGCACTCTTTGCAATTAACCAACAGAAATGAACAATAAAGTAAATGGGCAGCAAACTGTAATTAAATGAATCTGAACAACAAACTCTAATTAATGGAAATGAACAACAACAAAGCCAAATTAATAGCAATCTTTACTCTAAGAATAAATCGAACAGCACAAGGAAATAGAACAACATTGATTAATGATAGGATATGAAACAACGCTGGAAAGCCAAATACAAATGCATAATAACTTAACACAGGCACACATTAATAGTAATCTGAGTCTGATGCCGCAAGTATTAATCCTGGTTAGAAAGGGTAACGATTACAATTCATAACGGAACCACAATGTCAATTGAATAGCAATCGTATGAAGTATAAACCATAGAAAAAATACAGTAATACCAGCTTAAGAAGGTTACAGCTTGATTACTCTGCAATTAAACAGCAATAGCGTTATGTAGAGAACAACAATGTTACATTAACGACTTTAAAGGAATAGCAATATGTTAGAATGCACATTACGACTTTCTTGTTGCAGAGAACGAAATATGAAATATAACAGAGCTGTAATATAAGATAACGAAACACACCAGATTACCGATTCAAGCTGATAAGAAAAACCACGCATAAACCAAAGAGATAATATACAGTAGAAGCACAATCCACCAGAGGCTGGGCCCTTAGCCGCCAGCGGATGCTGCTGGGCTATTTCAGAATGAAAAGAATGAATGGCAACCAGATTTATATTAAAATATCAAAGCAGAGTTATAGTGGATTACAACAAGAAATCGCTCCATCTCTCAGCCATTATCCATTCTCTCTGCCATCCTCAATTCTGAATCTCTAATTCATCCTCAATTCCATCATTCGAATCCATCCCTGAAGTCCTACCCCCTCTCTGATCTCTGTTCTGATTTAAATACAAAGAGAGTAGAGAGTGGTTACAATAGAGATAATTACAACATGATTCTATTACAAAATTGGATTGTTTCCAACCAATTGATCAACAAGAAGATATATTTCCATCCATCTCTCAACAAGAGCAAGACGAATTTGGCTTTGCAGCTGAGATTTGGAGGACGGCCGCAACAACAAATCTGAGAAAATTGTGCTCAAAGAACCCTGCGTTTCTCTCAGTACAAGCCGAATTTGGGCAAACCGTTCTTTGTTAAAGTTAATTGGGTCCGTTCTGAACAAAACCCATGTTCCGGATTTTCCAGATTCGTCTTCATTTGCTCAGAATCTCAACCGCAAAACTGTCACTCCTTATTCCAGCACATTTCTGAGTTGGCACTTTTAATGATCAAATCTTCAATCTGGAAATTACCTTGGAGGCTAAAAATGGTGAATAATGTTATAACCAACTTATTAAAACTATCATTGATAAAATAATTCATAATAATCAATTTATTAGAAATAAAGGAAGATAAATAATTTTCATCCATAAGAGCATAAATCATTTATAAAATGGATTTAAATGATAAATTATAACAAATGATATAATAGAGAAGAGTAAAAATGGATGAAATAAGTGTTACAAAGTGGTTGTATTCACGGCCCAACGGAGAGGCCCTTCTTAGATCTGAACACTAATGAGAGTAATCTCATCCTCTCCATCATTCTTATCTTTGTTTCTTCTCTTCACTTCTATGATAGCTTGATCTCACAGGCTGTGCCAGAGATCATGCTCTTAAACCACTGTAATATCCCTATTTAGGAACAACTCATGAATCATGCACTTAAAAACACATTTTCAGAAAAATATGATTTATAATAGAAAAATAACTCTTGTATCCTTTATATCAGACAATATAAAAAATAAATCCAATATTTGAGCTGAAACAAATAAGACTAGGTGGGTTAAACAGATCTCCCACACCTAGTTATCTTCAAGAGAAGGCCCAATGAGGGGCTGCAGCAAAGTAAAACACTCTAATAAAAGCACAGAGAGATATAAATGCACAAAATGTGCTGATAGACACTTGTAAACTTATTTCAAGTATAGCAGAAACTTATATCTAAATTTAGGATCCAAAAACTGAGGAAAATCAATGATTTCGACCCTAAAATAGATGTATTCAGAAATATGCATAAAATTAAGGGAAATTACGGGAGGTTATTTTATATTAGGTCATTAGGGACCTATTTTCCTAATTTCAGCTCAAAAAAAGCATTATATATATGTTAAATAGTTCCTCCATCCCTGGATAAGCTCAAAAATGTTGATTTCCCATGACTTGGAGTATGCAGAAAATGGTTGAAGCATACATTACGTGATTTCTGAAGAAATTAGACAAAATATGTCTGAAACATCAGATATGAATTTTATTATAATAGATCATGAAGAAAAATGGAGATTCGGCTCCTTTTATACATCAAATAGATCACCCGGCAAGGGGATTTCATGAAAGAACAAATACAAGTATCAGATCTGCAGAATATGGATCTGGAAAATGAAGAATCACTGAAAATATGAGTAGATGAGCTGAAATGTAAAAAATTACATAAGAAGGCTGCAATAAAAAAATTTCGGAAGAAGGGATGGCCCTTCCTCAAGGAAATAAGCACCAAACTAGGGTAGAAACCCTGCTACAACAATGCACTGGAAAAATGACGCAGTTTTTGAATTATATTGCATAGATGATGTTGGAAGGTCCTTTGGCCTGATGCCAAGATCTTAATATGAAGCTCAAGGCTTCCTCACTAATCTCCCAGAGAAAGGAATGCTCCCTTTTCTGCAAAACTAGATTTGGAAGTGGTGTTGAAAACCCCTCACTGCAACACCCTGCAACACAGCAATTCCTGCCCAACATAAAAGGTTGTAGCTGGAGGAGGAAGCTTGGCCTCAAGCCTAGATGTGAGGCATTTCAAAACATACTCCTTCAAGAGCTCCTTAATGAAGGAGGAGGAATTCCTAAACAGGAGACTCCTCTCTCTCTCTAGCTAAACAACCAAGATAGTCTGAGTTGCCTAAGCAATCTCAAAATCGAATTATCTTCAACAAGCTTTCCTTGTGGCCTTCCTCTTCATTTTAAAAAATTAGGGCTTAGAAAACCATAAACCACCTCCAATTAGTTAGCTCTTTTCACATGAAGGGTATCCATCTAGAACTGCGCTGATCAATATGGAGGTTCAATGCATCTAGACACTGCTGAGATTTGGTCTTGTTGACCCAGTCAATCTTCTTAATTCCTCTTCACACCTAAGTGTATTTTATTGAAATGGCCCAATTTTTCCATGTTCACATTGGGAATTGATTTATTTTGCTGATTAGGAGTTTTAGAGTTCCTCCTTTACACTTTTATTCATGAGTTAAGAAAACTGAAAATAAAATGCAATATTCCCATTAGCTGCAAAAATTGGGAATATTACATTATATCAAAAACGCAAGTTATGGAACCCCATTCCAATAGCTATGGTACAAATATTTAAGGTTTCACACATGTAAATTGGGTAAGGAATCTATTCGATAAGAAGAAAAAACCAGGCGGCATGTTCAGCATAAGATCAACAATAGTTTCCTGGTACAGTAGAAAATAGAGATCAGTTTCACTCAGTTCAACAGAGGCAGAGTACGTGGAAACCAATCAGGTAGCATGTGAGGTCATATGGATGAGGAAGATACTTTTTGGTTTGTTTGGTTGACATATGGATTCGACGGTGATTTATTGTGATAACCAAATTTGAATCAAACTCTTGGTTAATCCAAGTTTTCATGACAGTTCCAAGCATATTGATACCTAGTATCACCATCTCAAAGATTGTGTGCAGAGGTGGATTATGTCATTAGAGTACATTCCCATGGAGGAGCAGGATGTAGACATCTTGACACATGAACTATCAAGAATAAAATTTTAGTTCCACAAAAGAATGATTGGCGTACTAGAAAATCCATTTCTTGTTGATATGGAGTGTTGAAATTAGCAACAAGGGTTTCTAATTTATATTTCCCTTAATTAAATTAGAAGGAAATTGTAATTCCATATCACTTGAAAACTTGTAAAATTTAATGAGTTAGGAAGACTTATTTAGCTCGGTTACTTCAAGTTAGGGGTAAAACTGGAGACATGTGGAGTTCTGTTTAAGTTTTAGGAGGTCCAGTTGCAGATTATTTTGAGTTGTAACTATTTAACTTAATTATTTGAGTTAAAATCAGTTTAAATAGTTCTAACTGATGGATGAGCTAGTGAGAGGTCCAATGAATTAAATATTATTTAGTTCAAATGAAGTGATCAATCATATAACTAATAATTCACTATAAATATTTATTGCATGTCAATTATAAGGAAGGCCCAGTTGAGATTGGAGTTGAAGGAAACAGAATTATTAGTTTTATAATTAGAAAATTTTACAGGTCACACATGAGGTCAGCAATATTCCTTAGATTAATTTCAAAATCAATTCTTGGGAATTTACTAATTAATAGGGGCTTAATTCCTCCAAGAATGCATAAGAAATATTGAGCAACCCAGAGGCAGGAAATTGGTTAAGTATTAGACCATTCGTTTTGTGATCAAAGTGACATGGTCAGAGATAGTACATAGAGCTCTCAAGGCCGAGAGAAGCATTGTATTTTTTCATATTCTTCACTTAATTCAATATACAGATAGCGAGGTTTTTAGCTTAGTCGTTCCAAGGATATATCTTGTGTTGTGCAATTGAAATTATTTCTTTTCTTGTTCATGTGATTCTGTGATCGTATTTGGTTTTCACAATTTGTAGAAGTAGATTTAGTATTTTGTTTTATCATATTACAAGATTAGTTGAATCTATGTGGATTTTCTACACTCACTTGGTTGTATTTTCATATGTTTATATGATATATTTTCCTCTTGTATTTTATGGGTAAATTTTCTTGCTACGATGTGTATTTAATGGTTGTTCTATCATTGTTATTATTCTATTTATATGTTGGTCATAAACATGGTTATATGAAAAATTCTAGTTATGGCTCTTATCATGTTTGGATTGGTACATGAATCATTATTGAATTCATGAACTAATTGATGTTATTGTATCTATTATGAGAATGAATTAGACATTATTGATTATTTTCAGATAAGTATGAGACCCCTATGTTCAAATATGCATTTATAGCCTATAGATTACATTTTCACAACGTGTTTGACGAATTTTTTGTCATGTTTAGGCTTGGTTAGGTCAACTCCTTGACCAATTTTGTGTTAGATTTTTTATATTTGTGTAATTTATTGTTTTGGAAAGTTTAATCAAGTTGTTGGGAGGATGTGGAGTCTAGCCCTAAAAAGGTGGCACAAATTGTGCAGTTGCAGGCACAAAACTGGGAAATTGGGACTGCAGTTACTGGCTTGCAGGGTTATGCATGTGACATGAGGCCTACATTTTCATGGATGCAAGATTTTGTGTGTGAATGGGAGTTCAAGTTAGTGAAAAGTAAATTTGACTCGGGGTTTGGGCACATGGAGGGGTGGTTTATCTCTTAGGGATCATGTAGCTCCCATGGAAGGAAACTAAAGTTTCGGTTCACTAATTCCACTTCCTTAACTGTACTTAGGAAGTCGACTCATATAATATTAACTCCTCATCACATGTTTACCCCAGTAGAATGGCGAGCTTGGGTAAATTTTGGAGGAGGTTGGTTACACTATATAACTTTTAAGAATTATTTATCCAATCAAACACATTGAAATATAAAACTAATGCATCAATCAAATATAGCTTGAATTTATGATATTTACATGGAAACCCATATGGGAGAAAAAAAAAGAACTTTTAATTATAATATGAATGCAAGAACAAACTTTTGTTTCCATTATACTATGTAGGCACCGACCTACAAGATGCACCAAGCCCCTTTTCTTTGTAATCACCTACTCGTTGGAACCACCAACTCCATCTAGTCTGTAGGTAGCAACCCCCTAATATTTATAGGAACCTACCTGAAGGATACTCAAGTCCCTTGATTTTCAAGAACCAACTTGCTTTAGCCACTCAAATCCCTCTTCTATTCATTTTCAAAATTAGATATATGGCTCCACAATGGTACATCACTCTTACAATCATATTTATTTTCATATAGAAATTAAAATATGCATTATTAGTTCATTTACCAACTTTAGATTTAAACTAATTTGATCTTATCAACATCTTCACATATCTAATTTAAAAAATGGAACTCATTTTGTACCAAGTGAAACCCAACATCTCCAACACTCCTTCACCATGTTGTTGTCTATTTTTCTTTGATTGGAATTTATAGTTTTATTATATTTATTACCAACGGTAGTAATCCATTTTTTTCACCCATGGTATCATGAGTTGACCCAAATATTTCCTTAGTAGTTGAATCATTAATTTTCATGGGACAACTACTTCTCTTACAATAATTTTAGATGTTTTCTTTATACCCATAAAGCCCTATTAGTTGTTCTTATTCTAGCTTTTCTTAAATTTTAGCAATTAAGACCTCAATTTTTTTACCTTGGCCCTCAGTCTATGTTTATCACATGATGCATGTGTCATGACGTTAGAAACATTGGCTTATCCATTATTGAAATCTAAATATCGATGAAATTTAAATGCTTTAGCACTATGATTTGAAGTCAAGTTGTTGGTGGCTAATAAGCCCTTGTCATTTTCTCCCAAGCCCCATGTGTTCATGTGTTGTGACCACTGGATTAAGCTCTTCTCGATTATCGGGTACCAAGAATTCTTTTGAACTATTTAAATTCCAAACTATGAGACCAAATTCCTTTGCAAACTTAATACCAATCCCTTCATGAACTTGGTGGTGACCATGACCTAAACAATGCTAACCTCCCATCAATCATCACTCATCACTTAGTGATTACAATTATGTCCAACTCAGTGGTCTAATGCATATAATAATCTCATGATGTTGAACCCATCTGCTACAGATGATGGAAAATTATATATTTTCTAGCCCATCACTTGTCGCTTGGTGATTAAATTCCTTAGAATTAGATTCTCTAATGTACAGAAACATCACATGATGTTCAACCCATTTGCTACAAATGATGAGTGATTCTCCATTTGATAGCACATCATGTGTTTCTCATTGACCATCATTACCTATTACACATCCTCAAATTGGGAAGTCTGGTGATGAACCCATGAGCCACATCAACTACCACTCATATGTACATATCACCCATTACAAAAAGTGAGAATTTTCCATGTTTCCTATTGCATACGTGTTCCTTCCATGTGTCACTAGAAAACTGTACATTTTTCCACCCATAAGAGTTGATTCTTTCTGGCATGCATCATCACCTCAGGTTTCCATGTCACCTACATCTCCACCCAGTATCCATGTCATATACACCAATTTTCCTACCACGGGTGTTGCGTCTAAGTTCTTGGGGCTTGGGGTGTTTTTTCTTAGCTATTTGTTGGGTTCACTCGATGTCCTAGTACCCTGATGGTATTTCAGCCTGCAGATGATATCCTCTAACCATTTTTGGTTGGGGGCAGTGACCAAAGGCTCTTTCTTACCATACTACCACTCATCATATCTCCCTCTTGAGCTTTCATTTTGGTGGTGACTCTTGATCTTGTGAGGGTGCTTTGATACATTCCTAGGCACTTATCGCAAGGATCCTTATTAATTGATGTTGTTACCAACAACTTGTTGTTTCACCACTCATTAGTCATCAATGCTCGCTCCTAAGGTTATTATTATTTTTTTGGCACTGATCTGATGAGGTGTGTGCATGTCACATTAATCTAAGAAACCATTGGTATCTTGGGGGGATGGAGGGCACAACTAATCTCAAGATGTGACTTAGTTGGTCAGAAAACCATGATGGTTTCCATCATGGGGGCTACCTCCCTGTTAACTTATAGATAGACTTGGGTCCCCTCTACTCATTGATCTTCCCAACAAGCCTAATTTGGCGATGCAACTTTTTCATTTATCACCCATTATTTCCTATCCACTTCGAACCCAATTTTCTCCTATTTTTGTGTGATTTACAAAAATTTCCATATACCATTGGAAATTTATTAGAAAGGGATATCCAACTGGACATGTTTCATGCTCTTTTGAAAAACGAAACATGAGGAAAAAGTCCCGCAACTATAAACTACCCAAACTGACTTCATCCATAATATCTAGCAATGAGAATGGATACTTAAAGTAATAATGGCACCATTTACATCATGAGCAATCAACCTTCTCCCCTTGAAATTGACATTATTGACATTACATTCAACAAAATTATCGTTACAACAAAATGTGTGGGTGTTGGTAAATGGGCACATCACCATATTTAAGGATCCCTGAGAGGTTGTTAGACCATATCAAAACACACTAGAGAGCTTCTAATTTTTCTATGTGAAACAATCACACCCCAATGAAATCCAGCTGTGTACTGAACCTATGACATAAGCTCTAGAACTAATTTGAATGGATCATGATTTTCATTAAACCAAAACCTAGAAGCATTAGTGAACAATGCATCACCATATTTAAGGTTCCATGGGACATGGTTAGACCATGTCATGACAGACTATAGATCTACTAAATTATCTTCATGTAACACAAGTTGTGAAAGTTTTTTCTTGGGAAGAATCCAAAAGCAATGTGTTTTGGGAGAAGTATACCTGGTTAAATAATAAGTAGCAATTAGAACTTGTGAAGGTAGAAGAAAATAACAAAATTGATGAAGGCAGAAGGAACAAGTAGACTTGGTGAAAGTAGAAGAAACTAATATACATTGTGAAGAATCAAGTAGACTCATTAAGAAAGGTTGGTGCCTACAAAGTAGTAATGGGATTGGTGTCTCATGTACGTTTGTTCCTACAAAGTAGAAAAAGGGATTGGTGTCTCTTATAATTTTGTGTCTACAAATAAACAAGGGGGATTGGTGTCTTTAGTAGGTTTGTTCCCATAAAGAAACATAGGATATTGTTGTCTCATATAGGTTGGTGCCTACAAGAAAAAAATGGGATTGTTGTCTCTTATAGTTTGGAATTTATGATGCGACATGGGGGATTGGTGTCTTTTATGATTGGTCCCTAAAAAGCAACATAAGCGATTGGTGTCTCCTCTAGGTTGGTTCTTATAAAAAAATATATGGAATTTGTGTCTCTTATAGGTTGGTGCCTACAAATTGATGTAATAGTAGGTTGACTCCTACAATACCTTTCACATAAAGAAGTTTCTTGGTTTTCTCTCATAAGGGTTTCCACATATATCTTATGTTTCTTGTTTAGTTTATGTGATTGATGTTTATGGATGTTAAAATGTTTAAATAATTAAATATTTTCATTAGACTGACTCACCCCACCTCTTAGTACAATTGTGAATCCAATAATTGGTATTAGATTACGTTCCTTCAAAATCAATGTAGCCACTAGAAGGAAGATCTCAGAGGGTCCATTGTTGGTAGGATAAAATGCTTCATTTTTAACCCCCTTCCTACTTCAAAACCACAATCATAAACCTCTGTTTTATCCTCATAAACTTCCTTATTCCTGCACTATTCCAAGAATCCTGTCTATCCCTGCACTAGTTTTATATTTCATATTTAAGGTTTATCAAGTACTTAATTAATCATTTTAATAGATTTTATGGCTTTAATATTTCTTGAAACTAATATTTTCCTTCCTAAATTAATTGATAGGCAAATGTATTAATCATTTTATTAGCAAATGGTTGAGTGTAGGAATATTCTTGCACCATTGGCAACCAACCGCTCCTAAACTTCTGTGACAGCTCGTTACCTAACGTGGGCATCTCATTCCAGCTTGTCCTGTTCAGTTCTAGTCAACTTGAGTTGAATTCAGAGTGGAGGATAGTCAAGGATATGGTCAAAGATTAGGTCAATGGCTAACGATACGATTAGCATTTTGTTATAGCCGCTTGCTTATCTTGTAATGCTATTTGTTATTTTGTTTCAGCCAAAAGGATGGAATTAGAACGACTGTATGTAATTTCGTTATGTGATAGGCCAAAAGGGTTGTATAAAATGTATATTTCATATAGGAATCAGGGAGTGATAGAAATTCTACTCTAACTCTGGCAACATTGTAATTTTGTTGTTGTTTCCCTCATTCTTGGTTGGATCCAAACTTATGATGTACATTTTCTAATTTGGAATTAATATAAGGAGTTGTGCCACGTTGTTTTAATTCTACGTTTTAATCTATTACTGATGCGTCATTGAGTGCTGAAGCTTCAAGTTTCCTAAAACGGGAAATTCTCTGGTTGGCTACGGCCCAGCCAACCCATCTCATTCACCCTCTCGCTTTCGTTTGGTTAAAGGTGCATGATGATTCTATTTGAATGAAAAGTGTGGATTGAGTTTATGCCTTATTCATTCGTAAGAATTCTGGTTATATTTTATTAATATTTAATGTGTGGCGGATCCGTGGTGTGAACATTAATTAGGTCTGATTTACTTTCAGTCATTTCCTTTTCTCGAATCTTATTTCACTTCTACCTGGATCGCGCAAGCACGTTATTCTTGCACTAATGCATTCATAATTCTTGCACCTTGGTTTTGTTGGTTCATTATAGTAAATTTGTTTCATTCCTTCCTTTCATAATGACATATTTCAGCAAGTGAATGTTCATTAGAAAATAAAATTATTTTTAATACTAAGATTTAAGATCCTAGGAATTAAAGATGCTTTGTTAATTGATGAATGAACACTATTACGACACATCAATTTGTGCCTGCTCTTTATATTTTTAAAGGAAATGATTAAAAATTAAATTTGAATAGTTAAAGTGAACCTTTCAGAGTTAACAAAGATTAAAGGCAGATTTGGTTTATGTGATTACCTATTACAGGGATAAAGCATGTTGTCATACTTAGATAATTTATTTCACTGCATTGAAGAAAGTGTGCTTTGACTTTTGAAGTTTGTTTTATTTTAAATTCCATTTTCATTGTGAGATTTAGTTTGGTTGAAGGATTCTTTTGTGTGTGAAATTTATTTCAGAAGTATGTTCGACTTTGCAAATTCTTTTCATAGATTAGCACACCCTTTCATTTTTCTCGGACGTAATTGGAAAACTTGGTGTAGGAATATCTGTTCCAGTACATGAACCAATATCCTGTTACAGGAACATAGTGCTCGAAGCCTGAAGCTTAGAGGCCCTGCACAAAGACATAAATATCCAATAGAAGTATAAAATATAATTCCCACACATAAGCCCTGTACTTGTACTAGTGCAAGCATACTATAGGAGTACAAGAATAACAACTTAGTGCAGGAAGGAAAATACTTAAAGAAGGTAGATCTTTTCAAGGGCCCACTTGTGAACCTGCCAACACCCATACTAGAGATAAACATATAATTTTATCTTGGCAATCAATATTGTTTACAACAGTGTGGAAGTTCCTTTATTTGGTTTCTTTGAAAAGTACTTTATTTCACATTTCGGAACTAGAATTTCTTTGGTGTAAATTGCTATGGGATATTTCCTTTCAATTATGAAATATATTGATTAAAGAAGTAGGAATAGAGATAGGAAAATTTCATACCATTTCTAGCATTTCTTGTGCTTCGTCTCTAAGTTTACAAAACCCCTGGGATGACAATTAAGTTTTGAAAGGATTTTTCTTAACTGTGATTCTTGCACCCAAAATTTTGGCCCCGTTGTCGGGGAGGTGATTTGAATTCGTAAGAATTTTCCATTTTCTGCAATAGGGTTAAGTCTAATATTATTTTTTCTATAATTTGCTTCTATTGTTTGAAGGAATTTATAGGTTTTGAGTTATTTTAAATTTTCAACATTTTATTTATTTGTTTTTGTCATTTTTTTAAATGAATGCCTAAAATGGGCCAGGGTCCTAAGCCCACTAAGGGCCGAGGAAATACTAGTAAATTTGAAATTAGTTCTCACTTTGGGCCTTCTTTTGTAGGTAGAAAGTCCAAACAGACCCAAAATCATCACACAGGAACTGTCTACTTGAACTCTAGCAACAATAGTCCAAGTGTGACACAACCCACGAAGGGGAAGAAGGAGACTATTAGAACCCATAATCAACCTTCTCAGCTTGTTGAGAGTGATTCATTTGTAGGAACAACAATGGCAGATCATGAGGACCATGCAGAGGGAACTGAAGAAAATAAGGTAAATGAGGAACAATCCACTTTTGGATTTCCAATTGTGGATCCTAACACAGTTGTGCAAATGAAGAATATTCCACCATAATTTCTTCCTCATTTCTATGGTAAGGTAAATTAAGACCCAGACTCCTTTTTTTTGAGTTTTATATTTTATGTAGGAGATATGATTATTCATTTGTTGCTCAGAAGTTAATGTTGTTTCCTGCAACTCTCAAGGATGCAGCATTACGCTAGTTCATGGGACTAGGGGAAACACTATAGCCTATTGGGAGCAGATGAAGAGAGTGTTATTGTCAAAATATTAGGAATATTGTAAAGCTAGAGATATTCAAGATGAAATCTTTGCTATTGTGCAAAATGATGATGATACCCTAGAGGACTACTTAGAGAGATTCTTGTATATCCTCCAAAGGTCAAATAAAAAATTTGATTTGAGTACCATTAGGACCTTCTTCTTATGTGGGCTTACTAATGATGCTAGGAATAATTTAAATTTGTTAGGACAAAGGGATATTTCCCATAAACCTTTTGATCAAATCTATGACTTGTGTAGGAAATTCTCCAGGAATCAATATAGATTTGGTAAAGGAATTTGAAATAGGAATAAGAAAACTGAATCTACCGATGCTATGATCATGGGATTGGAGAACAAAATGGACAATGTGAAAATTGAAATAATGAATACTATTAGCAAAAAAATACTCTTTGAAATTTCAACAAAATATTGTAGAGGAACAAGAGTCATTATCAATTTTTTTTCCAAAATGTATAAAAAATAATCTTTTAAGAGAATGTCCTCTTGATGTTAAAGGAACTAATAAATGTGAAATTTGTGCAGAGAATCATGCCATGGAAAAATGTCCCTCCATACCTGGGTTGAAAGCTGTATTTGAAGGAGGTCATCCTGATGCCAAATCATTGCATGCCATGGGAACATGAAGAAACTAGCCTCAGGTAAGTGCAGGTATGGCTCCTGAACTCCCGCCGCATTTTTTTATTTATAGTTCACATCCATATTCTTATCCTAACACTAATCACTCTCAACATTGGCAGCATGGGAACTAATATCATTATGGACAACCCTCCCAATCTTTTCAAAAAGGATGGAGAGGGCCAAACCATTCACACCATTCCTATCCTGCACCTATGCAATCATACCCACCTACATATGCACCTTACCCAATGCCACAACCGTCATTGCCCCAACTGAGTCAGCATATGCCACCATTACCTTTTCCTCCACCATTTCGACCTCCTTAAATGCATGCCCAACCCATATCAAATCCCAATAACAAAGAAGTACAAATGTTACATTCTATGAACCATTTTATTTCATCCAGATATCAGTCTATGCCAGTTGGAGTCAATGATATCCAATTGGGACTGGGGAATATAGAAACCTCAGAAAAGCAGAATAAGCCTATGGTGATTATCGAAGAGAAAGGTGAGGAGGAAACTCTTGACCATTTTGTGAGGGATGTCACCATTCAGCCCATCCCCATACCTTCAAAGCCTTTTCCATCTTCTTCAAACCAACCACCATGTCCAGAGAGGCTAGTTGTGGAGAAGAATGACCCCATTCTTGAGTCAAGTCTAGCTTCTAAGCTTAGGAATATTTTTATAAATATACTTTTTCTCCAAACTATCAAAGAGATCTCCATCTGTACAAAAATCATTAGGGAAATATATCTCAAGAAACCATGAAGGAGAATATTGGAACCCCAAACCATTCAATTTTTTGGAAGAGCACCAGATTTAATGACAACATGTACATGGAAAAATATACTAACCCCAGAAACCATGTTCTCTCTATTCAGATAGGTGATATCCTCATCTCTAATTTTATTATAGACCTGGGGGCAACCATTAATGTTATAACCAAGTAAACCATGGATCAACTTGGATTGGTCCATATTCATCCTACTCCAACTGTGCTTGAATGGGAAGACAAATCTAAAATCAAGCCAGAAGGGGTGTTGGATGATGTGGCCATTTCATTAGATTCTTGGGAATATCCCATAGAATTCATTGTGCATCAGCCAAAGAATCCTGTGGGAGGACATCCCATGATCTTGGGACAACCATGGCTTGCTACAATCAGTGCTTGCATTAGATGCCATTCTGGTGACATGTATATTTCCCATGGAGATTCTAGGAAGAAGGTAACCCTATATCCACCCGCTAGATCCATCTAGGAACTCTGAGACACTTTGTGGCTAGATTACAATAGTGATGAGGAAACATAATCTGTCTCTATGTTACATCATTTTGTTAATTCCTCACAGGAGGGTGTGATACAGGACTTCCTGAAAAATCTAGACACCATGCCCAATTTTGAGACATTGAGCCAAATTTTTAGTCTAGATTTTTAGGGAAATCACAATTCTCAGACTCCCTCACCACCATCTCTAGCAACACCTATGTGTAATCTTGATCCCGATACCACTCTTGTTGATATCAGTCGAGGAAAATATGTGCATATCAGTTTAGACTTGGATTCATCCCAGCAAGAGAAGCTTCTGAAATTTTTGTGAAACCATCTTGATTCCTTTGCATGGGGTTACAAATATATGAAAGGCATCCCTCCTGAAACCTATACTTGCCACATATATATTCAGGATGGAGCCCGACCTGTCCAACAACCCCAAAGGCGTATGAACCCAGGGAATAGGTGTTGTAGCTTCAACTCCCCCTTGTGGCAGGGATGTGACATTAATTAGTTCTGGAAAGATGGGCAAGGGGTCTAACACATAGACCTAGATTGATGTGCTTCATGCATCTCAGAGTTTGGGAGGTAGTTCACACGTTATATTCAATCTGTCATGAGAACGACCAGTGGTGAAGTACAGGGGGAGGAAAAAATCCCATATCTCATGTAAGGTGGCTCGATGGGTCCTTCTCCTTCCTGTCCAGTGATGTGATTTCATTCTCTTCCCTCTCGGCCTAAGAGATGTTCTAAAAGAGGAACTACAAAAACTCTTGGATTCTGATTTTATCTCTCCTATTTCTGACAGCCAGTGGGTCTCCCTATTGGTGTTAGTCCCGAAAAAAGATGGGAGATGATGCATTTTCATTGATTATAGAGAATTGAACAAAGCCACTCTTAAGGATTACTTCCCCCTTTCTTTCATTGATCAGGTTCTTGATGCCCTTGCTGGTAAGAAGTACTTCTCTTTTTTAGATGGATTTAGTGGTTATAACCAGATACAGATTGCACTCAAGGGTCGAGACAAAACCAAATTTACATGTCCATCAGGTAAATTTTATTACATAGTGCTTCCCTTTGGGCGATGTAATGCCCCGAATACCTTTGAAAGGACAATCCTGGCTATTTTTTCTAACCTTGAGTGTGTGGAAATCTATATGGATGAATTTTATAAGTTTGGTTATTCATTTAAGGAGGGCCTTAAAAATCTATTAAATGTGCTTCTTCGTTGCCAAGAATCTCATATTTCCTTAGAATGATAAAAAGTGTAGATTAATGTGCAAGGTAGGAGTAGTTCTTCGCCATATTATTTCTAACAAAGGTATCCAGGTTGACCCCGTAAAGATAGAAATTATTCTAAGTCTTCCTGCACTCAAAATTCAAATGGAAGTGAGAGGTTTCCTAGAACATGCAGGCTACTATAAGAGATTCATTGAGAACTTCTCTAGGATATGTACCCTGCTTTTCTAAATTTTAGCTAAGGATAGTGAGTTTTATTGGTCCACATCTTGTCAACAGTCCTTTGAGACATTGAAGGAAAAACTAGTACAAGCACCAATTTTGAGACGACCAAACCAGTCCTTTCCACTTCATGTTTTCTCTAATTCCTCAGATAATGCCATTGGTGCAAATTTAGGACAAGAAGAAGACAAACAATCCTATGCTATCTACTTCATCAACAAAAACTTGTCACCCCCTGAACTAAACTACACTGTTACTGAGAAAGAGTTTTTAGCTGTAATTTTTGCTATAAATAAATTCATACACTACATTACAGGGTATGAAGTCTTTGTGCATATTGATCATTCCATAATAAAATATTTGATGAATAAACCATTAACTAGCAGTAGAGTGACTTTGTGATTAATATTGTTGCAGGAATTTAATATTACTGTTGTTGATAGACCTGGAAAATCTAACATAGTAGTAGCAGACTATCTTTCAAGATTAAATAATCCTGGTGAAGTAATTCTCGTCAATGATTATATTCCTGATGAACATATTTTCGTTTTGTCAATGAAATATATGTGGTTCACTGACATAACTAACTACTTAGTCACCAGAAAGACACCACCTCACTTATCTGCTCGTGAAAAGTGGAATATTATATAGAAAAGTGTTGCATATTCTTGGGTTCAAGGAGACCTATTTTACATTGGGCCCCACCTCATTATCCAAAGGTGTGTAAGAGAGGAAGAAGTGTTTGAAATCTTAAAATTTGCTCATGATGAACCTTGTAGAGGCAACTTCGCTGATAAGCGAACTGCATACAAATTTTTATGAGTTGGTTATTTTTGGCCCTCCTTATTTAAGGATGCCAAACAATATGTCAAGTGATGTGATAGTTTTTAGTGAATGGGCCAACCCAATCAAACCAATGAAATTCCATTATGTCCTCAGGTTATGATTGAGCCTTTTGAAAAATGAGCTATTGATTTCATAGGGCCAATAAATCCGACATCATTAAATAAAAAGCGTATTTTGGTTTGTAAAGATTTTGTTACAAAATGGGTAGAGGCTAAAGATGTTTCTTTTGCTACTGAAAAAGTTGTTGTTGATTTTATTTTTACTAAAATATTTACTAGATTTGGTGTGCCTAGAGAGATTGTTTCTGAAAATTATCCACATTTTATTTATAAAATGGTATACGGTGTGATGGAGCAGTACAAAATTCGGCATACGAAATCCACACCGTATCACCCAGAATAAAATGGTTAGGTGGAGTCCACAAAAAAGGTAATTGAGTCCATCCTTACAAAGACAATGAACATGCATAGAAAGGACTGGGATAGAAGATTACCAAAAACCTTGTAGGCATACCAAACCACTTGGAGTAACAACAAGGGACACACACCATATGATATGGTATACGAGAAACAAGTCCTTTTGCCAATATAATTCTAGATCAAGACCTTCAGGACTACAGTCTAGTTGGGGCTAGACCTCTCTGAAGCACATCAACAATGTCTCCTATAATTGAATGAGTTAGATGAATTTCGAAGGGATGTTGTTCAATAGAACACATTGGTTCAACAACAGTGCAAGAAGCGGCATGAAAAGTCCATCCGGAAGAAGCAATTCCAACTAGGTGATTGGGTACTCCTTTACGATTCCATATTTAAAAAATTTAAAGGGAAATTCCATACAAAATGGATGGGACCTTATCAGGTGGTCAAATTATTTGAAAATAGAGCGGTAGAAATCAAAACTATTGATGGATGGAATTCAATATTCCTAGTGAATAGTCATAGATTGAAGGTATACTTTTAGCCCCTCTAAAGGAAATTTTATGCAAAAATTCCAACAACAATATGAGAAGGAGATGGTAGGTGTAAATACCAACCTATTGAAAATATGACTATTTCTTTTCCTAAAAAAATTTATATAATAATTAATAAAAATGAAAAAATAAAAACAAAACGAAAAAAAAAAACCTTTTCCTGTAATTATTAAAATCAGTTGAATGACCTGATTGCAGAAGGATCAACCTGAAAAAACAGCATAATGTCAAGAAGATCAAAATTTAAATAAAAAGGGAATGTTTCTTGATTTCTAGATGTGTTGGTTGTCACCAAGAAGAAGTAGTTTCGAGTAGGAACCAGGACCTTACCCAATTTTGGGATAGCTAGCACAGAGATTTTTATTCAAACAACGCTCAATTCCTGCTGCATTTACTTTTCTGGCACCGGTGCAGGCATATTTAAAAGGTAAAATTATGCCCTTCTTCTTTGCATTTCGTAATTTCCTGTTATTTTTCTTCTTCTACATTAGGGGAATTTTGAGGTCTAAAATGGCCCTCATAAGGAAATTATAAAATAATAGTAGAAATAATAAAATAAGATCAGATTACATCATCAAGTTTTAAAGGGAAAAAAGAAAAAACTATTTTTTCAACTCATATTTTCAACTTATCTCCCTATGGGTTTACTCAAATTTCAAGCGGAAAAACTAAATGGATGCAGAATTTGATTCCCCATACAAGGAGTACCTATGTTGCATACTTTTGATGGACCTCGCTACTTGAAAAATGATAAAGACACGAAAAAAGTTATTGGAATCATGTTTTTTCATGTATTTCTCATTTTTCATGTAGCAGGGTCCATCGAAAGTATGCAACATGGGTACTTCTTGGATGAGGAATGAAATTTTTTATCCAACGAGTACTCCCAATCAAATTTCAGTAAAAAATTAGGGATATAAGTTGAAAATATGAGTTGAAAAATTAGTTTTATTATTTTATTATTTTTTAATATTTGTTACTTTTTTACTCCAAAAATGGTGAATCATCCACCATGGTTGACATCATCATCTTGAATCTTATTGGTCCTTATAAAGTTTATTTTGGTTGTACATTTTTGTTAGGAAGCCCATTTTAGACCTCAAAATTCCCGTAATGATCATGCAATGAATTACCCTCCTTTTTCTTCTAAGAAAAATATCCCTATCCAATTTCGTATTTCCCTCTTTTCTCCCTAAATTTTTTTCTCAAATCCCTTTTTTGTTTATCCCTCTTGGTGGTTTCACTTCTAGAATCGTTGCCATGATATTCCTTCCTATTCTGAAAATTATTGTTTCCCACTTCTGTTTTTTCCTCATGGATCAATTACAGGATCTGATGTGAATTCACAAGTCAGATCACAAGGCATGTTTAACACCAAAGAATAGCGAATAAAACTTCCCTTATATATTCAGGAAAAATATTTTCCAGCCATTGAATTGTACTCCATCATAATTTTTTTTTGTCCCTTTTTCTCATCGATGCTACAGAGATCCCTAGTGCAAGAACATGTGTTCATTGCAGGCACATTTCAATGCAAGAAGGTTCAGTGCAAGCACGATTACTGTAGGAATGCACCTAATGGTGAAAACACATGCAAGAATGATTAACGCAATGCAAGAATACTTGGTGCAAAAATGTGCATTGGAAAGTCTATCTTTATTTTATAGTTTTTTTTTGTAGACAAAATGATTTCCCCATTAGTGGACCATGGCATCTAATCATTTGAATTATGGTTAAGATGTTGCTTTGTCACTTAATAATTTAGGAAGAAATCATTTCAAGTACAAGATATTTTAGGTCATGAAGTATTATATTTTTAATGAGTATTTAAATACACCTTATATGATTTATGAAGAAAATGTGGGATAGTACAAATCCATCTAAAACCCAACATTTGCCTCTTTTTGAAAAGAATTTTCATCACCTATCAATGATGGCCTTACCTCATGATCTGACCATGCATGACCGTTACACCGTGTTATCACTAAAACCTTCACCTTTTCCAATCATCATCGCCTACTTGTACTGGATCGATACGTGTGTGCATCAATCCCAAAGGAATAGTGATGGAGCATGATTGGATAGAAGAGGGTCAATAAGGTGGTAGGCAAACGAATCTATTATCATAAAACTCTTGGAAGACCATTTGAACTCCTTAGTGTGATATCTTTCTAAGGTTTTGACTAAAAATTAGGGTGAATTAAAATAGAGAGGGCACCCATGAAAAATGAACCATTATCTATGAAGGAAATAGAGCAAAAAACTTAGTATGAGAACAATCTTGCACCATTGCAAGAATCAAGATTTTCCCATTTCTGCAAAAAATCAATGGATTCGATACAGCTGTAGCAATGGAATTTTCAAGGACATTTGAGGGAGGCTAAGCCAAGGTAGGCTCACTAGAATTTTAGGTCATAGAATAATCCATAGCTCAGGCTATAGGCTTATCAATCGCGGGAGAACAATGGTTTAATAAGGAGAAATTTGAGAAGAAAAGGTGTCGCAAATTTGTGGTCGACCAGAAGCTGAAATTCAACTAGAAGAAAGGGCTTTCGTGCAGCGCCATACTTTGGAAATGGCGAGACCTTCTGTATATATCGCAAAATTTTCTTACCTCCAAGGGAAATTATTCATTAATTTTCCTATACCATATCCCTTTGATGTTGCATTTTGAGTCAGGAAAACTCATCAATTTCCCTTATTACCTTCTCAGATGCTTGGAAAAAATGGCGAGAGGTGTTGAGAAAGGGGAGGTGATTCAAGTCACATGAAAATTGCATCATGATGGGCTAATTGAGATTCTATTTAAGAAGAATATGGAAGTCAAAGGAATGACCCAGAAGGCACTTTTGAAGGAGTTCTAGGGATGAAGTATAGGGAAATCGTCCGAGAAAAAGAATGCAGGCAAGAAAAGAACAACAGAGACTCTGACTTCACACCCTACCAAGACAAAAATCAAGAAAAGACTAGTGAAATAAGAGGAGCAACTTGTGAAAGAAATTATATCCTCAATAAGAAGAATGACTAGGAACTCGAATAAGAGAGGGACTGCGTCTTTGGAGGTGAGTCACAACTAGTCGAGCTACCCGATTTTGTTGGACGAGTCATAACTGGCTTCACCCAGAGGTCATAATCTCTCGGTTCTTGTAGAGGAAGCGACTCATAATAAGGTTAATGAAGGTCGTGCAGTGAAGCAGGATGACATACCCTTTTTTGCCTTCCTGTGACACTGAGTGCAAGTAGAGAACCGATAGAGGGTCAGGAAGATGATGAGGCGCAGCATATTCAAACCCTTTGTAATTTTGAAGTACAGGGTATTGAAACCCCTAATAAGATAGATGTGCAGGGTGTTGAAGCCCTTGGTAAGATGGACATGGAGGGTACTAAGACCCTTGGTGATATTGAAGTTTCAGGCACTAAAACCCTTAACGATATTAAAATATAGAAATTTGATGGGCAAGATAACTTCAACCTTGACGATGATGGTATATGTTTAGAGTCAATTGCAAGAAAGCTGCTTGCACTAAATGGGTTGGAAATAGAGAACTCCACCCTCTATCTAAACAATTGGATAAAAGATCTTGAGCAACGAGTTCATGACATGGAAGCATAAAACCAAGCCATGAAGGAGAAGGATACAATGCAGAAGAAAGGCAAAACAGAATTGGTAGAAGAAGTCAAAGAGCAAAAAATACAAGTCAAGATATGGAATTTTCAGGCCTCAAAGTGCTATAAACGTCTTGAAAAAGTGACCCAACAACTTAAGAAGGCTCAAGGTAAGAAGATGAAGACAGTGAAAGCATGGTTCAGCATACAAGTTCAGGATTAAAGGGAGAATCCTTATTTTTTGGTTTTTTACAGCAAGTAAAGATTGTGTAAGGATAGAGAACAACTTAGGGATGGGAGGATGTTGGTAGGATAAACTGCTTCATTTTTAACCCCCTTCCTACTTCAAAACCACAATCATAAACCTCTTTTTTATCCTCATAAACTTCCTTATTCCTCCATTATTCTAAGAATCATGTCTATCCATGTCTAGTCTTATATTTCATATTTAATGTTTATCAAGTACTTAATTAATTATTTTAATAGATTTTATCCCTTTATTATTTCTTACAAATAATATTTTCCTTCCTAAATTATTTTATAGGAAAACGTATTAATCATTTTATCATCATGATCGAGTGCAGGCATATTCCTACACCACTGGAAACTGACCACTCCTAAACTTCCACGACGGTTGATTACCTAATGCGGGCATCTCGTTCCAACTCATCTTGTTCAGTTTTGGTCATCTTGAGTTGAATTCAGGGTGAAGTATAGTCAGGGATATGGTCAAAGATTAGGTCGTTAACCAATGATTAGATTAACATTTTGTAATAGCCGCAGGCTTATTTTGTAATGTTATTTGTTATTTTGTTTCAGTTGAAAGGATGGAATTAGAACGATTGTATGTAATTTTTTTATGGCCATAGGGCGAAAGGGTTGTATAAAATATAGATTTTAGATAGGAATTAGGGAGCAATAGCAATGCTACTGTAACTCTAGCGAAATTGTGATTTTGTTGTTGTGGCCCTCGTTTTGGGCTACATCCAAAATTATGATGTATATTTTCTAATTTATAATTAATACAAGGAGATGCACCATGTTGTTTTCATTCTGAGTTTTAATATGTTATTGATGCATCATTGAGTGTTGAAGCTTCAAGTTTCCTAAAATGGGAAACGAACTGGTTGGCTAGGGCCCAGCCAACCCAGCTCATTCACCCCCTTGTTGTCATTCTGTTAAAGGTGTGTGTTGATTCTATTTGAATGCAAAGTGTGGATTGAGTTTATGCCGTATTCCTTTGTAAGAATTCTCGTTTTATTTTATTAATAGTCAATGTGTGGCAGATCTCTGGTGTGAACATTAATTAAGTCTAATTTACTTTCGGTCATTTCATTTTCCCGAATCTTAGTTTACATCTATCTTGATCGTGCAAGCACATTATTCCTGCACTAGTGCATTCATACTTCCTGCAACTTGGTTTTCTCGATTCATTACATTAAATTTTTTTCATTCCTTCCTTTCATAAGAATTCAACGTATTTCTGCAAGTGAATGAACATTAGCCAATAAAATTATTTTTAATATTAAGAGTTAAAACCCTGGGAATTAAAGGTGCTTTGTTAATTGATGAATGAACGCTTTTATGACACATCGATCTATACCTACATTTTATATTTTTAAAGGAAAGGATTAAAACTTAAATCAAAATAGTTAAAGTGAACCTTTTTGAGTTAACAAATATTAAAGGAAGATCTGGTTTATGTGAGTAACTATTACAGGGATAAAGCCCGTTGTCATATTTAGGTAATTTCTTTCACTACATTGAATAAAGTGTGCTTTGACTTTTGAAGTTTGTTTTATTTTAATGTCTATGTTCAAAACGAATATTCATATTTAGAGGAAGAATTTGAAGGTGAAGAATATGCAAAAAAAATTCAATTCATATGTAAACTAATTTTCTATTGTAATTATAGAAAAAGAGGTCATATTTCTTCTATATGTCCACATGTAATTTTGGAAAAAAGTAATGATGAAAAATAACATGAGGATAAGAGAATATTATGAATATAAAAATGAAATGATATGCCTCAACAGATGAAAGTAATGGATATGAATTTGACAGCTAATGGTAAGGCCTTTTCAACTTTAATCATGGTAAGGCCTTGTCCATAAAAGTTAATTCCTACTCATGATGGAGGCTCAATACTATGATTGAGAGAAAACAAATTTAGAGGAAGAATATTTTCATGATCTTAAGAGAGAAATTATATTTGCATTAGTTGAAATAGAAAGACTTGGAAGAAAAAATAAAAAGCAAAAGGAGCTATTGAAAAAAAATGAGAAATAAAATAATCATTATCTTGATGAATAATAAGTCTCTCCCATGAAGTTATAGCTCGAATAGGGAAATAAATGACGAAATGTTTCTAATATATCTCGAAGAAAAGGAAGGACATTGTCAAAAACTAGAAGCTGAGATCATTTCCTTGAGAAATGGCTACTATAGAAAAATGTAGTGATTAGTTGAATCATTCTCAATTTCTAGAGATATACTTTTATTAAAATATTTCTTGGTTATCATGAAAATTTTCACGGAGAATCAAGATCAATGACATCAAGAAATAAATGAAAAGAGGAACCTAAAATTTATGGTAATTTTCTCAGAAGATCTATAAATGAAAAAAACAACAAGAAAGAAGGAGAGGAATAATAAATATCTAATCCTGAAATGAATGAAAGCAACACCAAGCAAGGATTTGGAGAACAACATATATCTAGGAATGGATTTGGAAAAACAATCCCCCCCAAGAATGCCTTTTACTTCCAGGTATTAAAATATTTTTTTATGGCTATTGCTTCTCATGTAATAATTTTGGTTATAATACAATAGATTGCAGAGCATATGTAATAATTTACCATATGAGGAATAGGAGTAGGATATCATATAATATATCAAGGAATGGTTTTTTAGAAACCATCCTAGAAGTTTGAATGAGAATGAGTCATAAATGAAAAATTATTTTCCTCATCATTAGATCATATTGAATGTTCCAAGAAAAATAATTTTGGGCACAAAGCTCAAGATTATAAAAGAAATACATTTATGACTATAAATCAAAGAGAAGAAGAATATGTTGTTAGGAAATGAAATCAAAGAAAAAAGATATGGATAAGTAGGAGAAGTAGGAAGAATGTGCTCTATCATTATGTGCTCAAAACAAATATAGTTAATGGTATATAAAAAATGGATGTTCAAGGAATATGATAGGAGATTAAAGTAAATATATCTCTCTAAAATAAGTCAAAGGAGGAAGTATCACCCTTTTAAATAATGATTCAAGAAGGATAATTGGAAAATGAATATTTTTTCTGATGATGGAAGGAAAAAAAGTCAAACTTTTTTACTAGTTGAAGATTTAAAGTGCAATGTACTGAGTGTAATTAAAATGGTTGATCAAGGGTGTGATCCCAAATTCAATTACAAAGAATGTGAAATAAGAAAAAAAGTTCAATAAGGTTGGTATCAAATGAAATAAGGTCTCCAAACAATGCATATGTCCTAAACTATATTAAAAGAAAGAAAATTTTCTCTTTGGGAGTAACATGCCTAAGAACTCGTCTATAAAAAAAAGACTACAACGCATAAAGAAGATTAGAAATTTTGAGAGTGAGTTGAGGGAGAAGGATGATGAAATGGAAAGGTTGTAACATATGAATTGACAATAGATAATGGGCGAATAAATAGAAGCAACTAATGGATTATGCATCAATTCAGGGGCAGCATCCCTTTGATATCAAAGAGTAGTTAAGTTGTATAAAAGAAGAATGCATGGAAAAGGAAGCATAAGCCTGAGGGAGTTGTCCCAAAAGGAAAAAAATAAAATTAATTTCAAGTACAATGGGGTGAGTGGAGGGGGGAGGGGGGGGGGGGGGGTCTCAAGAGAAGATATGTAGATGAAGAAATTTTGCATACATGAGCAGATAGCCACATCCTTAACCGGGGAAGCCTATTGCAAAAAAGGCAAACATAAGAAATTATACAAAGTAATTACTTTATTATTGGCATATTAGAGGAATAAATTGTATCTAGAAGTAAACACAACCCATTTACATTTATGTGGGAGGGGGAGAATATGTAGATATAAGGAGAGGTAGCAGAAAATGGGAGCAATTGTGGTCACTAATAAAATTCACACATATAGGAAGAGTTGCAATCATTAAGAGAAGTTCTAAATAACACAAGATTTGTAGACACTAAGAAAATTTTTATATATAATAAGATTGAGAGATAAGGAGATCAAAAAGCTCAAGGAGAGCATCCCTTTTCCTTTGATGTCAAAGGGGGGTAAGTTACAGGCAAAAGGAGAATAGTAGAGAGGGGGAGTTCCTTAGTATTATTTTTGAAGTTACCAAGGGTTTCCATCAATAAAAATGGGGAGATTGTTGGAAACATCATTGTCAAATATAGGGGGAGACTAAATATGTCTAAGATCAATATTGGAAAATGAAGATTATTAGAAATATTTTTTTGGGTTATTGATACACAATTTGGAT
The DNA here is from genome assembly GCA_034641835.2 of Pinus albicaulis. Taxonomy (NCBI): domain Eukaryota; kingdom Viridiplantae; phylum Streptophyta; class Pinopsida; order Pinales; family Pinaceae; genus Pinus; species Pinus albicaulis. The sequence goes on from CM076579.1 coordinate 1,039,688,387, forward strand.
ACCCTATCTTTAAAGGAAATTTTATTCAAATTACCTAGGTCATCTGGAAGAATATGATATATGGTTGAAAATTTTAATTCAATACATTTCCAATGGTATATGGAAATCCTTGTTACTCCATAGGAATGAGGAGATATGAAAGAATTTGTGAAGATGGGCCAACTAGAAGGTACAAGTAGGCCACCCAAAATTTTAAACCTTGTTTTGCTATAATTTCATAGATATGATCTAAGGAAATTAGTGTTCCTAAAATATGCTTCAAATATGTTAACTTGGTGTTTTCGTTAAAAATTTCTTTCTATGTTGTTTAGACTATGAAATCTAGAGGCATGGAAGAGATAAAAAGGTACCTAGAGCATAAATCATGTTTTTTTTTCTATATAATTTTTTAAATATGATATGAGGAATTTAGTGTTCTTGAATACTCCTGAAACATGCTTCAAACAATTTAGCTTGGAATTATCTCTATAAATTTATTTTTAGATGTTTCTTTCCAAGAATATAACTCAAGGTGTTTGGGATAGAAATTTCATATCACGTTTCACTATAATATTGGAGATATGGTCTAAGCAATTCAATGTTCCTGAATGCTCCTAAAAAATTCTTTGAGTAGGTTAGCTTAGAATTTTTATTAGAACTTTCTTTCTTATATGTTGCATACTATGAAATTTGGAGGTGATATATATATATATATATATATATATATATATATATATATATATATAGTAGAAATTTCATAGCCGTGTTTTAGAAATTGAATATGTGGCATAATAAGTTTATTCTTGGAAATAATCCAAAAGCAACACGTTTTCAGAGAAGTAGACCTGGCGAAGGAAGAAGCAACAAGTAGAACTATTGAAAGAAGAATAATCAGTTAGACCCAATAATGGCATAAGAAACTATAGTGAAGGTGGAAGAAACTACATACTTTGTGAAGGTAGAAGAAACAATTAATGTTGGTGAAAACATAAGAAACTAAAAAAAAGTGTGAAGAAGCAAGTAGACTTGGTAAAGTAGGTTTGTTTCTACAAAATAGTAGAGGGAATTGGTGCCTAAAAAGGAGTAGAGAGGATTAGTGTCTCTAGTAGGCTATTGCCTGAAAAGTAGCATAGGATATTGGCCTCTCATATAGGTTGGTTCCTACAAAGCAAGAGAGGAAATTGGTATATTCTATAGGTTGGTGCTTACAAAGAAGCAGAGGTGATTGGTACATAAAAAGGAAAAAATGGGATCAATGTCTCCTGTAGGTTGGTTCCAAAAAAGTAATAAAGGGGATTGGTTTCTCTTGGAGGTTGGTGCTTACAATATCTTTCATATACATAAGTTTTGTGGTTTTCTGCCATAAGGGTTTCCACATATGTCTTGTGTTACTTGTTTAATTCATGAAATTTATGTTTTATGATAGTCAAATGTTTAAATAAGTAAAATTTTTCATTTTACTGATTCATGCCCCTCCGAAATATAATTATGGATCCAAAACTAAAAAATTTAAATCTATGATGGAATTAGCAATCAAAAAAATCTTGAAGCAACTCAAAGTAATTTTAGGATTATCGAGATATTATGTTAGGTCCCTATAATACTAGTGTAGCCCCATTATTGTTATTGTTAGTGTATCTCCCTTATTTTTATTGTTGTGCCCATGTATCCCCTATATTTTAATTATTGTGCCCCATAGAAACCCACTATTGTTATTATTGTACCCTTACATTATTATTGTTATTTAGGCTATGATTATTGTGACCCCTTAGACTCCTATATATACAAAGGAGGTATTGTCATTTGGATCATCCAAGAATTGTTGACTTATGTAGTGTAAAGGAGTTCCCCCCCTTTAAGAGACTAATTTTTAATTCTTTGATCTATATTTTCTTCTATTTTGTGTGTTGGTTGCATAAAATTTGGTATCACAGCTTTGGATTCTAGGGTTTAACTTCTTCCAACAGGTCATCTTGGGATTATTCCTATAAAAAATTTCTATGATGCTTTAGATGCTGAAATTTTTACAATGTGGAGCCAAAATCTTGGGACACATTTTGTGTAAATTTCAAATCTCGGTTCGCTATATTTTCTAAGATATGATCCAGAGAATTTAGTGTTCTTGCAAGCTCTAGAATTCAGTCTCAAATAGGTGACCTAGGGAAAATCGTCATAAATTTCGTTTCAAGCATCAGATTTGGATTCTGTAAAAATTGGCTAAGTGTACATAGACAACATATTTTCTTGTAGAAATTTTAGAGCTTAATGATGAAACAATGAAATTTTTAATCTCTTACAACTTTGCACTACTGAACTAGTCCATAATATGATCATCATGGGAGATTTGGAATAAATCTATGTTTAAGGATCCAGTATTGGTCTGAATTATGGAAATAGAAAGAATATTTAGAGGGCTACACCAGGACCAAATTTTAGACCTTGGATATCTGAAAGTATGTAATTACAATCGTTGCAAAATATAGCTTGTAAAAGTAAGAAAAAGGTGTGTTTTTTTAAATTGAATAACGTTTGTTTGAAAAAATAGTTTCAAGTGATTACAAGGGAATATTGAAGCATAGATATTAGTATTTGGTTCTAAAATTACTCACAAAAAAAATAATTCCACACCCATTAATTCCTTAGAAATCTCTACTATGACACATGAAGAGGAAGAGTTGCAAAATTATATATCAAAATTATGGCACCAAGTGCAACAAATTATGCTCTCACAAAGAGCAACCAAAGATGAAATACAAGGCTAAATGGATACTTTAAAAGGCGACATGGATTTTTTAAAAGGCAACATGAATGGTTTAAAATTAGACATGAAGGGTTTGAAAGAAGGTTTGACAAATTTTCTATAAGAAATGCTTCCTAATGGTGAAAAGGCATTCAATGAAACTGATGGTGAGATAAAAAGAAATGTTAATCCTGATTTTAGAGACTCCAATGTTGGGTCACATTTTGGTCTCAACCTAGTCTCCTAAATTGAGTTCATTAATTGTTAACCAGGGTTGGTAAACTGCTGAAGTGAAGTGCATTGTATGTGCCTAAGTGTTTGTTTCTTAATGCGTTGTGTTTAGTGTTTTATGATGTTTTTGGTCTTTTGATGGTTTTATGTTCACAAGGAAAAGAACTAGATGCTAGTGGAAAGAAGCTACTGGTTAAAAACAGAGTGAAGCCTAATTTATTGATGACAAATGACAAATGCAAATGCAAATATTGAAACAGAATCAAACCTAAACTATGACTAAGCAGAATACAAAGCTTGATAATGACTTCAAGAAAATGAATCAAAACATAAACTTAACTTGTCCAATTCTTTCATTAAAGGTATTTTGGAAGAGCTTGAGAAATGGGCAGCTAAGTATAAAAATTCTCCTAACTAAACAATTAAACAATCAACTTATAATGATACAACATCTTATCCATGATTAAAGATTTGTTGAAACATATTTGGAGAAGAACATTGGTAACATCATAAGATCTCTACTCTAAGACTAGCTCCTAATTCTATTCTGCAACTTAGTTTAACATCACTAAACCTTACTCAAAAGTTATAGATTTCTTTTTAAAGTAGTCTTTTGAGGAAAGACTTTGTTTATGAAATGATAAAGAGGTTGCAAAAGTACTTTAGGCCTTGGGATGATACTGTCTTCTGTCCAGATGGTTATGAGTCAATTATAGATTTGGAACAAAAGAGGTTTTGTAAATAATGAAGGCCGTGGTGTTTAAGTTTAACAAATAATGTAATCTAATATGCAATGGATGACAACTAAATGTGGAATGTAAATACAATGAGCTAAGCTAGAACTGAACTAAAATGTCACTAGTCTACAATAAACAGTGCTGAACTAACAAGCCATTATCAAACTTAAAACGAAATAACAGAGCATGAATTGAATGCAATTTGACTCCGGAGTACCCTAACTAAGTTATCATGCAATTAATCTATGGGATTCTATAGCCTATTTTGTCCATCATGAATGGTATTTTGGAAGAGCTTGTTAGAACAATCTTGGCTGTACAATTCAGTGCAAATGCAAACATAAAGACTGAAAGAAATTTAAAAACTAAGACATCACAGCTATCTCCTACCCATTATTATGATATTTTGGAAGAGCGTTTTAAGAGTAAGATCAGCTATGCTACTTAGTGTAAACAAACAACTGAAACATTCAGTATCAAAGTCATGCCTTAGACATCATAAATATTTTTTGGAAGAGTTTACTAGAATAAGTTCAACTGTGATAATGAAAAAAAGAAATTACAAATAAAACCTACAACACTACAGCCATTTCCCATTCATTATCATGATCTTTTGGAAGAGTTTCTTAGAACAAGTATAGCTATAGTGACTAATGAAATTAACTATGAACTCAAACTTCAAAAACGTGAAAACGACTAAGATACTTATCTAAATTACGAAAGTAAAGCCGTGCAGGAGGTAGGGGCCCTCTACCACCAGACGGAATCTAACTCAAAATCAACTCAACGCGTTCAAAGCAATGTTGTCTTCTTCATTAAAGGAAAATAACTTGAAACAGAGTATTCTCGGTCTTCAAAAATATAGCAGTCAATCCATGAAATCTAAGCAAAATCTAGAGCTTGTCTCTCGGTTTCCCGAGTGCTTTTATAAAAAATCTACATAACAGAACTTGCAACAATACGGGGATCATTGTCTTTCCTTATCAAAATCGTACTAGGACTCTAAAGATGGCAGCGTAAAGGGACAAAGGACATCTGGACTATCCTAGTCCTATTAGAAGTCTGCCTCCTTGAATGAGTTCCCACGTACCAAAACCACGTCCAGAATTCGGTTCATTCTTCATGGTGAGCAACGAACGATGAGGACATGATGTGGAATATACCCATGTGTGGATTTTCCTGAGAGGACACCTGGAACATGCTTGAATGTGAAGACAGCTGCAGAATTGGCGGTTAGCTACGGAATGTCTGCATTCTGTAGCTAGTTTCGGTTCAAAATGCATTACAATGACAAAATCACAAAACTTAGCAAGTTAGCCATGTTATTCATTCTAAAAGTAATTTTAACTAATTTCATTGATCAATTGGGCTTGGGATAACAATGGACAAAGGAAAATGGGGTAAAGTAAGATGAAAGAAAGAACAATCTTGGGGCTCAACGGGGTATAAGGCCCACCACATTCAAAAGATCAATATGAGGTATTTTGATGGCAAGGATTCAATAACATTGATACTACATGTGGAGCAATATTTTTATCTCCATGATGTACAACACACACACACAAAAGGTATGCATTGCAACTTTATATTTATAACCCAGTCAGTTTGTATGGTATCATTGGATTTTTTCTCATAAAACACTTTTCAATTGGTCAATTTTTATAGAGGAAATGATAGCACATTATGAGGATACAAAGAGAAACACCTTCTTTAGCCAATTGATAAATCTCAAACAAAAAGGTTCAATAACAAAGCATGTTGAGGACTTCCAAAAATTGAATATCACAATAATTAATATTCCAGAGGAGCATAATATTGATGTATTCATAGGGAATTTAAAGGATAAAATCCAACATGAGGTTCACCTTTGGGAACTTGATTCATTGGAGAGGGCATTCAGGGTGGCAAGAAAAGTTGAAATAGAAAATTATGGCAACAAGGAAGTGTACCACTCACAACTATAAATATGGAAGTGTTGATGCTCCTAGCATTCTACAACCTACAATATTGAAACCTCAACAATCAATGGAGGAAAAAAGAGAAAAGTGGCCTTGTTATAGTTGAGATATAAAATACACTAAATGCCATAATTGTGCTGAGAAGAAACTATTTTACATAGATTGTGAAGAGGAGGAATAAAAGGAACAAGAAACATCAGAATATGAGGATATACACCAAGAACCAACGTAAGATAAAGAATAAATGAATCCAGCCATATCCTGTAATGCATTAGGAGGAATTACCACTCCTAAAACTCTCAGATAGGAGGATATATCAATAGGAAAATCTAATAATAATGATTTATTCAGGTAGTACCGTTAATTTTATTAATTGTAAGATAGCCAAGGAATTGAATTGATTCATATATCTAGCACCGAAGTGTCAAGTGATGGTTGCAAATGAAGGAACTATAAATTTCTCTAGAAAGTGCCATAACATCAAGCTAACCATTGGGGAATATGTATTGAAGTTTCCAATGATTTCCATTCCAATGGGTGGTGTTAATGTTGTAATAGGATTCTAATGGTTACAATCATCAGGGAGGATAATGTTTAATTTTCAAAAACTTTTCTTGAATTTTTTTTGGGAAGGAAAGAAAGTTGAATTAAGGGGTATCGTAGGGAAACCAGGAAATATGACCAGTTCTAATATCATGAAAAATATTCTTAAGATATAAGAGCAAGGAATAATTACACAATTATTCTCACTACAGGTTCAAACATTGAAATCTTCTATTTCTCCATATCTCCAAAATTTCTTGGACAATCATTCCAAGGTGTTTGACACTCCCAAAGTCTTCCCACCTATTCGTGATCATGATCACGATATTTATTTAATTCCAAGAAGTGTTCCTTCAAACATCAGGCCCTACATATATCCTCATTCTTGAAAGAGTGAGATTTAATGTATGGTTGCAAAAATGCTAGAGGATGGTATAGTTAAACCTAGTCAAAGTTCTTTCTCTACTCCAGTAGTATTGGAGCACAAGAATGATGGATCATGGAATATGTGTTTAGATTATAGGGAGAAAAAAAAGCTCAATATTAAATATTTATTTTCCATTCCTACTGTTAATGAATTGTTGGATGAATTACAAGGATAAATTTACTTCACCAAGTTGGATCTTCGTCCAAAATATCATGAAATTAGAATGAAGACTGAAGACATTCCAAAAACAACATTAATAACTCATGAGGGTCATTATGAATTTTTGGTTTTATGAATTCCATTTTCAAACCCTTCCTTAGAAAATTTGTGTTTTTATTTTTTGGTGATATACTAATCTACAACAAGCCTTGGAAGGATCATGTTCTACATGTTGACAGGGTGCTCAAACTATTAGAGGAGAAACAATTATATTCAAAAAGCTCCAAATGTTTCTTTGGAGTAAATGAGGTGGAACATTTGGGTCATATTATATCTCATGAGGGTGGTTAAGGTAGACTCTAAAAAAATTAATTCCATTAACCATAATGGAAAATCCCCACCACCATAAAGCATCTTCGAGGATTTCTCGGGTTGATAGGTTATTGTCGAAAGATTGTTAATAATTATGGTAGAATAGTGGCACCTCTAACATCATTACTAAATAAATATGCATTTTGTTGGACTCTATGAGAAACTAAGGCCTTTGAACAAATTAAAGAGGCAATGTCCCAAGCATCAATCTTAGCTACACCAGACTTCACAAAAACCTTTAGTAGAATGTGATGACATAGGAAATGGAATTAGTGCGATTTTAATGCAAGAAGGAAGACCCATTTGTTTTCAAATTCATCCAATCAAAGGAAAGTATTTACACAAACCTATTTATAAGAAGGAAATGTTGGCAATACTACATGAACTAAAGAAAAGTTGATCTTAGCTAATGGGAAGACACTTCAAGGTAAAAATAGATTATGATAGTCTTAAATACTTCTTAGAGCAAACATTATCTTCAGAAGAGAAACAAAAATCGGTCACAAAGATGTTGGGTTATGACTTTGAAATCATCTACAAAAAATGAAAGAAAAATGTTGTTTTAGATGCACTCTCAATAAAGGATGTGGATGTGAAATAATTGCTTTGTGCCATATATATTATCCAACTTGAGTGGATAATTGAAGCAAGGGATGAATGGAAGAATGATGAAGAGGTGTGGACACTAATTCAAATGTTGCAGCAAGATCCTAAGACATCTGATACATTTTTATGGAAAAATGATTCATTATGGTACACAGATCACTTAAATATTTTTAAGAATTCCCAACTCAAACAAAAGATTCTTTTCGAATTGCATACCTCTGCCTTAGGAGGGCACTCAAGATTTTTAAAAACTTAGCACATGGTTAAGGGGGAATTTTTTTGGGATGGATTTAAATATGATATTCAAAATTTTTTGGAAGAATGTTTGGTTTGCCAAAAAAATAAATTTGAGAGGATTAAGACCTTGGGTCTGTTAGAACATTTAGATATTCCAAGTCAGCATTGGGAGGAGGTATTAATTTATTTTATCATATGTTTACCTAAATCTGAAGGAAAGAGTGTCATCATGGTGGTAGTTAATAAAATTAACATGTATGAATGCTTTTGTGCATTATCTCATCCTTCTAAAGCCAATACAGTCACTACTGCATTTATGGAAAATGGTTCAAAAGATTCATGAAACCCAAAGATTATAGTAAGGGACATAAATCCCATTTTCACTAGAAAATTTTGGACAAAATTATTTTCTTTTCTTGGTACTCGATTTGGTTATACCTCATCTTATCATCCTCAATGTGATGGGAAAATTGAGATAGTGAGCAAATGTTTGGAAGGATATCTTCGTTTCTTTGTATCTGCTAAACAAACACAATGGGTCAAGTGGTTACCTCTAGCTGAATGGTGGTATAACAATTCCTTCCATAATGCAACAAAAATTACCCCATTTATGACACTTTATGGATATCGTCCACTATCCATCACATCATCTTTAAGATAAAATTATAAGGTTCAAGCAATGGAAGATCACATCGACCATAAACAAAAAGTTCTCCAACTCTTAAAGGATAGCCTCACTTTGGTGTATAATCGAATGAAACAATAGGAAAATCAAGATTACAATGAAATAAGCTTTGATGTAGGTGACTGGGTATTTTTATGGCTACAGCCATACAAACAAATGTTCCTCAAGAAAGATAATAAGGATAATAAATTATCACCCAAGTACTACGGTCTTTACAAGGTGTTTCAAAATATTGGTACTCTGGCATATAAATTGGAGCTACCTGCACCTTTCCAAGTACACTCAGTTTTCTATGTTTCATGCTTAAACAAGGTTATCGATGACAAGATTAAATTTCAAACAATGTTTCAAAAATTTGACGAAGAAGGAAAAATCATATTTGAGCCTAAAGCAGTCAAGGAAATAATAACACGATGGCTATGGAATCGATCAAGTTTAGAGAATATTAATAAGTGGAAGAACTTTCAGACTGAGGATTCCACATGGGAGGATGAAAATTTTATATAGAAACATCTAAAACTTCTCAAACGTTGAGGACAACACTTTTTTGAAGGATAGGGGCATGTTAGGTCCCTATAGTACTAGTGTAGCCCCCTTATTTTTATTGTTAGTGTATCTCTCTTATTTTTATTGTTGTGCCCCATAGAAACCCACAATTGTTATCATTGTGCCTTCACATTATTATTGTAATGTAGGCTCTGATTATATTGTGACCCCTTATGCTCCTATATATACAAAGGAGGTCTTGTCATTTGGATGATCCATGAAATGTTAATTTATGTAATGTAAAGGAGGTTTCCACGACAAATATTCTATCTTTAAGTCATTCATCTATATTTTGTTCTATTTTGTGAGTTGGTTGTATAACATATTACCACAACTTTTTCCAAAATTATGGTCAAATAGAAATACCTCTAACTAGATTATTAAAGAATGGAGCATTTTATTCGACTAGAGAAGCAACTAAAGATTTTGAAAAAACTTAAGGAGGTTGTGTGTACAATTATTACCCTGGCCACACATGACTTCACAAAAACCTTCTTTGTGGATTTTGATGCCTCAAGCCATGGAATTGGTGCAATTTTCATATAAGAAGGAAGGTCTTGTGTCTTTGAAATTGGCAAACTTAAAGGAAAGGATTTACTCACACCGATCTGTAAAAGATAATTGTTGGGCATACTACACAAAACAAATAAATGAAATATTGTACCTAATAAAAAGAAAATTCAAAGTAAAAAAATATAATGATAGTTTGAATTAACTCGTGGAAAAAGACTATATTTAGAATAAAAACAAAAATGGGTTAGAAATATTCTCGATTATGACTTTGCAACTATCTACCAAAGGGAGAATAAGATAGCACGACATATGTGATCTCAAGGAATGAGGAATATACAAAGGGTTTACTATGTGCCATTTCCATTCAATAATATGAATAGGTAGAAGAAACAAATATAGAATGGAAGAAAGATGAGAAGGTATGCAAGATCATTCAACAACTACAAGATGAACCCAATGTGAGTAGAAAACATTATTTGGAAGAATTAATATTTTTGGTATCAATATTTCTTATTCTTATGTCAGAATTCTCAACTTAAATAAAATTTTCTTTTCTAACTATACACTTCTCCTCTAGGAGGGAATTCACGACACTTGAAAGCATTTCATGGGATTAAGACAATTTTTTTTGGGAAGGTCTTAAAGAAGATGTGAATTTTTTTGTTAGTTAATAAAATAAGGGAGACAATTAAGACCCCAAGGATCCTACAATCATTATCCATACCAAGGAAATGATAGGAAAAATTTTCAATGATTTTATTACAAGTTTACCCAAATATAAAGGAAATAATGTTGTTATGGTAACAAATAAATTGACTGACAGAGTATGCCCACTTTTTCTCTCTTTCTCACCCTTTTTTTAAAAAGTACAATGGAAGAAGTATTCACGGAAATGTTCCAAAATATACATGGAATCTTACCAATTTTTAATAGGAATTTTACAGAGATCCAATTTTCAGAGATTCAATATTCACTTGAATTTTTGGACTAAATTTTTTCTTGTTTGGGTACTGAATTAATTCAAAATCCATCTTATCATATTCACTCCAACTGGACAAACAACTGCAAGGTTCTACTCTGCTCAAAAGGTTTTTTCATTGTAGTGTTTGCTTTCAGTGAGGACTACCAAAAAGCATTAACTGACGGCCCAAGGTGTTGGGGCTCAGCAGGGTTATTCCTCACCCCCTGGTTCCCTGATTTTGACCCTTCTACAGCAGTCATCACCAAGATCCCCATCTGGGTCAGACTTCCTAATCTCCCGGCGCATCTATGGCACTTTGCTGTATTTCAAGGGATCGGCAATACTCTAGGCCGCTTTCTGGCTTCAGACCCCTCTAGAGGGGAAAAGGGCATATACACCTACGCTAGAATCTGTGCAGAAATAGACATGAGCAAAGGTCTACCTGATCAGATTAACCTCAAAATTGGAGACTTCCATTGGACTCAAACCCTGGATTACGAGAACACTGCCTTCCGATGCCGGAATTGCCATCTCACAGGGCACCTTCAGAGCTCTTGTCCCTCAATGCCCGCCCAAAAGAAGAAAGTCAATCTTAAGCCGAAATCCAAAAGCTGGAAACCTCATGATCCTCCCCCCATGGATGATTCTGATTTCAGCTCAGATGAAGAGGAAGGGGGTGCGGAAGGAATGGACGCAAAGCCGGCACAGGATCCGCCTTCAGCTTGTCCTGAGGATTCTAATGCTCCACCAAACTCACAGAAAAGAGCTCATGAGTCCTCTCCCTCGGATTCAGACAAGGAGACCTCTCCGTCAGCCCCGCTCAGTCTACAAATCATGCCAGCTCAGCAAAATCAGCTTGGCTGGGTCAAAGTTGGTAAAAAGAAAGGAAAAAAATACCGAATAGCTGATTCTACCCACGCTGGGTAGACTCCCCTGTTCAGCTCTTGTTTCTCTGTTCTGTTACTTCTTTCTTAGCACTGCTCTCTTTTGTTCTCACTTAGGGGCCGAGGTGGATAGTTCGTCCTTTCCGGCTGCCCATTTTCTTGCTTCTCTTGGATGTAATTTCATATTGTACCATATGCTCTCTTAATAGAATTAGTTTTACGGAGAAAAAAAAAAAAAAAAAAAAAAACTCCCATGGGAAATTTCAGATTATCAATAAGTTTTTAGAAGGATATCTTAATAGATTTGCATCTGATAACCAAGCATAATGGGTCAAGTGGTTTCCGTTGGAAGAATGGTGGAACAACACATCCTTCAATACTACATAAAAAATGCCCCCATTTATGGAACTTTATTAATATGATCCTCCATCCATTACATCATCCTTGAATGGGACTGAAAAGGCTCAAGTAGTGTAGGACCACATAGGGAATGGACAAAAGGTTCTAAAAATATCAAAGGAAGACTTGGTTGTAGCAAAAAATAGGATAAAACAAAAAGAAAATCAATATCTTAATAAAAGGGAATTTGAAGTAGGGGATTGGGTAATTTTGAGATTAAAACCATATAAACAGATGTCACTCAAGTAATTAAAGAAGGATAATAAATTAGCACCGAGGTATTATGGCCCATATAAGGTTTTGTAGAGGATTGGAAATATGTCTTACAAATTGGAGTTGCCTCCATCTTCATGTTCACATCAAGTCTTCCATGTTTCTTTTCCCTGTGAAAAGAAACATGTATTTTCATTTATAAAAGTAAAAGAAAATACTTTTTGTATATACTCACTTTACATGTGTATTAGTTAAGGATATTCTATGATCATTTTGTGGAAAAAACTATCAAAATAGTGTTGTTTGTATACATGATGGTTACATTTTGAGTCACTAGATCAAAAGAGCATAAATGAAATATAGATCATGATCAAGAAAATATAAATGGTATTGATATGAACTTAGACAGGAACACAATAGAATACAAATATAACCATAAATACATAGATGCAGTAGAAATAACACTTCATTTCATTAATATAAAAAAAACTGAAATATGCTCATAGACATAATGGAAATAAACTAGCTTGGTCATTGGTAGCTTATCTTTAAGAAGAGATGTGGTGGCTACATGCCTCTGAACTGTGTTTCAATGAGGCACAAAGGTCTATTTATTATTGATAAACACTGTAAAAACCTAAACATCTGTAAAACTTACCCTAGGAGATGAATCACCAAATTTGTGGGACTCGTTGGGGTAAATTGGTACATTAACTTCCCAGGGTCGCAACTTTGGCATACGATCTTCGTTTGATGTGCACAATACCTCGTTAGAAATATATATCCGATGAATAAAAATTATGAATGCAAACATATGTCAAAGACACAATTTTTCCCTTTTTCTAAAAAAACTTCGTTTAGGGCCTCAAAACGGCTCTGAAATTTCAGGACTCGAAAAACTACCAAAAATAGTAAATTGTGCTACAATTAAGGAAACTAAAAAATTGAAAGAAACAATTGTGGTGGTCCAAGTGGAATAGGTGGATGGCCACAAATATCCACCTAGATTAGTCCTCCCCCTTAGGAATAAATGGTCCCCATTTCGTTGAGTTCCTCCACGTGATGGGGAAACTTCTACTGAACTTGGTCCCTCATGAGCCACTTGCCTTAGTGGAGGAGTTGGTCAGCTTTGATAACATGATACAGTTGGATCTTCGGTTGGTAAGTGTTCTTGATCTCCGTGTCCACGCTCTGATCAGTGGTGGCATATTTCATATGGTATGGGTTTAAACTTGTTGGTGTGAGTTGTTTTTCAATGTCAGATGTGTCCAGTAATGGTGAAAAGTATGGTCAAAGGCGGTCCACATTGAACACTGGGTGAAATTCAAGGAACGGTAGAATGTTGAGCTCGAAACAATTTTCCCCTAAAACCTTGGTTATGGTGTATGGCCCATATCAAAATGGTTGAAGCTTACAGTGGGGTTGGGATGGTTGTTGTTGTTGAGTATTAACCACTCCCTCATGGGGGAAAGGATCCTATATTAAGATAGTTTGTTGGTGTTTCCCTCCCTATCCCCTAGTATCCTGAATCCTTTTCAACTCAAGTAGTTGAAGACAATGATGGGTATAGTGACCATATTCCCCGCAAATAGTGAAAATCATTTTTCATTAGACATGTGTTATTTTTTTCCTTTGTGTGTTATTGTTGGTATGCTCTTGGTCTTGGTTTTGGTTGCAGTTTCCCCCAACCAGTGTCCATGGGAGGTGTTGCTGATTGTTGCCCCACTGTCTAGGATCCTCCTTTGGTTTTATTTTTGGTTTCTTCATAGAAACATTAGGTGGATTTGTTGTATTCACCTAGTAAAATGATGGTTGTTGTTGAGCATTTTAGGGTTGCAATAGAACAACCACTGCATTATTTTGAGCTGGGAGGTTACTCTATTTCTATATGGGGAAAGGGGAATATTGATTTCCCTACGCCTGATTGGCATATGGATTGTGGGAAGATTAAATTGCATTCGAATTCCTAGAGGAGTATTATTTTTCATGTGAGGGAGAATGTGGTCCTTCATGTGGGGGTTGATATTGGTTAACCCTGATAACCATATTCTACATCGGTATGGGTTGAAAAAAATAATATCTTGGTGGTGCAGTTTGGGTAGTGTCAAATGTTGGGCCGCTAAAAGAGTATCCAAGAAACTAGTAGGTGTTACTGGGTTGGTTTGGGATATGGACCCAATCAATCCGTTTGTAACATTGGATGCTCTTGGTGTCTCTTAATTAAAAGTTGGTAGGCGGGGGGCATCTAGAAAGATATGATAGATGTATCCAGATTTAGTGTATATAAGTTCTAATTTTTTAGCTTTAATGATGGACTATTCCTCATTTTTTGGGTTTGAATTTTCCACATATTTGGAGATGTCTGTTTAAAATGAGTAAGGACTTCCAGCCCCAATTCCTGTCAGATCAGGAGCCGGAAAAACGTGAGGAAAGCAGTGGCTATTGAACTAAATTTTTTGTGTGTCCCATAGGGATAACTTATGTACTACTTTGTTGTGGCCCTTGTAAGAGTATATTGAAAAAAATGAAAATGGATAGTATCTTATATGATTCTATTAGAGGAACACCACAGGTGAAAGGTCATGACATGTTTTCCAGGATCTTCTCCTTGTTTACCTTCAAATTTTGGAACATGCGAAGGTTATTTGGTAAGAATGGGTGGCCAATTGGGGCCATGTGCTATAGAGTCATTAGTTAACTGGATTAAATCAGGTAGATTTAAGGAAGTAAAAAATGGGACCTAAAATTTGTTCGCCATCGCGAAACAACTTTGAACAATTATATGTAAATGGGTCCCCTGTGGGGAAGTGTCAGGAGAACTACCCTGATGGGTGTCTCGTGGAATTTCTAGAGGAGTGGTATGTGGGATACCCAAAGGGGTAGCGTGTGGAGACCCTTGCAGGGTTGTGAAAGGTCTACTTTGACAGGGAGAAGTCCAAAGAAAATTTGCACCAATAAAGGAAGATTGCATAATGGTGGCTATGTGATGCCCTTTATGTCCTGGTAATGGGGGTAGGTTTAAAAAACATCTAGATCCATAGGGAGATGTGGGAATTAGGGGAATTTTGAGGTCTAAAATGGGCCTCCTAAGGAAATTATAAAATAATATTTGAAATAATAAAATAAGATTTGATTACATCATCAAAATTTATAAGGAAAAAAGGAAAAACTATTTTTTAACTCGTATTTTCAACTTATCTCCCTATGGGTTTACTCAAATTTCGAGCGGAAACACTAATTGGATGCAAAATTTGATTTCCCATCCAAGGAGTACCCATGTTTCATACTTTTGATCGACGCTACTACATGAAAAATGATAAATACATGAAAAACGTGATTGTAAACACATTTTTTCATGTATTTCTCATTTTTCGTGTGGTAGGGTACATTGAAAGTATCCAACATGGGTACTCCTTAGATGAGGAATTAAATTTTTCATCCAACGAGTACTCCCACTCGAAATTAGAGTACAAAATTAGAGAGATAAGTTGAAAATACGAGTTGAAAACATAGTTTTATTATTTTATTATTTTTCAATATTTTTACTTTTTTACTCCAAAAATGGTGAATCATCCCCCATGGTTGACATCGTCATCTTTAATCCTATTGGTTCTTATAAAGTTTATTTTTGTTGTACATTTTTCTTAGGAGGCCCATTTTAGACCTCAGAATTTTGCTAATGGGTACCCCTATGGTGTCGAGCAGTGTGTGTGTTACTTTGTGTTTTTTAAGGAAGGGGGTAAATATAAATGCAATAAAACCACATACATAAAGAAAAGAGAAAATAAAATGGTTAATTTCATTTTAAAATTAGGCTATGTGATGAAGCAAACAAAAATGGTTTTCGTTTGTTGTTTCATATGATAAAAAGTCACATTCAAACATAATCATCCTTGCCACACTCAAAGTAACTATCCTTGCAAAGATATCTTCTGATGGGTACTGGGGCAACATCCTGAAAGAACTGGTGACACTTTCCAGTAGCCGCATAATCGACCAAGGTAATGGATGAGGCTTCAATGCTTCCCACAGCTCCACCTATAGGGAAAGGTTGCCTTAGATTTTTTCCACTAAAGTTCCTTTATCTCATGTGAGCATCCAAGTCTTTAGCTTCTTGGTAGTCAGTTACTAGTACCAAGCACTAGATGGGTTGGGTAGCCCCAAATAGTACCGCGCACATTTTACCTAATCCAAACCCTCTTTGAATCGAGTTTTTAATATGCTCGATTATTATTTTCCATGAGGTAATTCAAGGATTTTAATCACCCTAAAATTAAATTTATATGTTTCACATATGTAACATGACCATGTGGATTATGGGATGCCTACCCCCAATGGTCGTAACCTGAACTATAAATTCTCTTGTGGCCCGTGTGGGGAGATTTAGTTGGTTCATGTTATGGTTTCTTTTAACGTCTTAATTTTTTTAGGGCGTGAGATGGTAAAAAAATGTAAGCTAAGTAAAAAAAAACTTCGTAAATTGGGTTCCTTCTCATTCAAGGACTACAAATGCTTAGTGTGTGGTGAAGTGATCATGCAAAGTGTGATTATATGTGAATATAGGATGATACTTTACTATATCCCCCTAGTTTCACTAAGTTTTGATTGTTCCTTGCATAAAAAATAAATTGTGTGAAAATAATAGGCCACTCACTCTTTTTCCTATTACACTATGTGGGTCTAAAGGGAGATAGGAAACTAAAGTTATTTAATAAGGAGTTCATATGCAATCCCAAGTTCGCCAAAAAGAAGCAAGGGAAGAAGAAATTACTTACCATTTGTATTGGCACTTGGCCCTAGTCCCAAAACTATTGAAATGGAAAAAATGCTTTGTTTAGTAATAATATTTGTGGATGATGGGCCAATTACTCCTTTACTAATTAAGATATATGTTTTGCAAAAACTTAGAAAAATAGTTTGATAAACATATGTGGAATTTGGCCACTTAATTTTCTCCCTAATTATGTTGTGTGTGTATTGCAAATAAAAATGAAAGATAATTCAATTGTTCTAGTAATAGTGGTTAGTAAAGAAACCAAGAAATCTAAACAGACTGTAAAACAAATGTAGAGGTGAAGGAAATTCATTAAAGGCTTCCAAGCACCTAAAAAAGGAGAAATTACAAGGTTGTTTTTTCTTTCTAGAAACCACATGGGTTTAGCTATGTATAGACGCGGTCATGCATTTGGATGAAAAAAAGGCATGTTGTTGACAATAAATTTTGAATTATGAAGCTTCTCGGCCAAAAATAGGTCCAAAAGGTTCTGCAAAAATTACAGAGAGATTTTGGGAGACTTGTAAGGTGGTTATACAGAGAAACGATCATGCAAATACAACCGTCAGAGAAAAGAAAAGAAACCAGTGGAGTCACCAATTTTGTAGTAGTTTTCTTGTAGAAATGGTGTACTAAATAACATCACCTTAGCAGTTGGTTGTTCCCTGCAAAGGAATACATATAGAGTTGGTGTTTTTAATGGAAAAACCTAGATAAACAAAGACTTGAAAATTGTGAATACAATTCATTTACAAACACAAACTAAACAAAGATATAAATACACAAATAATGCTTAATGAAGAAAAAAGTTGAAGAGAATTCTTTGAGATATGGTACTCAAAAAACCTCAGCAAGGAGGTTCCTTTCCTCAATCCCTTTGCAAGATTCTCCTCTCTCCCAAAATAAGTATGAAGACTATCTCAATGGTGGGCTCTTATTCTCTCACTAGGCTTATGGATTTCTTAGAGGCAATATGGCCAACATTATAATGATCTTATTTTCGTCGCTTCAACAATGAAATGTGGTGTTGCTATGATAAGAATTTTGCCAACATATCATTGTCTCTTCTTTTGGTTCTCCCATGTCTTGGTTATATAGATTTGTTTTTAATCCATCTTCCGTCTCTTGGTTCAAGAATGATAGTTACTCAAGAGTAGGAGAATATGACTCCATTGAGGGGTGCATATCTTCAAGGTGACTCAAATTCACTTATCCTTGACTGAAACATGTCAGGGAATCATCCTACAAGTGTGGGAAGTTTTTCCAAATCTATTGAGTCGCACTTTTCTTCGACTACGTGAATTTCGAAGAAAAAGCCATGTGGTCATATTTTTTCCTTGATATATGCCGCACAGTCCAAATTTTACACATGCAACCTTAGGATAAATTAATTTTTTTGAACTTCTATAATGTCTTCAGCTATAAAATATTTACTTGTACATTCTACTAGACGACCTTAGGTGTCTTTTAGAGTGTACATTTTTCTAGTGCTAACAGTGGGTGTTTCTTATTTTGGATCAAAAACCCCATATTGGCCTTTTATATATTCCTACAGTGGATCTCTTGAGAGAAAATGAATTTTGTGTTGGGGAAAATTATGGATGAATGTGCATTGTGATATGTAATGATGGCAAGTACATTGCAATCCTTTGTCACTTAAATTAATTTGGATAGTGTCACATTTATAAAATAATAATAAAATGATATGGGAAATAGGTATGCTAGTCAAATTTCTTGAGTGCTTTCTAGTGATATGTAACCTATGAAATGGACACTCAACAAAATATCAAGCATTAAAAGAAGTAAATTCAATTAGACAATGGTATGAGGAGGATAGGGCCTGAGGTAGATGCACATGATTTCCAAAAAAAAAAAATATTATAGAGTTTACAATGCATAGCATAAATTATATGATATTCAGTTGTGATTGTTGAAGCGAGGGATTGGGTGGGAGGGGAAGTGATGCACATGGATTATGTCACACTTGGTAATATTCCCAATTGTTCCACAAGATAATTGTAATATTAGAGTTCTTAATTTTCATAATTAATTAAGTAAATAAGAGGGTGGTGTTAGGTTCCCGTGATTTGGGAGATTGATGGACCAAATGATGGAGTAACATCAAACCAATCTTTGGAGCCCTAGGACCTAGCCTTCCTAGACTCAGAGAGGGCTCTCTCTAATGAAGCGAAGAATGTGAGCTTGTTCGCTTAGTTTGTTTAGATTTTAGGCTAGTTGTTAAGAGTGTTTGTTTGTTTGTTTTTTAGTTGTTTGGGGAAAAGCTGATCAAGTGGATAAAAATAGAACAAGAAAATGAGATCAACTAGGCTATGGTGTCAAAAGCAAGCCGAGGATGTCAATACAATGGGTAGGATGTACTGTAGGGCCAATTTAGTATAGCGAATGGATATTTTAGGTGGTTTATGAAGTGAAATGAACATCAAGTTGTGCAAGACAAAGGGATCTTAAGCATAAATAGTTTAAACAACAAGAATTCATCTGGTAGGGCTAACCATTAATCACTATGAATCAAACTCAAACTGATAGATGCATAAAATAAACATTCAGGTGATGCATAGAAGTATAAGACCCTCTAACTTTGGGAAAATCACCTTCAGTGGTTGAGAACACATGTAAGACAAACCAACAGCTCAAGATGTGGAAAGGAAAATCCTAAGCAACACATTCAAAATGATGAGAAATTTGAAATAAGTCTGCAAGTATAGGCAGAGGGCAAGATCGAAACAAGACCTCTCTGATTTAACCTAGACAGTCAATACTTCAAAGGAGATTTCTTTAATGAGGTTTAAACAGCTATGAGTAAGCAGGGCATACCATGAATCAAACAATATAGCATGTCATATTAATCATTAAGGAAATAAATAACAAGTTCCTAGGGGACCAAAGGGCAATTAAGAATCTTTTGACCTGACCAAGAAGGATGAAAACAAAGAAGCTGTAATGAATCAAGAAAATTCATGAGCCTCCATGGGCATACCTCAAAATATTATTTACTAGCCTACAACAAGCAAGAAACATGGATACATATGTGAAAAACTAAGAAAACATAATTGAAAAGAAGAAAAATACCATTTACCAAGCCATGGAATCCTGCACATAGATCCTCTCCATCATCTAGGTAAGCAAGTCAAGCTATTCACTCCATAAAACAAGTTTGATCATCAAAACTCATAACATATATTGCTCTAAGCTCAGTCAAGTTATTAAGATCTTCAAAGTCCAGCTTGTTGATCAACTCTTCAACCAACAATATTACAATGATTCTCCATGAGTTATAAAAGAGAATGAGAAGATAAGCTTCACAAAACTGAGTAGAAGCTCATAGGCTAAAAACAAATATATGATTTTGTCCTTGAGGCTTTGCAAAGCCCAAGGCACAAAATATCTTCAAAATATCTATAAAATGCTTAAAAAGGAAAAAATATTGACTTTTCATTACTGAAAATGGCTAATAAAGGCCTAGCGCACATTTGGCTAAGCCACTTCAGAAAACTGTCTTTTTGCCAAAATGCTACAGGAACGTAGCAACATAAAATTGCATGTCTTGCAGACCACTTTTGAGGGACTTCTCGATGTCGAAACGAGACCCGTGATGGCTCGTTGGAAAGCTCTGGATGTATACTTTCTGTAACCACTTTATTTTGACCAAAAGTATGCAAGGAAGTCTTTCAAAAGCTGAACTGAGTGAAAAAAAACCAGAAAAGTAGCCCTTGCTGATATGTGAGGCAGAAAGTCAAAAAATCATTGTTTTCCGCCTCTTTGGGGGACCAAAACACATCCTTTGAATCTGAGATTTTCTGAGGAGATGCCCTTGAATTTAATGCATCTAATGATACCACTCTCAACATGTGAGGATGCTCCAAACAAAAATGGTGGCGCCCATGAATTTCTGCAATTAAGCCCAAAAATGTCAAAAAACAAAATCTTGTCAAAAATTGCTCAATTTTGGCGAGCAAACCCCTCATGGGTTATTAGAAACATGTAAGGAATATAAGGCCAATATTTCAAGCGCTGATGTGCCTTTTTCCATTTTTTCTACTGGGCACCTCTTTCGGGCAGCCTTGAGCCTTTCTTGAGCAAGCTTGAGCTTTTTTCGAGAAAACTGGTTTAACTTCTTGTAGTGCCTGGTCATCTTCTTTTGTAGACTCAAGTCTCTATTAGCTTTCTCTAATTTATCCTCCAAATTTTTGTTGGCCCTTTCAAGCCATGATTCTTTATGATTCCCTATTTCTTGGGCAAGCAAATGAGTGAGAGGATAAGATCGAACAAGGGCTGCCTCTTCTTCCTTCTTTTTCTCCAAAGCTTTCTTGAGTCCCATAGTTCTAGGCCTATTTCTCATTGGCTGCACTTTTTCTTCAGTATTATCAAATTCATCCATAAGCTCTTCAAGCTAGGTTCGTGCTTTGGAGGCTTCCCTTTGGTATTTGAAAGCTCGGGCCTCAAAAACTGCCATTTGACCACTCATTTGTTTGTTTTTCATCTGTAGAACATGTATTAAGTCTTTTGAGCTTTCTAGATCAGCTTGTAGGTCATGAATTGGGTCTTCCTTGTTTCGCAAAAGAGCCTCAAGGATTCTAGCTTCATTATCACTATCATCACTGTCTATCTATATGATATCAAACTCTCTTTCCTTTTCATGACTACTCTCCTCTTTTTCTTTCCCCTTGCCTTGGATAGACTTCTTGGTCCTCTTCCTCTTTGGAAATTCAACAATGCTCTTTTTAGGCAGTTTGCCTCTAATCCTTAGCGCTCTTGTGACATTGCTAGTCATTGCTAGAGTGGTCTTCTTCTTTTTTGATCTAGTGTTTCTAGGCTTAGCCACTTTTGGAGGAAGAGTCATGGCCCCTTGCCTAGGAGAGGCAGCTAGCACATGCTCTTGGCTGTGTTGAGGAGAAGATAGAAGATGTTTATCTACTTGTGTTTGCTCAACTTGGGCTTTTACCTTGCTGCCTCCATCATCATTTGCTCCAGCTTCATATTTTTCACTTTTTTCTTCTACTTTAAGATTTATTTGTTTTTCTTCACCACTGCTTTTCTCATGGTCACTAATTTGTTCTTTTTGCTCCATGCTGCCCTTTTTGGAATGCTCACTATTTGGTGTTTGATTTTCATCATCATTACTTTCTTGAGGGCTATCTTGTTTCTCATCATAAGTGTCTTTTTGAGGACTGTCATGACCCTCATCATCATTGTTTTGGCTGCCACTTTGTTTGTCATCTTGAGGACTGCTATGCTCATCTCTGTCCCTGCTTTCTTCATGACTGTTGTGTTCTTTTCCTTCACTGTTTTGTCCCTCATCACCCTCATGCTCACTACTGTGTTGGCTGCCATCATGTTCCTCTTCATGACTGCTATGGTCACCGTCAATTTTTTCATCCCCACTATCATGCTTAGATTCTTTTCTTTGTCCCTCATCATCAATATTTTGCTTTTTGTCACTTTGCCCTTTTTCATCACTAGTTTGTTTCTTGTCACTTTTCCCTTCTTCATCACTTTTCTATTTCTTGTCACTTTTCCCTTCTTCATCACTTGCAATCATAGGGGATTTTGGTCTTTTAGGAGTGGATCTACTAGAAGAAGGAAAAACATGATGAATGGATGGTGAGGAAGGCGCATGAGATGAAGAGGCAATGGAAAAATCAAGATGTGAGATGAAAGAGTCCCAAGAAACTCCCTCTCTCTCAAGTTGATGGAGGATGATGATACTGATAAGGGAATGATGAAATAGAAAAGATTGTTGTTGAGCTGAGGGCTTCTTTTGGATAGTAGAGGCCATCTTGTCAATGCTTCTATAGAGGAAGAAAGGTAGGTTCAGCAATTGAGTTCTTGTGAAATGCATCAGAAGCCTGATGTGATAGGCATAAATCCAGGAAAACCTCCCTTCAAATGCGAAATACTTCATGATGACTTTCATGAGGGGGCATAGCTACTCAAAAAGTGGGAAAAGGGGAAAATAGCTTGGCAAGCGTCCTGATGGTCTGGTTTTAGAAAGGGTTTGTAGTGATTCAGATCTAGGTATGTTTGTTTGAACCACTTTTCTCCTACATAGGGGATCTTGGTAGCTTTGGAAATAGCCCTAGGAGAGAGTTTGAAATCTAGACCTGCTAGATGGACATGCTTCCCTTGCAGCCTTAAAGCAAACAAATTTGTCAAAGGAAGGTGACTTTTTACTTCTTGGACATTTTGGAAAAATTCCAAGCACCCTACTTCATGAAAATTGAAGAGTACTGAAGGAGATTCATCCACTTCCTGAGTTGTAATAAGCTCGTACCTATTGTGATACCCACTCCTGCAGTCCTTATTTGGAGGAATTTTTGCTTCTGATACCGTTCACTGATTTACCAAGGAAAACTGTTCAAATGATCACTGAAATAGGTCCTCTACCAAAACACCTTTTCGTCCTTGCCAAAATTGAATTTGTCCTTAGTTGGAAAACAAGTTTTTGATAAGTGAAAGAAAACTCTCTTCTTATGAACTGTGTTGTGATCAAAAGGCTTTTAATAAAATCTATTTGAGGTTTATAAAGACAAGTTCCCTTTGGTTTTTGACACTAAAAATCTTCTCTTCTTAATTACTGCCTTTTCTCTGTTTTTAATCAAAGAGGGCACCCCTAAAAAACACTATTTTTTTCCCTTGAGTAGTCATTGTTTCTCTTTGATGATCACTGTTTTATTAAGGCTAGAAAAACAATCCTTTTTGGAGGAAGATAATTTTGTTTTATCAAAACATTAGTCTCCCTATCATTGATTAAAAGGCCTTCTAAACAAAACTCTGTCCGTCTTTAATGATCATTGTTTCTCATAAAGGAAAACAAGGTTTTCTTGATGAAAATAAAACCACTTATATGACTGTGTTCCTTTTCACAAATGTGAAAATAGATTTATTTTTTACTTATGAAGATAGACTTCCTCTCCCTTTATCATAACAAATGCTTGGTTCTGTGTAGGACTGATTTTTCTTTTGAGTAGTCAATCTACCTTTATTTTAAGCAAAAAAAGGTGTTCTTGAAATCACTATTGTTTTCCTTTAAATCAAAATTGGGCCAAGAGTTGTAAATACCTTTGAAAAAATGTGTTCTGCTGTGTTTGGAGGTGAGCTTGTTGTGTAAAATTTGATCTTGGCACCTTTGAGAACTCCTTTGAGTATGGGCCCAGGCTGGCAGAACCCTCGTTCAGAGATGGTTATTGGGCGCCCGTTGAACGTTGAGCTGGCCTGGACGGGAAAGAAAAACCTGTGTTCAGAGATGGTTGGTGTCAACCCGGGGGGGATTTAACAGAAACAACCGCATTCAAACTTCGTTGATGTCGGCCCAGGCGGGGTTGAATGGAAAAACAATGTGTTCAAACTTGGTTGATGTCAGGCGGGCTCTGAATGGGCATAAACGCGTCGCGCTGATGTTGTCAGGTCGGCCCTGGGTGCCCGTTGAACGCCGGCATAGGTGTGCTGCACAACCGCACAGGCACGCTACGCCTATGTGTTAAAACTTCTGTCGGATTCCTACAGGCGCGCCATGCAACTGTACAGGCCTGCCGCGCAAAAAACCAAGCTTAAAAAAAATTCAAAATTTGCTCAATACCTGTTTCTTCCTCAGTGGCTCGGTTTGCAAAGTGAAAAATGAACGTTGGCTCTGTGCCCTTTATACTTTGTGAGGCTTTTTAAAAAAAAATCCTCTTCCCTCTTTAAGAATTTGAAAACCTTTTTAACATCAGCACTTTCTGTTTTGAAAGGTGACTTGAGTATTATGTCAAGGTCTTGTAACTGTTTTCCTTTTCTAACTAATTTATCTCTTCTCAACTGTCTTTTCCATAATGCTCTTATGGAGGTCCTTTTCAACCTAAATAGTTGCCCTGTGGAACCTTTTCTCATTTACCAAGGTTATATCATTCAAGAGTCACCCTAAAAAACTCAACCACATCCTTTCAAAAACACTATGTATTCATTGTTTCATGAAGAGAAGAAGGTCCTGAAAATTTGTTTTTCTTTGATTTGTCAACAAGGGAAGTTATCGCAAAAACTACTATTGCAGCCTCTCAAAACCATAATGCAAATCCTCTACTTTTTTTGTTCTGAAAAGATCATTAAGGGAAAACAGTGACCCAATACATCACCTAAAAGGGGCTAATAAAAACATTCCCACTGCAGCATTTTGAAAACACTATGTGTCCATTGTTTTATGAAGAGATGAGGCCTTTGAATCATGACAGCTAGTTCATAGTGTAAGCATTTGGAGAGATGATCCTCTACCCTTTTGTGAAGGAGGACATTGTTGAAGTTTTTCAAACGAACCGCTCTCTTCCCATGTGACTTTGCTTATGGCAAGTGTCCTTATCTCAAAGCATTGTGAAGCTTTTTAAGAGTGAATTACATGATCAGGGAAATGATGAGGTTTTACTGTTAGGCAGCTTGTATTAACACTTTCTCCGGACTGTGTATAGAACTTCTATTTGTATTGAAATAAATCCCTTTGGTGCTCTCCATTTTTTATCCATTGGAGGGGGTATCTTGGATAAATCATAAGGGATCTGTTTAAACAAAAAATATGTTCTTCCTCATAAACCACCTGGGTGGATTCTCTTTGTATTCAGTTGCAGAAGTCAGTTTAAAATCAAGCTTGGTATAATTCCTTGGCCATTCAGATGGGGCTTCTTTTAGTCAAAACTCCGGCCTCGGATTATACTTAGAAGGAGGCTTTTATAAATAGAAAAACAAATATTTTTAGCACCATTATGTCACTGCTTGATTTTGATGCAACACAGATCTTTCAACCTATAAACTTTCACTTGCTCCACCATTATTCCTCAACTAGTCTTAACAACAGAAAACCTTTTTTAAACACAATTTTAGACCTTGCTATGCATCTTCCGTTCATCCTTGGAGGAGGTGGCACACAATAGCTTCAGAAATCACTTAAAAACATGTTGGCCCTCTGCTTGTTTATGAAGGAGGCCACAACAATGTCTTCCTAACCCTCTACTTTTTGAAGGAGGTTTGTCATTTTTCTTCTAACCATCTACTTTTTATGAAGGAGGTTATCACTGTGTTATGCTCTGTATGCTTTTTTGAAGAATTCCAATAGGAAACAAAGTAGAATTTGACATTCACTATTGGTAAAATCACTTGAAAATCATGTCCTTTTGCTTTATGAGGCTTTGTCTGAGATGCATATATCCTTTTGTAAAATATCACTGGGAACACAAAACCAGAATAAATTTGATTTGTACATGGAGAATGTTTGCTGCTGGGTATCATTTAATTGTCTTTTCCCTTGACTGTGTTGTCAGAGGTTTATTGAAATTGCCTTTGACTACTTTTCAAAACCTAGTTTCAAGGTAACATAAGAAGCAGCTGTCTTCTTATGCCCTACATGATAATGAATTTTGGAAAGATTATGCAGAACTGATGATTAGCATTACTCAGTCCTTGTTATTCATTTTGACTTGATGAGTGATCTTTATTCTTCAGGCAGCCTCTAGATTTATAACATGTACACTTGTTGTTCTTCACTTTACAGCTCTCTACCTACTCATTGATGGCAAATGATCCAGGTGGATATTGGTGGTCACCCGCCTATTCCACTTGGGGCCCCACCATTGTCTCTTTTAGTTTTTTAGTTTCGGCTCAACTTACTATTTTTAGTAGTTTTTTAGGTCCTAAACTTCTGGAGCCGTTTTTAGGCCTTAAATGACGTTTTTTGGGAAAATTTGTATTCCTCGGATAGATATTTATAACGAGGTATGGTATGCATCAAACGGAGATTGTATGCCAAATTTACACCCCTGGGAAGTTGAAACACCAATTTACCCAAACGGGGCCCATAGTTTTGGCGCTTCATCTCCTAGGGTTAGGGTTTTGGCTGTTGAGGATTTCCCATTGTGTCTAAATAATAAATAGGCCCTCGAGCCTCATTGTAACTCAAATTGGAGGTGTGTAGCCATCACATCTCTTCTTAGAGATTCGCTACTAGCACCCTAGCTATTTTATTTCCATTATAGCTGTAAGTTTATTTCAACCATTCTTTTATTAATGAAATGAAGCATTATTTCCGCTGCATCTCTATGTTCATGGTTATTTATGTATTTTGTTGCGTTACTGCATAAAATCCGGATCGGTGGTATCAGAGCGGTCTAATTTTACTCGATCTTTCTTTGCATGTCCCTAATGAGGTCGGGGTATAAGGAGTTAGGGCTCAATCTGGTGGAACCCTTACAAGATCAGCCTCGCAAACCCCGAAGGACACCCATGGGGGATGAAAAGAAAGATGAGGGAGCAGGATATCCTATCAAAATATTTCTTGAGGAGGCCCTTGAAAAACAAAGGAACGCGATGATGGATAACTTTGCCCAGATCCTTCAACGACTGCCCACCGGCGGTGCATCTGCATCCAACATCCACTCTAGAGGTGCGACTCCTTTTAAGGTACAAGTAAATTTTGGCATTCCCATATTTGAGGGTCAAATAGATGCAGATGCCATAGATAGATGGTTGAATCTATTAGAAGGATATTTCTCAGTTCATGACTTCTCCAACAGGGAGATGATTATTTTTTCACTCCTCAAAGCTGCCCCCCATGTCAAGGACTGGTGGGAAACCCACTTTGAGAAGAAGGATGAGACAGAACCCTCTCTATTCTCTATTGTACCCACTTGGAATTCTTTCCGAGATGCCATCAAGGAACAATACTATCCTTTGGGGAGCTATGAGGACAAGTACACACAATGGACCAAACTGCGACAAAAAAGGGATCAAGATGTGCATGAGATGACGAATCTGTTCCATACCCTGCGCACCAAGTTGGGTATCAAAGATTCAAAGAAACATTTGGTGCTAAAGTATTTCAGTTGTCTGCACAGATACATTCAGGAGGAAATGGACTTCCTTGACATCTCCTCGCTTGGTACAACATACCGATATGCTACCAAGATTGAGCAGAAATTCAAGCAGAAGAAGCGAGACTTTGGATCTACGAATCAAAAGCAAGGGAAGGGTGCTCCCAAACCGTATAACAAAGGAAAGAGCCACGGCATGGTGACTCAAGACAGCCTGTCGAAGCCACAAGCAAAGAAAAACACCGCAAAGCCAAATAAGGACACAGGAAATTGGTGTGAGTTCCATAAGAGGTCCACTCACAACACAAGTGAGTGTCGGGCCAAGCAGTCGCTGGTGACCGAGATGAGGGCTTCTAAGTCAGATGCATGCTCCGACTCTGAATCAGAACCTGACAAGGGGATGGCAAAGAGAAACAAATTATTGATGCGGAGCCCAATGCCACTGTTGCCACTACGAAGATCCAGAAGGAGGAACCAGAAAATCTAGAGGAGGAGGAACGTCTCTTCCACTCCCAGATGTGGTTAAAGGGCTCCCCAGTGTAGTTCATTGTCGACAATGGGAGCGAAAAGAACCTCATTTCATCAGGCGTTGTGAAGTGGTTGGGCTTTTCGACCACAATGCACCCACATCCATACACCATCGGGTGGCTTCACCAAGGACGAGATATCTGCGTCAACCAGCAGTGCCGCCTTCCCTATAGCATCAAGCCCTTCACGGATGAGGTATTATGTGAAGTTGCTCCTATTGATGTTTCTGAGGTATTATTAGGACAACCATACTTGTGGAAGTGTCATGTTGTGTATGAGTCTCGGCCTCGCGCTATTATTGTTACTTTGGGAAATAATTTGTACAAGATACCAGAGGTACCACCTCCTACCGCTATCTCTTTAGTTACTATAAAACAATGTAGTAAGCTCATTTCCCAAACCAGGAAATTTGTTTTCCTGATGATCCACCCCTAGGGCAAGAAGAAGGCTATGGCCACGACCTCTAGACAGGGCTCCTCTGCACGACAACAACAAATGGATAAGGTTGTGGAGGAATACGGGGACATCTTCACCTCACCCACAAGAGTTCCTCTGCACTGCCAGGTCAAGCACCCGATTGATCTGACCCCAAGTGTGCTGCTACCCAATGGACCAATCTATCGACGCTCTATTCTGGAAAATGATGAAATCAAGAGGCATATTCAAGAGCTGTTGCAGAAATGTCACATCCAACCAAGTTCATCGCCCTATGGGAGCTCGATCGTGTTGGTATAGAAGAAGGATGGGATGTGGAGACTCTGTATTGACTATCGGGCGCTAAACAAGATCACTGTCCAGAATAGGTACCTGATCCCACGGATTGATGACCTTCTAGACCAACTCAAAGGTGAAAAATATTTCAGCAAGATCGACTTGAAGTCTGGGTATCACCAGGTACCAATTGAACCCTCCGATGTGTGGAAGACTGCTTTCAAAGCCAATGAAGGCCTTTTCGAATGGCTGGTCATGCCTTTTGGGTTGACTAATGCTCCCGCAATCTTCATGAGGATGATGGACGACATCTTGCGGCCATTCACCAACTCATTTGTAGTTGTGTAATTGGATGACATTCTGATCTTCAACAAGACTTGGGAAGAGCACCTTCACCACATCCGACAAGTCCTCCAAGCACTGCGGCAACACAAGTTGTGTGCCAATTTGGAGAAATGCACTTTTGGCATGACCCAGGTTCAATATCTGGGATACATTATTGATGAAAGGGGGGTGCATGTGGATCCAACCAAGATCCAAGTCATTCGAGATTGGCTAGCCCCAACCACTATAACATAGCTTCGCATCTTTCTAGGTCTTGCTAATTTATATCGTAGGTTCGTGTTGGGATTCTCTCATATCACTTGGCCCTTGAGTCAAGTTACCAAGGGAGGAGTGAGAGAAAAATTATTTTGGTCGAAACCTCAACAGAAGGCGTTTACAGAATTTAAAAATCGCCTTTGTTCTGCCCCCGTGCTCACATTACCAGACTTGAAACAACCATTTGAGATCAAGACAGATGCCTCTGACTATGCTATTGGGGCAATTCTTACTCAACAAGGACACCGAGTGGCATATCACAGCGAGACATTGTCTGACACAGTTCGCAAGTATCCCACTTATGACAAATAAATGTATTCCATTGTGTA
This sequence comes from Pinus albicaulis, assembly GCA_034641835.2. Lineage (NCBI taxonomy): Eukaryota > Viridiplantae > Streptophyta > Pinopsida > Pinales > Pinaceae > Pinus > Pinus albicaulis. The sequence continues at coordinate 1,039,718,366 of CM076579.1, forward strand.
AGCTTGTCGACAATGGAAGCATTACATTTTGGGAAAGGAAACAATCATCCACATAGACCACCAGCCCCTGCAGCTCATACAGACACAAGGGAAGTTGCAGAATGATTTCCATCAGAAGTGGTCCACATATCTGCAACAGTTTCATTTGAACATCAAGTACAAGAAGGGTAGCACCAATAATGTTGCATACTGCCTCAACCGACCACCGATCGTGGCGCTTACCACCGTTCTCAACTCTTGTGGGCATGAGACTTCTGATTGGCTGCTTCTCTACGAGAGTGACCCAGAATTCGGCCACACTTACAAGGCACTCTTGGGGGGTACACAAGTTCGAAATTATCACTTCCAAGATGCACTTTTATGTCACCTGGGACACCTTTGTGTTCCTTCAAGCGAGCGTGCCAAGATGATATGGGAAGCACACTACAGTAGATTCATTGGGCATTTCGGGGTCGAGAAAATAGTAGCTATACTGCAGAAGTATTTCTATTGGCTGAACCTTCGAAAGGATGTCGAGAAGCACATCATATCTTGCACTGCCTGTGCCATTGCCAAATCGACCATCAAGAAGCAAGGCCTATATACTCTGCTACCTACCCCTAGTCGACCTTGGGAATCAATCTCCATGGATTACATGTCAGGTCTGCCTTCTACTAAGCATTGAAATGACTGTGTTTTCATGGTCATCGACAAGTTCTCGAAGATGGCCATAATGGTGGCCTGCAAGAAGAATATCACAGCAGAAGCCACTGCTAAACTCTTCTTTGAATGAGTGTGGGTGCACTTTGGGATCCCACAGTCTATCATATTAGATCGGGATAGCAATTTCCTTAGCACATTTTGGTCTTGCCTCTGTTCAATGCTAGACACCAAGCTCACCAAGTCCACAGCTTTCCATCCCCAAACATATGGCCAGACAGAGGTCGTCAACAAAATGATTGTACACATTATGTGCATGTAAAATTTAAAGCATCCACGCACATCGGACAAGAGCCTCCCCTATGTACAACATAGTTATAATCGGGCTCTCCATAGTTCAATCGACCATAGCCCCTTTCAGGTGGGCTTGGGATTCTAGCCACTATGTCCCATTGACGTAGCCATGCCATTTGCGGCTACTCAGGCCGATTCAGCTTATGTCCAGTCTAAAGTCGACGAAGCAAATAGCTTCATCAAGTGCATTCAACACATCCACCAATAGGTTCATGACATATTGGACAGAGCCAATGTTAAGTACAAGCAACGCCATGATCAACACCGGGTGCCACACAACTTCTAGGTGGGCGAAAAAGTATGGCTACATTTGCAGAAGAAGCACCTCACTGGACCCCACTACAAGCTTTGCCCGCTCCGATACAGGCTGTACACCATCACCAAGGCTGCAGGGAACAATGCCTTCGAGCTTAGTATTCCACCATTCCTTGGTCTGCACCCAGTATTCAATGTGGATCGCCTTCATCCTTACTTCCCACCTCTACTGGACACCTCTGACATTGCAGAACAACTCACACCAACAGAGTTAAACCCAGACTACATGGAACAGGCCACCACAGATTGTATCATGGACATGCAAATCAAGAACACTCGCCAACAAAAGATCCAACTATATCGGGTTGTCAAAGCTGGCCAACTCCTGCACCAAGGAAAGTGGTTCACCAGGGACCAACTTCAGCATAAATTTCCTCATCTCATGGTGGAAATTAATGCAATGAGGACCATTGCTTCCTAAGGGGGGAGGAATGATCCAGGTGGATATTGGTGGTCACCTGCCTATTCCACTTGGGGCCCCACCATTTTCTCTTTCAGTTTTTTAGTTTCGGCTCAACTTACTATTTTTAGCATTTTTTCGAGTCCTGAACTTCCGGAGCCGTTTTGAGGCCCTAAACAACTTTTTTTGGGAAAACAGAGAGCAACATGGGTACATGGATTGATTTTTCTCATTCAAAATTTATAGTCCTCAGATAGATATTTCTAACGAGGTATGGTATGCATCAAACAGAGATCGTATGCCAAAGTTATGCCCCTGGGAAGTTGAATCACCAATTTACCCAAACGGGGCCCATAGTTTTGGTGCTTCATCTCCTAGGGTTAGGGTTTTGGTTGTTGAGGATTTCCCATTGTGTCTAAATAATAAATAGGCCCTCGAGCCTCATTGTAACTCAGTTCATAGGCCTGTAGCCATCACATCTCTTCTCAGAGATTCGCTACCAACACCCTAGCTATTTTATTTCCATTATTCTTGTAAGCTTATTTCAGTCATTCTTTTATTAATGAAATGAAGCAATATTTCCACTGCATCTCTATGTTCATGGTTATTTCTATATTTTTTTGTGTTCCTACATAAAATCTGGACCAACAAACCTTTTCAACATGAGAGACCTATTTGAACTTGTCCCTTTTGCCTTCATTTGCATACTGATCATCATTCAATTACACCCCTGCAGAGATGTAAAAACAGATGCTTTGGAACCTTGGAGAGCACTTTTGGTGTTTCATGGAGATTTTGCCCGATCTAATTATTTTTCTTCAGACAGTGACAAACCTTATCTTTTACAGATTTGGATCTTTGTTGGAATTCTTATGGAATGAGACAAAGTGACCTCTTAGTGGTGTGTGACCTATGGATAGAGCAATGCTTGCTTTGTAGAAAAGGAGATAATTCATGGTTGACTGGTACTAGACAGAGGCTTTTTGGCCTAGGATATCTTAGCCAAGGAAAAACTCCCTAAACACCACTATCTAACTTAGGGACAATTTTGACAAATTCTGAGTGTTTTCTTAGGCATGATCATATTTTCAAATGAAAAGATGACGAGGGATAGAGCTGCAGAGATTTTTTCAACCTTTGGATAGTGAATGGCATGAGAAACAAGGGTAAATGACAGCAGATAAACTGAGCTAAGACAACTCTAGACAGGGATATTTTGCTAAAACCAGATAGGACTTGACAACTGGGGTTTTTTCTCATCATAGACTGATAGGAAGGGGTAGGAGGACAAAAATTGTTTTGGGGTGTTTTCTAGATGACAGATTTGACAGTTTTGAGATCAACTTCTAGAAAAATTAGCTAAGGAAACTAGTCATCAACAACAGGTAAAAAATACTGATGACTAACAGTGGCTCCATTTGGGGAGGGCAGCTCCTTTTCAGGAGGTGTCTAGAACTGCAAATCTCGGGCTTGTGAAGGCCAGTGCCTTATCCATTGGCACAAATTTCTTCCTTTCTTGATGCTATTTCTGAAATTTGACAGCATGATTAGCATCAAAGTCATCTCTACCTACCCAACTATATTTCCTAACATTTTTTCTTCTTTTAGGTGCATTTGAACTAGCAACCCTTTGACATTATATTTTTTGAAAAAAAAAACTATCTAATGCTACACTTATATCTTCCGGGAGTTTAGATTAAATTGATGAACTCCTTTGTTTCTCTACCTATACTACGATCGACTGTCAAGATTAAGCTATTTGAGAGGATTTCATTCACTAGTCTAAAGCATGAAATTGAAAAATGATCAAATTAGGATTAGACAATTTGATTTGTCATGCGTTTGTGGCATAAAAACAAGCTGCACACAAACATTATTTATGTACAAGATGAAACTCAGAAAAATCAGGGCCAAGATATACAAATTGTTTTTCATCCCTGTTTTTCTCTTTGGTTCTTTTTTTTAGCATGCGGAGCCAACATTCTTTTCCTAATCTACTTTCTTTGACAAGTCAAGCTTACACAATTTGACTATCATCTCTCTCACTAACTTATCAGCAATCAATTTAAAACATGTTCAGTTATGATTAGGCTAGATAATTGAACAAGATATCTTTTGAGCACTAGTAGTGGCATTTAGACTTGCACACTTTCAGCATGACTATTTTTTTTGAGTGTGGGGCTTTTCATGGTGTTTCAAAACCACCCTCTTTTTCTACTTTTCTACTGCTTTTGTATTTTTTATTTTTTGATTTATTTCTTCAAGCAATGGTATGTACAATTATTGAAAAATCTGAAACTAGAACTCTTGACGGAAGTAATTCTTTAGTGTCCTGCCATTGACGACAGGACTGCGAAACACTTCATTTCCATCAAGCTCCTGTAAAAAGAAAGCATTTTTCCCTCCAACTGAACTGATGATAAATGGCCCTTTCCATAAGTTTTCTAACTTACCATGCTTTCCTTTGTCTTCTCTTCTTGAATCCTATTTCAGCACTTTATCTCCAATCTGAAAATCATTTTCCTTGGTCCTTCTGTCAAATATCTTCTTCACAATTTCTTGCACCAGCTATGTTTTGTTGTAGACCTATTCTCTTATTTTTTGCAAATGGATGTTTTGATTTAGTCTCCTTTGCATATCATTTTCTTCTATTTGTATTTCTTGTAACAACTTCATCACCGGAACTCCTAAAGATGTTGGAAGCATAGCATCCATGCCATACACTAACTAAGGAGACATACCAATTGATTTCTTGGTAGTTAATCTATCAGCCCATAAAGCATGTACCATTTTTCCATGCCATGCCTTTTGATTTTTCTCCAGCATCTTCTTTATGATATTGACAAGACTATTATTTGAAGATTCGGCCAACCCATTGCCTTGACGATAATAATTTGTGGAATGTCATAATGTGATATGATATTTGTAATAGAAATCAACCATCTTTTTGGATGAAAAGGCAATTGCATTATCAGTGATAATTTTCCTAAGACAACCAAATCTAGACAAAATATTGGTTTATAGGAACTTGATGATAACTAAATCAGTGGCATTTCTGGAGGGGATGGCTTCTATCCACTTGGTAAAATAATCGGTAGCTATGAGGATCCATTTGTGCTGAGCGGATGAAGAAGGGTGTATCTCTCCAATAAAATGTAAACCCCATTGTTTAAAAAGGAGCTTCGACAATGATCGGATGCAAAGGCAAAGGTAAAAGTTTTCTCTTTCTGTAAAAAATTTGGCATTTAGGGCAAGTTGTGACAAATTTATGTGTATCAGGGAACAAGGTAGGCCAATAGTAACCGAATCTAAGAATCTTATTGGCTGTAGTTTTCTAGTAAAGATGGCCCCCACATTCTCCTTCGTGTATTTCATGCATAATTTTTTCTGCATCATCCTTAAGCAAACATTTGAGTAATATACCAATAGGATTTTTCCAATACAAAACTCCATCAATAATGAAAAAATTCAAAGATTTTTGTTTAAGAAGTCTTTCTTTTATCTTTGATAAATCAGGGGGAGCATTAAGATAAAAAAAAGTACATAAATAATATCAGCATACCAAGGTGAAATTAAAAATGCCTCCTCAACATAAGGTGCTGTGCATTCTTCTTGCTCTTCCAGAGTGTCAAAAAAATTTATGTCTAATGCTTGGAGATTTGTTTCAGCCATGAGTTTTGCAAGCCCTTTCCCCTTAATCAGTTTAGTTGGTCTAATTTCTAAATCATATTCTAAGATTACTGCAATCCATTTTCCTCTTTTACCATCGAGATCTTGATTTAGAATGTCTTTGACAACTGTGTGTGGAACAAAAGAAATGACATGAGAATGTAAGATATAAACTCTGAAATCTTCCAATGCCTTTACTAATGCAAATGCCTTCTTTTCCATGATATTGTATTTTAAAGGGGCATCTCTGAGAGCTTCACTAAAGAAAGAAATAGGTTGTTCTTGCCCTATTTCATTCTTTTGCAGCAATACCGCAGCTATAATGTGTTCAAATGCGAATGAGAAAATGTAAAAGTCCTTGGTGAAATCGGGACTTATCAGAACAGGTGATTGGGTAAGTGCCTTTTTAACTAGTTCAAAAGATTTCTTAGCATCTAGATCCCACTTAACTCCTACCTCATTTTTCAACATGTTTGTGATGTTTCTTAAGAGTTCCGCAAGATTTGGGATAAATCTTCTCAAAAAATTTATCTTACCAATGAAAGATTGTAACTCTTTAATTTTTCTGGGGTGACTAATTTGTAATATTCCTTCAATCCTCTTGGGGTCTATTTTTATTCTGTTTTCAGAGATGATGTGACCCAAAATTTTTCCTTCTTCGAGACCAAATCGTGTTTTCTTGGGATTTAGAGATAAGCCACATCTCCTAAATTTTTCAAAGACTTACCTTAAATGAATCAGATGTTCTTCATCAGTTTTGGAATATACAATGATGTCATCAAGGTAAATGACTATAAAATAACCAATGTCTTCTGAAAATGGTATGCCCATGGCTCTTTGGAAAGTGGCTCCTGCATTCATTAACCTAAAAGGCATTTTAACATACATGAATGTGCCCCAAGGTGTGGTGAAAGCAGTTTTGTGTTGGTCACTAGGGAAAACTAACACTTGATTGTATCCAGAGAAACCATCAAGCAACAAGATTCTCTTAGAACCTACTACCTTCTGAAGTATGTGGTCCATTTTAGGCAAGGGGTAGTTATCCTTTAAGGAAGATCTGTTCAAATTCCTAAAATCAATGCAAAGTCTAATTTCTCCAGTTTTCTTTCTCATAGAAACAAGGTTTGAAACCCATTCAGAGTATCTAAGGGAAACTATGATTCCGACATCATACATTTTTTTGATTTCCTTCTCAACTAAAGGTAATAAGATGGGATTTATTCTTCTTAGATTTTTTTTGAATGGTTTCTAATTTTCTTTGAGGGGTATTTTGTGTTGAATGATACTTGTATCGTATGATTTCATATCTTGATATCCCCATGCAAAAACATCTTTGAATTCTGCAAATAGTTTGATGTATTTATGTTTTATGTTAGGAGGTAGATTTTTTGAAATCTTGATCATTTTTTGCTCTTGTATGTTCCCTATGTTGTATTCTTCTATGTTAGTCTTGGTAGATTCCATCTTTGGTTTCTTGGCTATGTCATTAAAATCAAAGAGTTCTTCTAATGGAGCAAGGCCTCTTGGTATAGTGTCATTTTCACAATGTAAAACATCAAGATCTCTTTGGTCTAAGTCTTCATTTGTTTGAGCTTTATGAGAATGAGTGATAAGATTTATATCAGCAAATGTAGGCAAATCCTTTTCTCCATCTTCATTCTTATCATGGTTTTCTTTCTTATAATCTAAGCATGATGGAGAGATCTTAAACTCATTTTCAGATTTCAAAAAGTCATTAATTTGTTGGTCATTTTCAAAAACCTGCCAATGTTTAATGTTATCAGGTATTATAGGCCAGTGTTTGACTTTGATGCAATATGGTTCATTCATAGATGGTATTTGGCAATTTCTTGTAGCAAAGGAAAGTTCATTTGCAAAGTTATTCTGGGCTCTAGGAATATAAATGAGCTCATATTTTTCGAAAGTTTTGAGAATGTCAAGGGCTGCATTTTTGTATTCCCTTAACCTAGGCTTCTTGGCAGAATATTCACCTTCGATTTTTTTAATCACAAGTTCTGAATCTCCCTGGGCAGAAACTTTCTTAGCAGCTAAGTCTTTGAGTAAGTGCAAGCCAAGAAGGAGAGCTTCGTATTCCGCAATATTTTTAGTACATTGTAATTCTAACTTGAAAGCATGACCCTGATTTGTGTTGTGTATCCAGATGCTAGCTCTTGCACTGGTTTTGCTACATGGTCCATCAAAGCTTATGTTCCAAAGAGTTTCTACTTCATATTTGTCACTAAGCTATTTTTCGGGGTTATCAGTGTGTGGATCATGATTTTCTTCTTTTGAGGAAAGATATGAATGTTTGGAAAGATTGAATTCTTCATAATTTTCTTTTATTTGTTCATTAATATTGCTATCATTGTACAGGATAAAAGAATCGAAATTTGAGTGAATGGAATAAACTGGGGTATTGTTTGGTCTATTTTGATTACTCACCATGTATTTCATATGAGTTTCCCAGTATAATTTCTTAGTTTGATTGAAGACCGGGATAGTGGCATATGACATATCCATTTGGATACTACCTCGTAACTTGGATCCCCATGACCTGGACAACAACATACCGTATTTCGGGGGAATGTATGCTACCACCACATCCATGAGTAGACTTTTAGTGGGTATTTTTGCTAAAGTAATACAAATATTGTTGATCAAACCTAGACACTTGACCCTACTCGAATCAAATGAGTATAATTATTTGTATGGTTTGGTTACTTCTAGGCCTAAACTTTCCATGACCACTTTAGGAATATGTTTATGCAAGGCACCAGAATCTAGCATAGCGCTATGTAGGATCTGGTCATGTACATTCAAGCTGATGTAAAAAGGAGGAGTGGTTCCTTCTTGATACTTTCCTTCTATCTTTGGTCCAAATAATAGTTCAAGAGTGTTATCAGCTAAGTGCAAAGTGTAGGTATCATTTCCTATGTTTAATATTTTCATAACCTGAGATTTATAGGAATTTTGAGCTATCAGTTCAGTTAGGGGCATATTTATTTTGATTTTAGCAATTTCCCCTTCGAAACTAAAAGATGCTTGAGCTTTTGACATGTTTGCATCATCTTTTTCAGCCATTACCTTCTCTACTGATCTGTCCTTTTGATTTTGATGTGGAGCTTTGTTCAGGATGGTACTTTCAAGAATTTTGGTGGAAGTGCTGGCACAGTTTGGGTTGATGTCTGATTGGCTAGTTTTGTCTTTTTTTAGATCATCTTTCTTAGCCATAACATTAACATTTTCTCCTGGTTTTTTAAGATTAGCTTCAGGAGTTTTCTTGACAACAGAATCTGAACTGTTCTTTTTTAAGTTTTCCTGGTTTTTCTTCGAGTTTTCTTGGTTTTTCTTACTTCTGAGATCATATTGCCTATGGAATTCCATTATGGAATTTTGTAGAACAATTTCAGGGTCTTCGGAATCTTCATAGTCAGTTTCATCTTGGTATGAGAAGAAGAAACCTTGTTCTTCTTCCGTGAGATAAACCTCACCCTCACTATTAGAGCCTATCAGGTTTAGATGATTTTCCTCAATATGTTCAATTTATATTTCTCCTTCATCAAGATAATTATCTTGGAAAGGAGGCCTGATTTTCTGATCATTTTCTCTTGGTTTGTTTTGAGGTGGGTCCCTTCTAAAGTTTTGATTCCAGTTTTTGGTTTGTGGGTTTGGCTGGTTGTCCCTAGGAGGTGTTCTATCACTGAGACTTATTCTTTCCATCATTCTTTCCATTTTTCTTTCTAGGTTGTCTATTTTGGCATCAGAAGAGGATGTAGAGGGAAAGGTTTCATCTCGGTATGTGACCTTCTTTTATGATCTCAGCCTAGCCCTCTTTTTAGCAAGGTTTGCTTCCGCACTAATAGCCCCCTTTTTCATTTCTTCTAGAGTTGTAGGTTCTCTTTATCTTAGCTAATATGTCATATCTAGATCAAAACCTTCTGGAAACTTTGCTAGAGCTAAGCCGGGTGGAGGTTTCATGTTAGGAGGGAGAGCGTGATAGACACTGTTGAATCTGGTACAATAATCTTGAACACTTTCTCTTGTGTTTCTCTAAAGAGTATTATATTCAGAGAGGAATTGAAGTGGGTTTTTCTTGATTTCCCATTTGTTTATGAAATTTTGGTATAATGACGGGAGATCATGTATGCTATGAGGAGCTAAGCCTTTAAACCATTTTTTAGCTTCGCCTCCTAGGCTTTGGGTGAACATTCTCATCTTGATGGTTTCTTCATCTAATTCCATGTAATCAAAAGCATCATTCATTCTATCTACATGTTGTTGGGCAGTAGTGGATTTAACCCTGGTGAATTGTGGGATCCTAGACTGATAATCATTTGGCAAAGGTGCCAAAGGCTGAGGTAACACTAGGGGTGCATACCATGCTGCCATGATGGGTGGTACTGGTAAATTTACAAGTGGAGAATTTGGTACATGAGATGAAGTGATTTGCACAGTGGTGTTGTGAGTGGGAGTGTTAGAGGTTCTTGGACCGACAAACTGATTTTGAGTAGACTTGGGATGGAAAGAGCTAAAGTGGTGGAGGAGCTGAAAATCAGGTGGAGTAGTAGGAGATGCTTCTTCGCTACAAATCTGCTGCAAATCTAAGGGATCAAGATCAGAATGGTCAAAGCTAGGCTATGACTTGGTTCTAAAAAGATTTCTTGTATCATGCAAGTCAAAAGTTTGGTCTAGCAAGGATGTAATATTTTCAGGTACAGATCTTGCTCTATGAAGGCTCCTATCAGTAGTTAAATTACTATTCTTAGAATTTTGCCACAAAATATTTTCTGGGTCATCAACTATGGTAGGAGGATTTGGGTCCGGATGAGATCTGGTATGAATTCTTCATGAAACCAGGTTTTCATATTCAAACTTTAGAGAGGTTGAAAATTATGAATGTTTTCAACAACTTGTCTTCTCTAAGTTTTGTCAAACTAGCTCAATATATGATTAAGACTTCTTAGAATATTCAAGGCTGTTTGTAAAGAAGTCTTATAATAGTTTATGGAATCTTATCAAAGTTTTCGAAAAGGCCTACTGGAGTCTAGTGGAGTCGCCAGGTGGATATTTTCGGTTTTTTGAGGATATATTGTCTATGTTCCACCACCAAAACTGATCTGAACAGTCAATCTAAAAAAGAAATGTTTTTGTGAGGTTATTTTCTGAGTTTTTAATGTGTAGTTTGATTTGTAAGAGTGTCCTAATTTTTTTTTCATCACTTAGCTAAGGTGATGAAACAAAGAGAGTTTACTCTAATGAATTTATCAATTGATTTTATGATTTTAATTTGAAGGACTAATGAGTCAACAAAAATTTGCTAGACAGTCATGAACTCAGAGAGTCTCACCATAATCATCGTTATGTCAGTGTGGCGATGAGGCGGCTGATAATCACTAGATATTCTTGAGCCAAGGGATTTCTGAAGTTCTAAGGTATACTTAGTTTGTCACTAACTTATAAAAGTCCCACCGTGATCGCCATTATGTTAGTGAGCGGGGGGATAAGTCCACAAGATAGTATTCTTAAAGTTTTTTGAAGTTTTAGGAAATTCTAAGTTTGTTTATCACTCAGAGTCCCACCGTGATCACCATTATGTTAGAGTCTCGTGATTTGGCAGATTGACGAACCAAATGATGGAGTAACATCAAACCAATTTTTGGAGCCCTAGGACCTAGCCTTCCTGGACTCAGAGAGGGCTCTCTCTAATGAAGTGAAGGATGTGAGCTTGTTCGCTTAGTTTGTTTAGATTTTAGGCTAGTTGTTAAGTGTGTTTGTTTGTTTGTTTTTTAGTTGTTTGGGGAAAAACTGATCAAGTGGATCAAAATAGAACAAGAAAATGAGATCAACTGGGCTATGGGGTCAAAAGCAAGCCAAGGATGTCAAGACAATGGGTAGGATGTACTGCACGACTGATTTAATATAGCGAATGGATATTTCAGGTGGTTTATGAAGTGAAATGAACATCAAGTTGTGCAAGACAAAGGGATCTTAAGCATAAATAGTTTAAACAACAAGAATTCATCTGGTAGGGCTAACCATTAATCACTATGAATAAAACTCAAACTGATAGATGCATAAAATAAACATTTAGGTGATGCATAGAAGTATAAGACCCTTTAAATTTGGGAAAATCACCTTCAGTGGTTGAGAACACATGTAAGACAAACCAACAACTCAAGATGTGGAAAGGAAAATCTTGAGAAACACATTCAAATTGATGAGAACTTTGAAATAAGTCTGCAAGTATAGGCAGAGGGAAAGATCGAAACAAGACCTCTTTGATTTAACTAGACACTCAATACTTCAAAGGAGATTTCTTTAATGAGGTTTAAACAGCTATGAGTAAGCAGGGCATACCATGAATCAAACAAGATATCATGTCATATTAATCATTAAGGAAATAAATAACAAGTTCCTAGTGGACCAAATGGCAATTAAGAATCCTTTGACGTGACCAAGAAGGATGAAAACATAGAAGCTGTAATGAATCAGGAAAATTCATGAGCCTCCATGGGCATACCTCAAAATATTATTTACTGACCTACAGCAAGCAAGAAACATGCAAACATATGTGAAAAAATAAGAAAACATAATTGAAAAGAAGCACAATACCATTTACCAAGCCATGGAATCCTGTACATAGATCCTCTCCATCATCTAGGCAAGCAAGTCAAGATATTCACTCCATAAAACAAGTTTGATCATCAAAACTCATAACATATATTGCTCTAAGCTCAGTCAAGTTCTTAAGCTCTTCAAAGTCCAGCTTGTTTATCAACTCTTCAACCAACAATATTACAATGATTCTCCATGAGTTATATAGGAGAATGAGAAGATAAGCTTCACAAAACTGAGTAGAAGCTCATAGGCTAAAAACAAATATATGATTTTGTCCTTAAGGCTTTGCAAAGCCCAAGGCACAAAATATCTATAAAATGCTAAAAAAGGAAAAAATATTTACTTTTTATTACAGAAAATGGCTAAAAAAGTCCTAGCACACATTTGGATAAGCCACTTCAGAAAACTGTCTTCTTGCCAAAATGCTACAGGAACGTAGCAGCAGAAAATTTCCTATCTTGCAGACCACTTTTGAGGGACTTCCCGATGTTGAATGAGGCCCATGATGGCTCGTTGGAAAGCCCTAGATGTCTAATTTATAGAACTACTTAATTTCTCCCAAACTAATGCTAGAAAGTTGTCAAAAACTGAACTGAGTGAAAAAAACCAGAAAAGTAGTCGTTGCTGATATGTGAGGCAGAAAGTCAAAAATTCATTGTTTTTCACCTCTTTGGGGGATCAAAACACATCCTTTGGATCTGAAATTTTCTGAGTAGATTCCCCTAAATTTAATGCATCTAATGATACCACTCTCAATAGCTGAGGATGCTCCAAACAAAAATGGCGTCGCCCATGAATTTCTGTAATTAAGCCCAAAAATGTCAAAAATTGCTCAATTTTGGTGAGCAAGCCCCTCATGGGTTCTTAGAAACATGTAAGGAAGCTGAGGCCAAGATTTCAAGCCCTGATATGCCTTTTTCCATTTTTTCTACCGGACGCCTCTTTCAGGTAGCCTTGAGCCTTTCTTGATCAAGCTTGAGCTTTTTTCAGGCAAATTGGTTTAACTTCTTGTAGTTCCCAGTCATCTTCTTTTGTAGACTCAAGTCTCTGTTAGCTTTCTCTAATTTATCCTCCAAATGTTTGTTGGCCCTTTCAAGCCATGATTCTTTATTATTCTCTATTTCTTGGGTGAGCAAATGAGTGAGAGGATAAGATCGAACAAGGGTTGCCTCTTCTTCCTTCTTTTTCTCCAAAGCTTTCTTGAGTCCCATAGTTCTAGGCCTCTTTCTCACTAGCTGCTCTTCTTCTTCAGTATTATCAAATTCATCCATAAGCTCTTCAAGATTGGTTTGTGCTTTGGAGGCTTCCCTTTGGTATTTGAAAGCCCGGGCCTCAAAAACTGCCATTTGACCACTCATTTATTTTTTTTGCATCTATAGAACATGTATGAAGTCCTTTGAGCTTTCTAGATCAGCTTGTAGGTCATGAATTTGGTCTTCCTTGTTTCGCAAAAGAGCCTCAAGGATTCTAGCTTCATTATCACTATCGTCACTCTCTATCTGTATGATATCAAGCTCCCTTTCCTTTTCATGACTACTCTCCTCTTTTTCTTTCCCCTTGCCTTGGATAGACTTCTTGGTCCTCTTCGTCTTTGGAAATTCAACAATGCTCTTTTTACGAAATTTTCCTCTACTCCTTAGTGCTCTTGTGACATTGCTAGTCACTACTGGAGTGGTCTTCTTATTTTTTAATCTAGTGTTTCTAGGCTTAGCCACTTTTGGAGGAAGAGTCATGGCCCCTTGCCTAGGAGAGGTAGCTATCACATGCTCTTAGCTGTGTTGAGGAGAAGATAGAAGAGGTTTATCTAATTGTGTTTTCTCAACTTGGTATTTTACCTTGCTACCTCCATCATCATCTGCTCCAGCTTCACCTCTATCACTGTTTTCTTCTACTTGAAGATTTCTTTGTTTGTCTTCACCACTGCTATGCTCATGGTCACTGATTTGGTATTTTTGCTCCATGCTGCCCTCTTTGGAATGCTCATTTTTTGGTGTTTGATTTCCATCATCATTACTTGCTTGAGGTCTGTCTTGTTTCTCGTCATAAGTTTCTTTTTGAGGACTTTCATGACCCTCATCATCATTGTTTTGGCTTCCACTTTGTTTGTCATCTTGAGGACTGCTATGCTCATCTCTATCCCTACTTTCTTCATGACTGCTGTGTTATTTTCCTTCACTGTTTTGTCCCTCATCACCCTCATGCTCACTGCTATGTTGGCTGCCATTATGTTCCTCTTCGTGACTGCTATGGTCACCATCAATTTTTTCATCTCCACTGTCATGCTTAGATTCTTTGCTTTGTCCCTCATCATCACTAGTTTTCTTTTTGTCACTTTGCCCTTCTTCATTACTAGTTTGTTTCTTGTCACTTTGCCATTCTTCATCACTTGTTTGTTTCTTGTCACTTTTCCCTTCTTCATCACTTGCAATCATAGGGGATTTTGGTCTTTCAGGAGTGGATCTACTAGAAGAAGGAAAAACATGATGAATGGATGGTGAGGAAGGCACATGAGATGAAGAGGCAATGGAAAAATCAGGATGTGAGATGAAAGAGTCCCAAGAAACTCCCTTTTTCTCAAGTTGATGGAGGATGATGATCTTGATAAGGGAATGATGAAATAGACAAGCTTTTTGTTGAGCTGAGGGCTTCTTTTGGATAGTAGAGGCCATCTTGTCAATGCTTCTATAGAGGAAGAAAGGTAGGTTCAAAAATTGAGTTCTTGTGAAATGCATAAGAAGCCTGATGTGATAGGCATAAATCTGGGAAAACCTCCCTTCACATGTGAAATAATTCATGATGACTTTCATGAGGGGGGAATAGCTGCTCAACATTTGGGAAAAGCGGAAAATAGCTTGGCAAGCATCCTGATGGTCTGGTTTTAGAAAGGGTTTGTAGTGATTCAGATCTAGGTATGTTTGTTTGAACCACTTTTCTCCTATATAGGGGATCTTGGTAGCTTTGGAAATACCCCTAGGAGAGAGTTTGAAATCCAGACCTGCTAGATAGACATTCTTCCTTTGCAGCCTTAAAGCAAAAAAATGTGTCAAAGGAAGGTGAATTTTTACTTCTTGGACTTTTTGGAAAAATTCCAAGCACCCTACTTCATGAAAATTGAAGAGTACTGAAGGAGATTCATCCACTTTTTAGTTGTAATAGGCTCATACCTATTGTGATACCCACTCCTGATGTCCTTCTTTGGAGGAATTTTTGCTTCTGATACCATTCACTAATTTACCAAGGCAAACTATTCAAATGATCACTAAAATAGGTCCTCTACCAAAACACCTTTTCCTCCTTGCAAAATTGAATTTGTCCTTAGTTGGCAAACAAGTTTTTGATAAGTGAAAGCAAACTCTCTTCTTATGAACTGTGTTGTGATCAAAAGGATTTTAATAAAATCTATTTGAGGTTTATAAAGACAAGTTCCCTTTAGTTTTTGACACTAAAACTCTTCTCCCCTTAATTACTGCCTTCTCTCTTTTTTTAATCAAAGAGGGCACCCCTGAAAAACACTATTTTTCTCCCTTAAGTAGTCATTGTTTCTCTTTGATTATCAATATGTTATTAAGGCTAGCAAAACAATCCTTTTTGGAGGAAGATCATTTTGTTTTATCAAAATAGTAGTCTCCCTGTCATTGATTAAAAGGCCTTCTAAACAAAACTCTATCCCTCTTTAATGATCATTGTTTCTCATAAAGGCAAACAAGGTTTTCTTGATGAAAATAAAACCACTTATATGACTGTGTTCCTTTTAATAAATGTGAAAATAGATTTCATTTTTACTTCTGAAGACAGACTTCCTCTCCCTTCATCATAACAAATTCTTGGTTCTGTGTAGGACTGATTTTTCTTTTGAGCAATCAATCTACCTTTATTTTAAGCAAAAAAAGGTGTTCTTGAAATCACTGTTTTTTCCTTTCAATCAAAATTGGGCCAGGAGCTATAAATACCTTTGAAAAAATGTGTTTTGCTAGGTTTGGAGGAGAGCTTATAATCCTTCCATACGTTACTTGTTATCTATGATACTTCTATTGCTTCTTAAAATAGTCTTTACTCTTCCCATACCGCAAACCAATGTTCGAACGTATCAAATCTTTTAAGTATAAGTTCGTTATGAGATGAGCGAGTACAATATGCATGGGGTTAGCTACTTCAATGGGATCTTTCATCCTAATCGGGGGAGAAATTACTAAATGTATGGCATTACCTCACGCTAGGGTTATGATCCACAAAAAACAAAATGGATTCTATGAATATGAATCATTCTTATTCCAGGAAAATATCTCAATATCGCATCTGGCTAGAAGAAAAGCAGAAAGTGTAAAATTCGATCTTGGCACCTTTGAGAACTCCTTTGAGTATGGGCCCAGGCTAGTAGAACCCTCGTTCAGAGATGGTTACTGGGCGCCCATTGAACGCTGGGCCGACCTGAAAGGGAAAGAAAAACCTGTGTTCATATATGGTTGGTGTCGGCTCGGGCGAGATTTAACGGAAACAACTGCATTCAAACTTGGTTGATGTCGACCCGGGCGAGGTTGAACGGAAAAACAATGCATTCAAACTTGGTTGATGTTCGGCAGGCTCTGAACGGGCATAAACGCGTTGCACTGATGTTGTCAGGTCGGCCCAGGGCGCTCGTTGAACGCCGGCACAGGCGTGCCGCACAACCGGACAAGCACGCCGCGCCTATGTGTTAAAACTTCTGTCGGATGCCTACAGGCGCGCTGTACAACTGTACAGGCATGCGACATAGAAAACAAATATTAAAAAATGATTCAAAATTTGCTCAAGACCTGTTTCTTCCTCAGTGGCTTGGTTTGCAAAGTGAAAAATGAACATTGGCTCTGTGCCCTTTATACTTTGTGAGGCTTTTTTTTTTTAAATCCTCTTCCCTCTTTAAGAATTTGAAAACCTTTTTAACATCAGCACTTTGTGTTTTGAAAGGTGACTTGAGTTTTATGTCAAGTTCTTCTAACTGTTTTCCTTCTCTAACTAATTTATATCTTCTAAACTGTCTTTTCCATAATGCTCCTGTGGAGGCCCTTTTCAACCTAAATAGTTGCCCTGTGGGAACTTTTATCATTTACCAAGGTTATATCATTCAAGAGGTCACCTTAAAAAACTCAGCTGCAGCCTTTCAAAAACACTATGTATTCATTATTTCATGAAGAGAAGAAGGTCCTGAAACTGTGTTTTTCTTTGAATTTTCAACAAGGGAGGTTATCACAAAAACTACTATTGCAGCCTCTCAAAACCATAATGCAAATCCTCTACTTTTGTTGTTCTGAAAAGATCATTAAGGGAAAATAGTGACCCAATACATCACCTGAAAGGGGCCAATTAAAACATTCCCACTGCAGCATTTTGAAAACACTATGTGTCCATTGTTTTATGAAGAGATGAGGCCTTTGAATCATGACAGCTGGTTCATAGTGTAAGCATTTGGAGAGCTGATCCTCTGCCTTTTTGTGAAGGAGGCCATTGTTGAAGTTTGTCAAACCAACTACTCTCTTCCCATGTGACTTTGCTTATGGCAAGTGTCCTTGTCTCAAAGCATTGTGAAGCTTTTTAAGAGTGAATTACATGATCGGAGAAATGATGAGGTTTTACTGTTAGGCACCTTGTATACCACTTTCTCTGGACTGTGTATAGACCTTCTATTTGCACTGAAAGAAATCCCTTTGGTTCTCTCCCTTTTTTATCCATTGGAGGGAGTATCTTGGATTAATCATAAGGGATCTGTTTAAATGAAAAATATGTTCTTCCTCATAAACCACCTGGGTGGATTCTCTTTGTATTCAGTTGTAGAAGTCAGTTTAAAATCAAGCTTGGTCTAATTCCTTGGCCATTCAGATGGGGCTTCTTTTAGTCAAAACTCTAGCCTCGGATTATACTTATAAGGAGGCTTTTATAAATAGAAAAACATATATTTTTAGCACCCTTATGTCATTGCTTGCTTTTGATGCAACACAGATCTTTCAACCTATAACCTTTCACTTGCTCCACCATTATTCCTCAACTAGTATTAACAACAGAAAACCTTTTTCAAACACAATTTTAGACCTTTCTATGCATCTTCCGTTCATCCTTGGAGGAGGTTGCACACAATAGCTTCGGAAATCACTTAAAAACATGTTGGCCCTCTCCTTGTTTATGAAGGAGGCCACAAAAATATCTTCCTAACCCTCTGCTTTTTGAAGGAGGTTCTGTCATTTTGCTTCTAACCATCTATGTTTTATGAAGGAGGTTATCACTGTGCTATGCTCTGTATGCTTGTTTGAAGAATTCCATTAGGAAACAAAGTAGAATTTGACATTCAATATTGGTAAAATCAGTTGAAAATCATGTCCTTTTGCTTTATGAGGCTTTGTCTGAGATGCATATATCCTTTTGTAAAATATCACTGGGAACACAAAAGCAGAAGAAATGTGATTTTTACATGGAGAATTTTTGCTGTTGGGTATTATTTAATTTTCTTTTCCCTTCACTGTGTTGTCAGAGGTTTATTGAAATTGCCTTTGACTACCTTTCAAAACCTAGTTTCAAAGTAACATAAGAAGCGGTTGTCTTCTTATGCCCTACATGATAATGAACTTTGGAAAGATTATGTAGCACTACTGATTAGCATTACTCAGTCCTTTTTATTCATTTTGACTTGATGAGTGATCTCTGTTCTTCAGGAAACCTCTAGATTTGTAACATGTACACTTGTTGTTCTTCACTTTACAGCTCTCCACCTGCTCATTGATGGAAAAAATTTTCAACATGAGAGACCTGTTTGAACTTGTCACTTTTGCCCTCATTTGCATACTGATCATCATTCAATTACACCCCTGCAGAGATGTAAAAACAGATGCTTTGGAACCTTGGAGAGCTCTTTTGCTGTTTCATGGAGATTTTTCCCGATTTAAGTATTTTTCGTCAGACAGTGACAAACCTTCTCTTTTACAGATTTGGATCTTTGTTGGAATTCTTCTGGAATGAGACAAAGTGACCTCTTAGTGGTGTACGACCTATGGATAGAGCAATGCTTGCTTTGTAGAAAAGGAGCTAATTCATGGTTGACTGGTACTAGACAGAGGTTTTTTGGCCTAGGATATCTTAGCCAAGGAAAAGCTCCCTAAAAACCGCTATCTAACTTAGGGAAAATTTTGACAAATTCTGAGTGTTTTCTTAGGCATGATCATATTTTCAAATGAAAGATGACCAGGGATAAAGCTGCAGATATTTTTTCAACCTTTGGATAGTGAATGGCATGAGAAACAAGGGTAAATGACAGCAGATAAACTGAGCTAAGACATCTCTAAATAGGGATATTTTGATGAAACCAGATAGGACTTAACAACTGGGGTTTTTTCTCATCATAGACTGATAGGAAGGGGTAGGAGGACAAAAATTGTTTTGGGGTGTTTTCTAGATGACAGATTTGACATTTTTGAGATCAGCTTCTAGAAATCTTAGCTAAGGAAACTAGTCATCAACAACAGGTAAAAAACACTGATGACTAACAGGTGGAGGGACCCGCATGTAGGTTTTAATACTGAACAGAAATTATCTACACATGAATATTATAACAGAAAATAAACAATAGCGAGAGCATAAAACATAAAATAGATAAACACAGAGATTTTCCCCTGGATCCCAAATTGGGACAACCAGCTTGATATTTCATTATATTCCTTTTAGTGTTACAACACATATATATATACATGCCAAAGAATACATAAACCCCAATCCATTAACCCTGGATTAGAACATAACCATAGTTCCCTTGACCGGATCTACAAAATATCAGGGGTCGAAATCCATCGTACCCCAAAACCATGTGCAATCTCACGCACAAAACATGGGTGGGTCTGCATATGAGTGGGACCGCATATCAAAAATAATTTCATGGAGGCGCTGCCCTAGACCCCAACAGTGGGGGCTGCCTCCCCCCTTGTGACCCCCCTGCTGCGCCCAGTGCAATGTACAGCGCGTGGGGCTAGTCATGGAAAGAATATAACACACACCCAAAATTCTCCCACTTGTTGTTTTCTTTCCACAGGGGGCCACAAGAGAGCTTAGTCATTTGGCCAATTCTTCAACACCCATTGTTTCTCTACACCAATAGAACTTTTGAGTGCTCATAGACTTCGTCAATGCATCTGCAACATTCTTTAAAGAGTCCCCCTTTACCAGCAACACCCTTTTAGCCTCAACCATATCTCTAACAAAGTGATATTGAACATCAATGTGCTTTGTCTTTGAATGATAAGCAGGGTTCTTAGCCAAGAAAATTGCACTTTGTCTATCACAGTCTATCCTTATAGCTTGTTGCACCAACCCCATACTTGAACACAATCTCTGCAACCAAACTGCTTCCTTGCTTGCATGAGTGGCTGCTATGTATTCTGCCTTTGTAGTTGAAAGCGCAACTACAGACTATCTTTTACTCATCCAACTGACTGCACCTCCAAGTAGGCTAAACACATACCCACTTGTAGATCTTATTTGGTCCAGATCTCCAGCCCAGTCTGCATCAAAAAAACCACGAATGTCCAACATTCTTTCCAATCCTAGTCTTCCTTGGTAGCACAAGCCATAATCACTAGTGCCACGTAAATATCTGAAAACCCGCTTCACTGCTGTCCAATGCTCCTTCCCTGGGTTTGACATAAACCTGCTCAATACTCCCAATGCATGTGCAATGTCTGGTCTAGTACAGACCATTTCATACATCAGGCTACCCACTGCACTTGCATATGGAACACAGGACATATCCTCCTCTTCTTCTTGTGTCTTGGGACACTGTTCAGCAGATAGCTTTACACCTACAGGAATAGGAACATTCACCGGTTTACTATCCTACATATTTAACCTCTGCAATATAGTGTCAACATACTTCCTCTGGTTTAACCAAAGCTTCCTCTTTGCTCGATCTCTCTTAATTTCCATGCCCAAAATATAGTTTGTAGCACCAAGATCCTTCATGTCGAATTTGGAGAACAGTTGGGTCTTCAAATCTTGGATAATTTCTTTGTCATTTCCAATAAACAACATATCATCCACATATAAGACCAAATAAATAACACGGTCACCAATTAATTTAAAATAAACACAGTGATCCTCCTTGCTTCTGGTGAAGCCAAGTCCCCGTATATAGGTATCAAATTTCTGATACCACATCCTTGGTGACTGCTTTAACCCATACAGAGACTTCTTCAACCTGCATACCAGTTCTTTCTTACCCTTCACCATAAAGCCTTCAGGTTGCTTCATGTAGATCTCCTCTTCTAGATCCCCGTGAAGAAATGTTGTCTTCACATCCATCTGTTCTATCTCAAAATCAAATGCAGCAGCAACATATAAAAGTAATCTAATAGAAGTAACCTTGGAAACAGGAGAAAAAATATCACCAAAATCAATTCCCAGCAACTGGGAATAACATTTTGCTACCAACCGAGCTTTGTATTTCTCCACCTTGCCTTCTACATTCATCTTCTTTTTAAACACCCATTTGCTCCCGATGGGCTTCCTTCCAGTCGGCAACTACACCAAATCCCATGCCTCATTTTTATGCAAGGATGTCATTTCATCAACCATGGCCTCCTTCCAGAGTTTTCCATCCTCTTAATCTACTTCCTCCTTGACAGTTCTTGGATCATCATTAGTTATAGTTAAGGCAAAACCTGAACAAAAATTAGATGGACTATACCTTTCTAGTTGCCTTCTTTCCCGAACTGATCTTCTCAAAGCTGGGGTTTGTGGCTCTTCCTCTTCTGAATCTTCTTCTGTTGTAGAGTCTGATTCATCCTCCTTTAGCTCAAACTATATCTTCTCAGGTTCCTTTGGTAGGAATTCATGTGTAACAACATCTTTCACCTCTATAAACACCACATCTTGGCTGTACACAACCTTCCTTGTTTCTGGGTTCCAAAGCTTGTAACCCTTTAAACCATCCTTATACCCAATAAAGATGCACCTTTCAAATTTATTATCCAACTTGGTCCTTTTCTCCTTTGGAACATGTACATATGCATCACATCCAAATACCCTTAGATGTGAACGAGAGGGTTTCTTACCAGTCCATACCTCATGTGGAGTCTTATCCTCCAATGCTGATGGAGGAGATATGCTAACTAAGTAACATGCAGTCTCCACTGCCTCTGCCCAGAATTCTTGTCCTAGCCCGATACCACTGAGCATGCTTCTTTCCTTTTCCATCAGCATTTTGTTCATTCTTTTTGCAACTCCATTTTGCTGAGGTGTGTATGGAGTAGTCTTCTACCGTGCTATACCACACTTCTTACAGAACTCTTCAAATTCCTTCTTGCAGAACTCCCCACCATTATCTGTCCTCAGCGCCTTTATCTTCTTCTCTATCTGGTTTTCCACGAGAGCCTTAAATTCTTGAAATTTGTCAAATAATTCAGATTTCTTCCTCAAGAAATATATCCATGTATTCCTTGAGAAGTCATCTATGAATGAAACATAGTACATAGACTTTCCCAATGATGGAACTGACACAGGTCCAAACACATCACTATGCAAAAGTTCTAATATCTTGTTCGCCCTCTTAGCACCAGAAGGAAAACTCACCCGATTCTGCTTCCCATATACACAATGTTCACAGAAATCAAAATCCAAAGAGCAATTAGACATACCTTCTACCATACCATTTCTATGTAGTATCCAAAGGCCCTTCTCTCCAATATGTCCAAGCCTTTGATGCCATAGCATGCTCTTTTCTCCAGAGACAGCTAGGCTTTCCGCTCCACTTTTAGGAACCACAGAACTGTTATACCCATCAATAACAGTGCTACCTTGTAGCTTGTACATAGTTCCAATCCGAACTCCCCACATTAATACCAGTGCTCCTCGAACCATCTTTCAGGCATCTTTCTCGAACACTATTTTTACACCTGCATCATCCATATTGCTTACAGAAATCCGATTTCTGGCCAATGCAGGAATATGCAGAACACCAGGAAGTGTTCTAATCCTCCCACCTTATAGCTTCAACTTGACCTTTCCACGTCCGACGATTCTGGCCTTCCTATCATCCCCTAGGAAGACATCACCACCATCATATTTCTCATACTCGCAGAACCACTCCCTATGGGGAGTGAAGTGAAAGGATGCACCTGAGTCAATTAGCCATGACTCATGATCTACATGTGTACTTGAAGAAGAATCCAAATACACATCCCCACCTTCATCCGAGGTGGTTTTTGCCTCTGCAGAAGGAGAATCATCAGATCCCTTTCCTTTCTCAGGAGCTTTAGATTTGCACTCCTTTTTGTAGTGCCCTTCCTTTCCACATTTCCAGCATACCTTTACAAGCTTTCGAGGAGATTTAGATCTCCCTCTAGATTTAGATCTCCCACTCGAAACCTTATTCTTGTTTCTATTTTGGGACCTTCCTTGTATAGATAAGGCATCTCCATTTTTATCCTCCATATTTATCCGTCCCATTTCCTCCGATAGCAAGGCTGAGACAATGTCATCAAAATTCAAGGTAGTTGTATTGCTACCTATTGCAATAACCATACTGTCCCACAAGTCTAGTAGAGAAAAAAACAAACTAATGCACTTATCTTCATCTAAAATTTTAATATCAACAGATGACAGCTGACTTACCACAGTATTGAAGGCATTCAGATGCTTTGTCACCGAGTCTCCATCCTTCGTCCTTAGGTTATACAGCTTTTTCCGCAGGAACAACTTATTCACCAGACTTAGATTGGTACAAAGTCCCAAGTTTTTCCCACAAATTCTTCGTCGTAGCTTCCCCAGATACATTCAACAATACTGAATCTGAGACACACAACCATATTGTGCTCTTAGCCTTCCGATCCAATTTCTTCCAGTCTTCATCTGACATTGTCATTGGTTTAGTACCTGGATCTACCGCGATCCACTAATATTTATCCACCAGCAGATCCTCCATCTTGAGCTTCCATAACTCAAAGCTCTGACCATTAAATTTCTCTATCTCTATCTTCCCACCACTCGCCATATTCTTTCACCGCAAGAATCGATCCCGCATATCTCCCACTGAACAGGGTCTACCTCAGGCCCGAGCAAAAAACCCTCAGTAGAAAAGGCGTCCCCTTGAAGCCAAAACAACTCTGATACCAAATGTAGGTTTTAACCCTGAACATAAATTATCTACACACGAATCTTATAACATAAAATAAACAATAGTGAGAGCATAAAACATAAAACAGATAAACACAGAGATTTTCCCCTGGATCCCAAATTGGGACGACTAGCTTGATATTTCATTATATTCCTTTTAGTGTTACAACACATATATATACATGCCAATGGCATACATAAACCCCAATCCATTAACCCTGGATTAGAACATAACCATAGTTCCCTTGACTGGATCTACAAAATAACAGGGGTCGAAACAATCATATCCCAAAACCATGTGCAAAATCATGCACAAAACATGGGTGGGTCCGCATATGAGTGGGACCGCATACCAAAAAAAAATTCGTTGGGGCGCTGCCCCCGACCCTAATAGTGGGGGCTGCCTCCCCCCTTGTGACCCCCCTGCTACGCCCAGCACAACGTACAACATGTGGGGCTAGTCATGGAAAGAATATAACACACACCCAACACCACAAACCCAAAAGATAAATAAAATCCACTTTTTATGTGTGTATGTGGATATTTTAGTCATAGATCTACACAATGGAGTAGTGGAGCAACTACTTAATGTGAAAGGAGTAGAGATCATGTCTCATTAATGAGATAGATCATGGGGGTTGAAGCAGTCAACTAATATCATGGAAGGAATCAAATGTAATATCATAGAGAATTCATGATGAGATGATGGAGGATTAGTGCATTTAATGAACACATGATGGAGAGGGTGATCATTACATTCACACATGATGGAGATCATGGAGAGACGATGCAGTCAGCATAGAGACCTATGTCCACATGTACAACGCAGTTATGAGGTGGGGCCAAGGCATGGGAAGGTTCACAAACTATATAATGAAAATGAAGGCAACATTGGAGGCATGCTTTAGATTATTTATTTGTGATATGTTTATATATAGATTTGTCATTTGACATTCCATGCACTCTTATGATGTTTAGCTAAGTCTGCAGTGTTGTTTAGCACAAGGTGTTCCAGAGTGGGAATCCCACCTCTTTCCTTGAGTGATCTCTAAGGAAGAGTGTTTGCACTACATTCATCATCAGGTATTGGTGCCATATTGTTCCTACTTTTTGCAGAACATCCATATTCATAAATTGCACATTTCTGAATATCAGTTTGAGAGGAGGAGGTTTTCCTTCAATATTTCAGTTGAGGAATCGGTGAAGGATTCATCCTAGAACCTTGAGCTTCAATATTAGCCTTCCAGTGCTTCATATCTATATGATGCATCAAGCCACCTATTATTCATCTCCCAGCAACAACATTTTTATCAGTAATTATGCAGTCCATTCTTGTAGATCCAAGGGAGAAGGGAAGTTGCTAGCATTTCAGCTAGTAATCCAGTGGAGGATCATTCCTTACCACCGTATTCATTATTTCCATCATTTCTGAGCTAAATTTCATATCTTAGCAGCAGACTAGAGAGCCTCCTTCCTTTACAGCACAAATTTTGTGAGTAGTTGTGTAGCAACAACTGCAACCTTCAGAGGAGGATTGAGGAGCTAGATCTTGAGCTTCTAGCTTGAGGATCTAGTGAAGGGATCAAACCTTCAAGCTTAGATTTGATCTTGTGACATATTGCATACTTCTATTTCTTAGATCCAACTTCAGATCTGCATACCCGGCAGTTGTATAGTGAAACCCTGAGAGGGTGATTTTCTTAGATTGACAGATCTGAGAAATCCTTTCTGGGTTATCTTGGGTTTCCATCATAGAGCCCAGATATAAAATCTTGGCATCATCAGAGCTCCATATTTCCATAGATCTGCATTTCCCTTTTCATATAACAACTATATTTACATCATCTGCTGAAGGGAAAGTGCAGTATTTGCTTCTAGCAGCTCTCCACTTACGCAGTGCCTGCTTTCGCATGTTTTCAGGGTCATTCTAGCCTATGTATTTGGCTTGAGTGCATCTATTTGAGCACTGTTGTACTATTTATCCATCTCCAATGATAATAAAAGGCTCACCTATTCTATATATTCTATGATTGTTCAATATTTACATGTATATTTTTTGAGATACAAATATTGTGTTTGTGTATCAATGCATTATTCCATTTTGGGATATTATAGTGGTATCAAAGCATGATTTTTGGCTCAGCTTGTAGACATTTGGCAACATATGAAAAGCATATAGTAGAGATCTACTATAGAGGGATTATTTATTGCCTCATATTACTTTAGATCTATGAAGGATCTCTCTAAGGATATCAATGAAATAAGAAGAGAAAGGAAAATAGAAACCTCGATAAGGTTTCAAAATGAAGAAGGTCTCAGCACTTGTTTTTAATAGCAAAGAAGACCGGAGAAGAAAAGAGCTTCACATTGTTCCACTAGATCCACTTTCTTTGAGAAAGAGGACTAGTCTAAATATGATGAAGGCTTGGGAAATGAGACCCTAAGTGAATATTTTTCTGAATACAAGTCGTAGCCCAGAGCATTGAAGGAGAATCTCTCTCTCCAACAGTTTCTGCAACTCAGAGAAGAGAGGAGATCGAGAAGCAACAATAGAAGAAAGAGGCATAGATTAATCTTGCCTAAATTTGATGGATCTTCCACAAGCACATTGAGGGCTTGGAGGGAAGAATTATTTATATTCTTTCTAAGATATCCTATATCATAAAGAGAGGTTATGGAGTTGGCAGTGCTGCACCTTGAAGGTGAAGTAAGATATTGGTGGTTTAGTCACTTATCACACATGAAAGTGTTTTCTTATGCAGATTTTATTCAAATATTGAAGGATAGATATGGTAGAAAGAAAATAGAGACATCTCACATAGTAGCATCTCCCATCATCAAGGAGATAGTGCATTAAGATTCGAGAGAATATTTTCTCATCATCACTCAAGAGGAGGAGCCTCTACCACCACTAGCTGTAGATGTGCTTACATCAAGAGGAGGGTCACTTGCACCTTTTCAAGATGGTCTTGAGTCCTTGAAATTTGGAGCCCCATGCATTACTCATGAGATTAATTATGAGGAGGAGATAGATACCAGCGCTGGTACATTTGTAGAAGTGCATCCATCACTCTTACTAGGAGTTGGAGGGACTATTTCTCAGTTTGGAGGAACTCTTGTGGTCTTGCAAGAGGTTCCCACACATTAGTTGATCCAAGGTATGAAAAAACTTTCATCTCATATTTTTTCAGTACCTCTTATTAAAACTTATGGGGACATGCCATCAGGGCTATTGCATGACCAAGGGTTAGAACAACATGCTGATTTGGAGCAGTATCATATCATTGTGCATAGGACCCTTGATTTAATCAAGGATGAGATGAAAAGCTATCCTAGTTTGTCATTGATGAACCACATTCAACCCTTTGAGTTGAAGTGTAGAGTTTCAGAAGTTGGCATGAGTATGATCCTATGTACAATAGCTGGCTATGAGTTCAACATTGTGCCTTGCTTTGAGATAGCACATGTACCACCTTGCATATCTACAACGCTGTTAATGAGCAACAGTGAGAAGAAGAGGACCCATTCATTATGGGAGTTGTTATCAAAAAATTGTTTCTGATAGGCTGCTAATCATAGAATCTCATCTAAATATTTCAAACCAATCTTGTGACTAAGGCTTAACCTCCTCAGTTTGAGAGGGCTCTCTCAAGGGTTAATGATATTGAATAAAGATGTAGATGGATAAATCTATTTAGGAAATAACTTGCTTATGATGAGTGTAGGTTGAAAATCATATCAGTGGGCTTATGGAGTCAACATTTTAGTGAATCAGTGAGTTCACTTGACATGGAAGCTAAGGCAGGTCAACGTTTTTAGTAGTAGGACACAAACATATGAAACATGAAAATACGCAGTCAATTCCTCTATAAAGGAAGTCAGAGCATTGCAAGAATGAATTATGAGTATTATAAATGAAAACCACTGCAAATGAGATACATAAAAGGTATATATAAGATATTAAAGCACTAAAAACGCATTCTGAATGTCAGGTTGGTCAAGTAACAAATCTCTATATTGCTGAAACAATCAATTTACAATAAGATGAAATTTAGCTAGAAATCACCAACCCTTGAAAATTCAACTCAACAACATTTAATAGACTTGTTACATCATCTGATGATCTGCCTACTGGCTAGATTCATTGAATTTTTTCCTAATGACACCTTGCATAACAATAAAACATCAACTTAATGACAAACAGACACCTATCCTACCTGACAGTCCTTTTCCTAATAGGACTCAAACTAGTCATTATTGCTTTTAGCAACCTTATCTACTAAAGAAATTACATTATTTGACAAGTAAGCTTTCGCATGTTTGAATTGATATGATGGAATTCATCACTTTATGACCAATTAACTGAACCCCTCAAAACTAGGAAACAAAACCAAGTTTTTTAGGCAAATAGTCTTCTTCTTCCACGAATACTTTGGTTGTCAGTTTGTCTTCAATTCGTGGTCCTTGAGTGCTAATTAATTTCTTTTCATGGTCTTTAATCCTTAAAAAATCTCTAGATGTCCAAAGATGCTCCAAACCCTGCTAAAAGGGCTAAAATACAGCATGCTACGAAAGTAAGGCAGTTTCATAACGTACTTTCGTAGCGTCGCAAAACATGCCTTTGACCTCAAAATTCTTGCTTCTTTCCTTTGCCATAGTGTTCAACATCATTAAACACATCTCGTACACCAATTCCACCTCTTTATTTCATCCAAAACTGGTTCAAAAAGTCAAAATAGAAGCTACAATTGTTTCGTAGCATTTTGATGCCCTTCAAGCCCAGGCACACTATGAAACTGCTTAAAAGTCCTGAAAATGCAGTTTTTTGTGTAATTTTGAAAATTGAACCCTGTAAGTGCCAAAATATTGTCTCTAATCATGTCATTAACCTTAAACAACCATAAACCAACTCACCTTATGCTCCTTGAGGCATTTCTTCCTCATTTACAATTGGTTGAGCTATTGGCTCTTCAATCACAGTCATTTTAAGCCCCTTTTTCTCTAACTCTTCATGAATAATTTCAAGTTGATCTTGAAGGTATTTAAAATAGTATTTCGGTCTTCTATTAGTGGCTTTCAACTATGCATTCATCCTCCTGACATGTTTGGCTTCTTTCCTTGCTAGAAGTATCCATTTGATGAGCTGCTATGTGTTGTCCAAAGTCTTAGAGACAGTATCCACCTGTTCTTCCCAAATTGCCTTCATCTTTTCAAATTAAGTCTTCTGTACACTGTGTTTTCTTGCTTCCCTTTTCATAACAGAAATTTCATGATTAGCTACTTTCAATTTTTCTTTAAGGAGCTACAACTCTATTTTTTCCATCACCTTCTCTTTTCCCTTTTTTGATTTGCTGATTATATCCTTGCCTGGAGGTGATGAAAGATTAACAACCTCTTAAAGTGGATGAGCTGTATCAATGGGTGGTTGAAATTATTTTCTACTCTCTAATAGCTTCCTGGCATGTCTTGTCATAGGCTTTCTTTCTTGGAAAATGGAACCTGCATCTTCTCCCTTGAATTCTAATTTCTTTGCAGATTTAGCCTTCTTTAACTTCTACCCACCTTCCTCTATAAACTCAGCTTGGACAATAGGAGTTTCCTCTATGTCAATGGCATGTAAAATATCCTCTAGATTTACCTTAGGTTTTGTTCTGTCTTCTACAGCCACTGTCTTCTCTTTCAAAACCACTGTTTGACTCCTAGTCATTATTTTGGTTCCTTGTTTGCTAACAGTTTGTTTTTGTTTTGCAGGTTTGACCACCTTTGACTTATGTTTTGCAGGTGGTACACTTGGTGTGTCAAAACTCTGCATTTTTTGTGGCTCCTTCATAATTTTTTCACTTGGTTCTGCTCTTGCAGGTTCACTTGGCTCTACTACCAATGATTCCCTCCATTCTGCTGCTAATGGTGATGGAATTATCCTAGGCTTAGGAGTTCTTGAAGGTGTAGGAGCATCTAGATCAAAACCACTAACAAAAAAGAATGAGGACTAGTCTCTCCCTAACCTTTTAAGTTCATATAAGACCAATAATTTCACTAAACCATGATGAAATAAATAAGTCTCACTCCCCTTAGACTTTTCTTAGACCTTATCTGCCATTTTTGACAAGCTTCTATGAAAATAGAAAGGCAGATCAATGGAAACCTTACCAGTAAAGTGCAGAAGTAATTTGAAATGATATGAATAGACCTTTTGGTACATTCCTTCATAAGTAAAGTACTTTTGGATGATAAGCATAAATTTCGAATAGTTGTCTTTTATGTAACTTCTTGGAATAGCATTGGTGAGGTCCATTTCAGTATGCTCAGGCTTCATGAACTCTTTGCATTGCTCCATATTAAAATTGAAACCTTTGAAACAGTTATACTGGCCTCTTGGAATCTCTCTAGTAGTAGCAATAATCTCTAGTGTGATCGACAAATTGAGCATTCCCACTTTAGTGTTTGTTCCACTAAAATTCAAAGCAAACTCCTTGGACACCTATGTATGACAGCCCTATAATTTATCACAAAACTGTAGGCAACCTTCTCTTCTGAAGGCTTCTACTATTGCTGGGTCCTCATAGATAATATTCATGTCTGCAAGTTCATATCTTAGGAACTTGCCACCCTGTTAGTCCTTATTTTCTCTGCCATGGTTTCTCTAATATTTGCACAACCTCGCTTGATGATGTTCAAAGTAAACCTTTGAAAAGAACCAGCCATGGCTTTGGCTTAGTATAATAGCTCTCCAGAGCTCAAATATTATGCAAGGAGGAATTAGAAATGAGAATGACTAAATTAGGAAAGGATTTGAAGTTTTGATGTCTTCTCATGACTCAATGATGACTCCTACATTACCTAAAATGATCATGATGACTGTGAACCTTAGCATGTACCTTGGATTTATCCCTCCATGACTTTAAAAGCATCTAACCTACTCATTCCCAATGATTTTCTGACACCTCACAGCTTGACTGACAAGACAGACAGAAAACCACTCTTTTGTAGCGTTTTTAGTGCTAATTTGACTATTTTCGCTCTGAAACTATCAGAAGTTTCATAGAGAAAAGTGACTTTTTACAGTGTATTTCGATACGAAACTGTGGTTTCCTAGCTAACTTGACACTTTCAATACAAAAAACCTTGGAAATTGAAATAAGTCATAAAATGATGAATTATGTGACATGAGGGAATTTAAAATGAATGGGTTTAGACCTTAGGGTAACCTAAAACAAGAAAAAATTAATATTTCACTTGACAAAGCATAAAAAATTAATCCTATAAACAGAATTTTGACACATAAACCTATTTAACCTTGTAAAAGTGTTGCTTCATTTTTTTTAGGTGATAATAGGAGCAATCAAATGACAACTTCATTCATGAATCAATGGAGAAAAAAATGATAGATGGTAGACATCTTGAGAGGAGGAATATTTTCTCCTTTCTAGATGACACTTTCTCAATGAGCATCTCACAACTCATAGAGAAAATTGTACCTGCAGCAGATCCAGAACCTTATTGGTTTTGTAGGGCCATTGATGAGAAGAAGATCTCATGGAGAGGTCTCTTTGGAGGTTCACTTCAACATATCATGGAGTACAAGGTTATTCAAAAATTTGAGGATTTTTGTGTCCTACAATGGGAGGATACCAAGTTTTTGCAGAATGAGATCCATCATACCCATTGGGATGAATGGTTGATGATGTGGAGGAAGGAGTTTCCAAATCACTTGCAGATCTATGATACAAGGCAACAAGAAGCATGGTTGCACTGGTTTCTCTTGGGTGAGTATGGTTACCACTCAATGGGACATATTTTTCTGATTCATGCCTTGCACATCACTGGAAGAATGCAGAAGAAAAGTGCATGGTTGCATTGGTTGTTGATGAGAGAGTTTGGACATCACATGATATATCTTATGTCCTTGTATTTACTCTTGTTTGGGATATGTCTCATGTCTTTACATATATTTCTATTTGGGATGTATCTCATGTTCATGTATGTACTTGGGTTTGGGAGAAAGTATAACTCTCACATGATGTGGTATAAGGGAGCTTGTTTGTATTATGTTGATGGGACATTTCACATGTCCATTACTATATTGTTGCTCCATGACTTGCATCATGATGATGTAAGGTGGCAGCAAGAATCCTTCTTTCTATGGTTATTATTGGGAGAGTATGGACTGAATTCTTCTGATACATTGCATGAAATTGTTGGAGGATGGAAACAGGAGGCCTTACAGCTTTGGCTTCTATTGGGGGATTATGGTAATTGTACATGGTATGATGATGATGTGATGGGGCATCAAGATGCCTTCTTAAGGTGGCTTCTCTTGAGATAATATGGCCACTACATTTGGTACAATGATGATGTGGTATGGCAACAAGAGGAATTGATGTGGTGGATTTTATTCAGAGAGTATGACTCTCATATCTATATTGATGCAGGTTTGGCATGGAAATAAGAAGCATTGTTGCTGTGGCTTCTTTTAAGAGATTATGGCTCTCTTGTTTGTTTTCATGATGATCTAGCATGGCAGCAGAAGGCTTTTTTGCATTGGTTGTTATTAGGAGAATATTTTTCGACATTGTTTATGTTCATCCATATGTCTCTACTTCTTATTTTTCACTCTGTTGATGTGACGTTTGGATCCTACATGGCCAACAGGGCTAATGATGTGAGCATTGATAAATGCAATCTACTCTATGTATCATGGGTTGGAAATATAGTTCATGAGTTGGGACTTTCCACTTTGGGAATGAACCACTTCATTTTGTGTATCTCATGTGTAGAGGATATATTTGGTCATCATATGGTTGCCACTTGGAGATTCATTGATGAGGAAGGGTATCTAACTTTTCAGTCGGAGGCCATTCTAGACATTCTAGAGAGGTAGCTTTGGAGATGTACATGCATGACACATTGTGATAGATGGGGAGGCCTTCCACATGAGGATGCCATTTGGAGGGAGGATGTTTGCTGTAGCATCCACTTTTGTAGTTGCTTGAGGTAAAGCAACATTTTTCTGGGGAGGACTGTAATATTCCCAATTTTTCCACAAGATAATTGGAATATTAGAGTTCTTAATTTTCATAATTAATTAAGTAAATTAGAGGGTGGAGGGACCCACAAACCCCAAAGATAAATAAAATTCACTTTTGATGTGTGTATGTGGATATTTCAGTCATAAATCTACATAATGGAGTAGTGGAGCAGCTACTTAATGTGAAAGGAGTGGATATCATGTCTCATTAATGAGATAGATCATGGGGGTTGAAGCAGTCAACTAATATCATGGATGGAATCAAATGTAAGATCATAGAGCATTCATGATGAGATAATGGAGGAGTAGTGAATTTAATGCACACATGGTGGAGAAGGTGATCATTACATTCACACATGATGGATATCATGGAGAGACAACGCAGTCAACATTGAGACTTATGTCCACATGTACAACGCAGTTATGAGGTGGGCCAAGGCATGGGAAGGTTCACAAACTATATAATGAATATGAAGGAAACATTGGAGGCATACTTTAGATTATTGATTTGTGATTTGTTTAGATCTGGATTTGTCTTTTGACATTCCATGCACTCTTATGTTGTTTAGCTAAGTCTGCAATGTTGTTTAGCAGAGGGTGTTCCTGAGCAATAATCCCACCTCTTTCCTTGAGTGATCTCTAAGGAAGAGCGTTTTCACTACATTCATCATCAGGCATTGGTGCCATATGGTTCCTACTTTCTGCAGGACATCCATATTCAGAAATTGCACATTTCTGAAGATCAGTTTGAGAGGAGGAGGTTGTCCATCAATATTTCAGTTGAGGAACCGGTGAAGGATTCATCCTATCACCTTGAGCTTAAAGATCAGCCTTCTAGTACTTCAGATCTATATCAGGCATCAGGCCATCTATTATTCATCTCCCAACAGCAGCATTTCCATTAGGAATTGTGCAGTCCATTTTTGTAGATCCAAGGGAGAAGGGAAGTTGCTAACATTTCCTCTAGTAATACAGTGGAGGATAATTCCTTCACATTGTATTAATTATTTCCATCATGTCTGAGCCACATTGCATATCTTAACAGCTGGCTAGAGAGGCTCCTTCCTTTACAACATCGTTTTTGTGAGAATTTGTGTAGCAGTAGCTGCAACCTTTAGAGGAGGATTGAGGAGCTAGATCTTGAGCTTATAACTCAAGGATCTAGCAAAGGGATCAACCCTTCAAGCTTAGATCTGATCTTGTGACATATTTCAGCCATCTATTTGTCAGATCCAGCTTCAAATCTACATACACATCAGTTGTATTGTGAAACCCTAAGAGGGTGATTTTCTTTATTTGACATATCTGAGAAATCCTTTCTGGGTTATCTTCGATTGGCATCATAGAGCTCATATCTATAATCTTGGCATCATCAGAGCTCCATATTTCCATATTTTTTCATTTCCCTTTTCATCCAACAGCTATATTTACATCATCTGCTAAAGGGATAGTGAATTATTTGCCTCCAGCAGCTCTCCAGTTATGCAGTGCCTACTTTGGCATGTTTTCAGGGTCATTTTAACCTATGTATTTAGCTTGAGTGCATCTATTTGAGAACTGTTGTACTATTTATCCATCTCCAATGATAATAAAAGCCTCACCTATTTTGTATATTCTATGATTTTTCAATCTTTACATGTACATTTTCTTTGATACAAATATTGTGTCTGTGTATCAATGCATTATTCCATTTTGAGATATTACACACTTCTAATGAAAGGAAACTAACAATCCTTTTAATTTTTTAGCTAATTTCCATCACCATTAGATTAGGATATTTTTTTCTTAGTTTCATGTCTTCATATTAAATTTACTAATATTTATTTTTCTTATTTTTTTCACTTTCTTAATTTACCAATGTATCTCTCCCCATAATGATAAAATACTTTTATAAAATCTCATTTGCTAGAACTTGTTTCATATGGATGGGATGCATGCATTAAGCAGAACATTATGTCTATTGAATCCATATCTAAGAGAAAATAGTTAACATATAAAATAAACCTTGTGATCCCACCCCTAGGAGTATGTTTAAAAATACATTAATTCACTCCATTAAATCATACACCTAGAAAATGTGATTTTTGTTTGTTTGTTAGTATGTCATAAACTTACGGGTCTAAGATGTGGTTGCATAAAAAGGGACCCAAGGGCATCTAAATTAACAAAAATACAAGGATCGCACACAACGTTGGCCACGCCAAACCATACTCATGGCTATGACAACTTCATTCATCACAACAACAAGCTCACATTGCTTTTCTAGCAACCTTTGAGCCTAGTATTTTTTAGGAAGTCAGCCAGAATGAACATTGAGTAGTAGCTATGAATGAAGAATTGGATCAAATATAGAAGAATAACACCTGGGAATTAGTTCCACAACCAAAAGATAAAAATTTCATTGGGAATAAATGGGTGTTTAGGAACAAATTGAATGAAGATGGACATGTTACCATAAACAAAGAAAGATTGGTTTGCAAGGGCTATGCACAAGTGGAAGGAATTGATTTTGACAAAAAATTTGCACAAGTTTTTGGAATGGAAGCCATTTGGATGGTTCTCTCTTATGCATTTTCAATAGAAATAAAATTCTACCAAATGGATGTTAAGTGAGAATTCTCGAATGGTGAATTAGAAGAAGAAGTTTACATCGAACAACCTGAAGGTTTTCTACAATCAGAAACATAAGACTATGTTTGCAGGCTAAAGAAGGCTCTATATGGTCTCAAGCAAGCTCCCAAAGCATGATATGCTTGTCTTGATGGATATCTACATCAACAAGGGTTAAAGAAAGGTACTGCTGATAGAAATATTTATGTACAAATATATAAATATAATTTAACAATCGTTGAGGTATATGTGGATGATATGATATTTGGTAGAAATTATGATCGACTAAGTAAGAAATTTTCTACAAAGATGAAAAGTGAGTTAAATATGTCTTTAATTGGTGAGATGACATGCTTGTTAGGGCTTCAAATATCTTAGCAAGATAAAGGAATATTTATATCTCAAGCCAAGTACATAAAGGAAATGCTCAAGAAATTCAAAAAGGAAGATTTCAAACCCGTCCTTAATTCGATGGTAACAGGTTGCAAATTGAGCATATATGACTCATCTCAAGATGGGGATAAGAGGTTGTACAAATCTATTATTAGTATTCTTCTATATGTAACAGCCTCCCAGCCAAATGTTATGCAAGCAGTTGGACAAGTAGAAAGATTCCAAGAAGAACCAAAAGAATCACATATTATTATCGTCAAAATAATTCTTTGATATCTAAATGGCACAACAGAATATGGCTTGTGGTATCCCAAGGGTAACAATCTCACTATTCAAGCCTTTAGAGATGCAAATTGGGCAGGAAGCGTTGATGATCGTAAGAGTACTAGTGGAGGGGCATTCTATCTAGGTGGTTGTCTTGTATCATGTTTGAGCAAAACGCAAACCTCAATCTCGTTATCTATAGCGGAAGTAGAATACATTGCAGCAGAAGCTTGTTGTACTCAAGTCCTTTGGATAAAACAAAATTTGCAAGATATTCAAGTACAATTCAATGAGCCTATTCCCATATTCTGTGATAACACCAGTTCCATCAACATCTCCAAGAATCCTATTATGCACTCAAAAACAAAACACATTCCAATCAAATATCATTTTGTTAGAGAACAAGTTGCTGAAAAGAATATTAAGCTTGAATATGTTGGTACAAAAGAACAAATTGCTGATATCTTCACTAAACCTTTACCTCGTGAAGCATTTTAATATCTTTGTAAGAAGCTTGGGATTCTCCGAACTTATCATTAGATTTTCCTTATTTAGAATATAAATGGGGAGTGGAAGTGTGTCTAGGTCCACAGGATGGTTGTGTGTCAGGGGGAGTTACCCTTTGCCATTGATGTCAAAGGGAGAGATAATGTCGTAGGAAGAGGTGTCATGATCGCAGGGGGAGTACTTATGTTTCCATCAATGCCAAAGGGGGATATTTTCGATAAGTGATTATCATTAATGTCAACCCAAGCAGCACCAGGGTCTGCCGCAATATTTCATGGGAATTTTGACCTACCAAATTACTATATTCTGAGTCAAGGATATTTTTTATGGTTTCTTGTTGTCAATATGTTTCCGTTGATATATGGCACAGATAAAATCTCACTATTCACACTATGTTCTATTAATCAAATAGAGTTACATATATACATGAAGTATTGTATTAAGATAGGGAAGCTATCTTGGATGCACAATAAGTTGGTTGAGAGAATATCTCAACCACACACTAAACAAGGAACCTAGATTTAGCTAACTCCTATGGAATAGGAACACACTCCATACCTAGAAAGTCACAACTGAAGACAAGTAGGAATTACATATTCCAACACACCCCCTTAATGACTACTTGTCTCGATAGCACTTCACAAAATCTAGTTGTGGTCAAACATAACAAAAGGATATGTCAACGTCCATATAAAGGAGCAACCGTCCACTGGAAAGCATGGGTACTAGCCATTGCAACCGCTAGTCTCGTAGGATGTCCTTTGCATACATGGTTATGTCAACCATTATAACTGCATACATGTACCTGTATCTACATATCCGACTCCAACGTGGGTTTTATCAGATGACTTGTAACCATGCTCTTCCTTCATCGATGAACTCTCACTGGCAATAGATCTATCTTAGATCTCTTCCTTCACCGGAAAACTTTTACCGAATCCCTTCATTAGTGAACTTTCACCAGATCTCTTCATTGGTGACATTTCACCGGATTTCTTCATCGATGGGTAAACACTGGCACAAACCTATTTCCAGTCCACTTCACTATTACACGTGATTTCTGGATGACCACAAACTAACACTCCAAAATGGTTTTTGGATAACCACAAACCTGTAATTACAAAGTGGTTTTGAGATTACCATGAACTTTATGAGGATACAGATGCCTTTACAAGGCTAACATTACACACTCCAACTCTTGGAGTTACAAGGTACATACAATGACCACTACAAAACCATCCTAGAATTTCTTACCATTCAATTGTGTGACTCATCATCAAGAGTTTATTCAAAGAAACTCACAAAAAAAAAACCTTCTCACAAACTTGATTGTCCATCATCCTTTGTCACTCACCATACCATTCATATGCTAGAACACACCAGTGCTTTCTTGATTGAATATTTCTGTCATAGATTTTGTACTTTTGAGTTTTGGATATACTAGTCTTGAATCTCCATGCTTTACCTGTCATTAGTTAGAGTCGCGAATTCTAAAAAAATGACTTCATATTGAGGTCGCGAATCTCAATATGTATACAAAATTCCAAGCCATATTCCCTTCAAAACAATATGAAATAACAATAAAAGCACAATCCAAAATCTAAATATTATTGTGATTTTTGTGCATTAAGACAAAATCACCAACCACGACTGCAATATCTTAACTGCACAATCATTCAATCGGGGTCAAAATTTGTGCTCACTAGCACCACAGAGTAAACTCTCCCTTCTTCGAAATGGAAACATTGCCATCAAATTCACCACTAGGTTCAAGCACCATTGACTCCTTTCCTAGAAATATTTGCGAATCCATCACTCTAACACCTGTGCTGACAGCATATTGAATCCAACATTTTAGGACTCGGCCCTTCTCAGTGGCCTTGTCGACCGTCTCACCATACAAAAACGCATCACTCAACATATCAATGATCCTATCACAAGCAAACATCCATTGTGAATATCACTACATTCGATCTACACCAACACTTTCATTGACATTTGAATTCTCCGAGCAGCCTCATTCAAATAGCAGTAATTACTAATTGGTCTAGGTGAACTCACACCAGACTGGAATTGTTCCTCTATTGGCACTCACTAACAGATCTACTAGCACCAAGCAGTATACATTCAACTTGGTCACCCTTATGCTTGCCCAGTAGCAATAGATCCACACAAAGTCCCAACACATGTGAAACTCAAATTTTTGGCCCTGCCATCAACAGAATCACTCAAAGCATCAGATAGAACTGCAAGAGGCAGTATCGAGTGCGTAGGTTCTAACAGGTACAGCACTACTATGTTGGTGCAGAATATCTCGGGGAGCAATTTCTTCTCACACATACCACTGTGAGCACTTCTCGAAAGCAAGCTCACAACATTCCACAACAATTCAATTTGTGATGCAGCATAATGAATTATAGCAGCAAACGATACACACACAGATAGATCTCGATATGGGGATGATTCTTCCTAAAACGCAGCAATGGAAACCTTTTCCATAGAGGCTCTCCATGTCAGCCCAGAAAGATCCACTATCACGACTTAGATGTTTTCCATGGCCCTATTGCAAAAAGCAAACCAATCGGAAGAGTTCCATTAGAATATCCACTAGTCCTTCAACTGCACCTGCCTTCACGACGTCATCACAGTTATTTCCAAATGAGAAAAATGCCAGAGGGGCCTTCAATATTTCATCCTACCCTTACCGTCAAGGCTTCTCAACTCCTTCCAATGTGCTCCGTCATAGATCTCATCTTTATATTGAAGATGCTAGATTCACCAACATGTCTACAACTCCACAAAGGTTATGGATGTCTACAGATGCAGAACTGACACCTCCCAATCTTCTTCCACCATCGAGCCTCAAAAAATACACAAGAATACATATCTTTGTAGTGGCGACATCCATCGATTCTTGAAGCAGTGAATCAAGATCGAGACCATCATATTGATAAGTTGAATATAGGCGAACCTTTAGGAGCATTTCCAAGCTCTCGACATATCCAGAAATTCTTGTTATCTTCAAAAATATGTGCGAGGATTCCCCTTTACTCAGGATGTTACTATGCCATACACACTGGAGGCTCTATCTATACTGCCGATCAGCCATGATTTCGCTACTTATGAGCTCACTAGCTCCTATGACACGGCCTCCTCAGCAGTTCTATGGCCACCAAGCTATATAATTTCACACCACACCATGCTAACTCAGTGCACGGGTCAACTCGACCCACACAGGTTCACTCTCCAACTCATGATGATATTCCCCTAAAAATCCTTTCGGATATCCATATCACACCTCATGATGGAATTAAAAGCAGTCTTGTGAATCCCAAGCGATTAAAACAACACTTATACGCATCGAAATTTGTTAGCCCCAATGGCTATGATTGTTTGTATGATCTTCATCATCAAATAGAGGAAAATCTAGCCAGGTTTGCGAATGCATTGAAATATTCTTTGCAAATCTCAAAAACTAGTCCATAATTCCAATGGACTTGAAACTCACTTCTTCCTCGAATGCACCAATCGAATGTATCAAACAAACCTGCATCAATTCACCAACAATTCCGCAGCAATTCACGAGCCCGTTGATGTCATCTTGGCCCTCACGCATAGGCATGAACAACACCAGATGATGCCTTCTCCTACGAAGCTCCAAATCATAGCACACAACCTCCAAACCAAATGAAGCACGCAGCCTCACCAAATTACCATAGCCAGCAAAAATTATGCTCCACCCACACTGAATTCCAACACGCAAATAGTGCCTCTGCACACAACCAACAACAAGTTTCTACAGCATTCAACTCGAATGGACAAACTAAAAACAAAATACTAAATCAAAAAAATATACTCTCTTATTTCCCTTAGCTTAGGAGGGTCCGCGGTCCAGGCCCGTATGGGCTCTGATACCAAGATAAAATCTCACTATTCACACTATGTTCTATTAATCAAATAGAGCTACATATATACATGAAGTATTGTCTCAAGATAGGGAATCTATCTTGGATGCACAATAAGTTGATTGAGAGAATATCTCAACCACACAACAAACAAGGAACCTAGATTTAGCTAACTCCTATGGAATAGGAACATACTCCATACATAGAAAGTCACAACCGAAGACAAGTAGGAATGACATATTCCAACAGGCACGCCACATAATTCTTCACGGTTTGAGAGATATTCATGTTTGAAGTTAGTAACCCTAGTTAGTGGGCTAAAACCCTATGGCGTTGTGGCATGGGTCATTGAAAAGTCAATAATTAATATTTTTTAAGCTCCTAAAATCCCTTCCATGCTCACTTGTTGAATTCCCTCTCAACCTAAGCATTTATATAAATTTTGATCCTCATATCCTCCTCATGGGGGGATTTTGCTACTTGGAATGGGTCATCGTGGAATTTGCATAATAACATTTTATACAAAGGTTTAGAAGCTGAAATTTATATGAGGCAACACCAAAATCTAAAGGTCGCTCCTATAAAAATTTCAGAGCATGGTGTGCAATATGTTCGGATATATGATCTATGGATGTTAGGGTTTTTGCAGGCTTCTGAACTTCATCTCAAAGAGGTGACCTTGGGAAAATCATCATAACTCTCTCTCTGAATATCAGATTTGAATTCTGTAAAAATTTTCAGATAGTGCACAAATTTTTTTTTCTCTCTATCAATTTCAAATCTGAATGAAGAAACAGTGACATGTCGCACGCCATACAAGTTTTCTCTACATAACCATTCCATAATTAGGTCATTGTGAGATATTGGGCATAACTTTTTCTTGAAGAATCCAAATTGGGTCAGACTTGTGGCATTGGAAAGAAGACTCAGAGGAATACTACAGCACCAAAAATCACATATTGGGGATTTGAAATAACATAGATACACCATATTCAATATTGAGCTCCTAGAAGGCAAGAAAAAGCTAGATCATGTGTCTTCAAGGGCTACAAAGGACCATAATTTCTAGGGCAGAAAAGCAAAGCAAGGTGCAACAGAGGTAGGTAAGTATATTATGTATATGCATGTTCATCTCTTAATTACATTAGGTTCTTTGTATTCTAATTTTTTTTTGTTTGTTTAGAATTTACATATGCTTTGCAGGATGAGGTAAGTTTTGCTATTATCATTTCATGGGTATTTCCTTGAAGACTTTTTGCAGGTATTATATATTCATCAAGATAAGACTCAATGCATGATCTAATGTTCTGAAGAGTGAGAAAGTGTAGCATGACAATAGCAGCAATCAAGGTGCATAACAATGGCAAGAATTTCATCACATGAAGTCTTCACATGGGCAGCACTGTATACAATCATTGTAAAGGTATCACTGTACTGACTCATTGTAAAAATTGTACAAGTGTCTATCTGCCAAGAGTTGAAGAGGCAGTGTCGAGAGTTCTAGGATCATCATTAGGTGGTTATGTCATAGTTGGGGTTATGGTCTAGTGTGTCTTCTTCTTCTACATAATTCTTTATCATTGTAAAGTGGACCATTTTCCCTGGTATGGGAGTCCTTTATTCTTTTATTCTTCTATAGGGTGGTAGGCTGGTGCTAGGCTGGTGCATGAAGTCACCAACAGGTTCAATCTTGTTAAAAATTTAGTGTGGTATGGTGGTGCTAGGGTGATTTGTATATCATTGGGTGTTGGGGCATCCGTTCAGTTGACTATTGAAGAATCTCAGGCGTTGGAGCGTCCATCCAGTGGGAGCTGTAGAAGAATTATTTTATAGATTATAGGAATTCGGAGCTTTATTTTCAATTGGAGTTTAATATTAAAGAATTATTAGAAAATCATTCATGTTGTTTTAATCCCGAAGGGGGTTTCCACCTTAAAAATTGTGTGCAATTGTCACTCCTTTTGTTTTCTGCTATCATTGTACAAACGCTGATAATAATTGAATATTAACTAATGCTTTGAAAGATTAGTAATGATACTAATTGAAAGGAATATTGATTCACCCCCACACCCTCTCATTATTCCAAACATAAGGGACATAATTACAGGAAGAAAGATAAGGACGGGAAGGGTAATGTGAAAAAAATCGAACGATAATGTCAGAGAGGGTAGGCGAGAGGCAAAGAAAAAAGTCAATTTTCCATGCAAATTATGCACCAGAGACCATCTCATTCATCTCTACCCTAAGATTCAGGATGCTTAGCACTTGTTAGCTCAGTAGGGTTCCTCTAGTTCCCAGGCTATTCTGACTAACCCTTTTCCCCAAGGGTAGCAGATGCTTGCTAGCGTGAATGAAAATACTGGAGCTCCCACAGGGAGCAACTAAGGGGAAAATTCTTCAAATGTATATATGATGAGTGCTCATGCTGATGTCACCACGACATCACATGACTATGGTGAATCTGAGTCTTTGAGGGCTAAGGCCACTCCTAATACTTCCAAGTCACTCCATATTGAGAAGCCCGTAGTCGAGCATATACCTCACATCCTGGAAGGTTCTTCTAAATGTTTGACAATCAACCCTAATTCTAAGGCGACCCAGAACTACTCCATTGTAGAAG
The DNA here is from genome assembly GCA_034641835.2 of Pinus albicaulis. Classification (NCBI taxonomy): domain Eukaryota; kingdom Viridiplantae; phylum Streptophyta; class Pinopsida; order Pinales; family Pinaceae; genus Pinus; species Pinus albicaulis. The sequence goes on from CM076579.1 coordinate 1,039,761,811, forward strand.
ATCTGGCTCAGATTCCTTGTGTTATGTCTGTGTTGAAGGTATTCCAGTCGTGCACAATAGAAAGAAGTGCGCTGCTCACTACGATCAGAGCAATAGATCTAAAGAACTCTATTATGATCACATTTGATATGTCTAATATTAGGAAGAGACTTCCTCATCACATGGCTATTCAGATCAAATCTATGTATCGAAAAATCAATATTTTTCAAATGGTAGTCGATGAGGGTGCTTCCACATGTGTCATTTCTATCTCATGTTGGAAATCCATTGGATCTCCTCAAGTCGTTCCTTCACCTACTATTCTCACTACATTTGATGGTCATTCTCACACACCACATGGCATTGTTGCGTATTTTCCCATCTGTGTTAGGGGTTAATTTGTCAGTATTTAATTCAAGATAGTTGATGCCAATTTTTACTACAACCTTCTATTGGGGCGGAATTGGATTTATGAGATGGATGTTATTACTTCATCAATATTTCACGTCCTATGTTTCCCCATGAAGGGAGGATTGTCACTATTGATCAGATGGAATATTCTTCGATAGATCCTAATGCATCTTAGGGGTTGGAATGTATACCTCATTGATGGGTACCTTTGATATTCCTCCTCCTTCTGTTCATATCAATGCTATTTCATTCTCCAGGGCTCCTACTCGAAGAGAGTTCTTCCAAACTCATTATTTTTTGGACCCTTGGAGCTTTCCTTCTCCTACCACTAGATTAGAAGAAGGTCAAGTGGGTGGAATGGAATTCCCTATATCTACATTAGATATTGCTCATCAATCTATTGTTGACTCTGCAAATTCTGATCCAACTTTATTTTACCGGAGGATCTGAATGGAGATGTGGCTCCCGCTTGGACACTTAATTCATCTTCTACTCGGGATTTCCTCGATATTGTTCTACCATCTGAGGAGGCTATCCTTGAGGCAATGGCTGGTGTGGAAATATTGTGGGATGATTTGCATCATGGGTCATATTTTCTACCATATTTACGAGAGGTTGAGTCAAGATTGTCTAGCCCTGTGTCTACTAGTCCTGTTCCCCCAATCTTGAACCCTTTGGCTCCAACAAATATTTTTGGTGAAGGGAGCATGGATGTCATTTCTGAGATTCCTAGTGAACATTTCCAGGAATCCCAAAGTTATAGAGAATGTTTTCTTCAGATCTCAATGTTCCCCTGAAGAGATTCATATTTATACCAATCTCTTTAAAGAGTTTCATAATGTGTTCGCTTGGTCTTATTAGGAAATGCCTGGAATTGATCCATTTATTATCTAGCATGAGATCAAGACTTACGAGAATTCTAGCCCTATACGATAAAATATTTTTTCGGTTAACCCTAGGAAAGATGAAGCTATCAAGGTTGAGGTTGAGAAGCTGCTTAAGGCGGGTTTCATATACCTCGTTCCTTTGAATGAGTGGGTTTCGAATCCAGTGCCTCTAGACAAGAAACTAGGAATGATCTCTGTTTGCATTTACTTTGGAGATCTGAATAAGGCATGTCCAAAATATAATTACCCCACACCATTTCTTGATCAAATTATTGATGAGTGTGTGGGGAATGAGATTTTCTCCTTCATGAATGGTTTCTCGGGATAAATAATTAGATTACCATCCATCCTGAAGATCAGCACAAGACTGCTTTTATTTTCCCATGGGGTACATTTGCATACAAGAAGAAGCCTTTTGGTCTTAAAAATGCCGAAGCTACTTTGCAGTAGGCCATGTCTTATGCTTTCCACGATATCAACCATATCATTGAAGCTTATTTGGAGGATTTAACTGCCCATTCTCGAAAGAAAATTGATCATCCTTCTCATATTTGATAGATTTTTGAAAGATTTCATTATTACAAAATACGGTTCAACCCAAATAAGTGTGTTTTCATCGTTGTTAGGGTCCTATATTTCATAGGATCTCAAGGTGACTGAGTTTATTATTTCGGTCAAATTTACTTTGTAAAATGATTTCCAAATCTGCAAATAATTTCAAAAAAAAAGGAGATAACATAAAAAATAAAAAGAGGGTATATGTTATAAATAAAAAATATAAGATTTGAACCCCATCAAAAAGAAGAAAAAACAATAAATTATGAAAGTGTTGCACATTCAACTGCCACTACTCTTAATTTTAGCTTACTTCTGGAAATAAATTGTGTGTGGCTTGTTTAAAAATGCCACAAAATTTCAATAAAATTCAATCATACAGTTTAATCATGATTGAATTAGTTTTAAATTGTTTGTCAATAGGTTGTGAAAAATAATTTTTCAAATTGTTTAATCTTGACAGATTAATGAGTTAGGTAGAAAATAAAACTGGTACAATAGTTTAATCTGAACCAGGGAAGGTGTTGTAACATCATTTGTTTTGATAAGTTAGCATAAGTAGTTGAATAAGTTCAAAATGATAAGGTAGGATGTGGATGCAAAAGAATGAAATGTTAAAAATGTTAGGAAAATTATTATTTTTATAGCATCCATGTAAATAAAATGTTAGGTGTTAGATGCCCTAAACAAAGAAGGAAAAATAAAATGTTAGGTGTTAGATGCTCTAAACAAACGATGAAAAACAAAACATTAGGAAAGAAAGAAAGAAAAGGAAAAGCTTCATTCTATTTTAAAGGTTTTGATTGGTTGCTAGTCTAAATGCGCCTATGGAAAAGTTATTTGTATGGTTTAAATTCTGATTATTAATTCCTATCCTAAAGTTTTAAACCATAGCATATTTTCTTCCTACTTTAATTTTATTCATTTCCCTTTTTTATTTCCTTCCCCACTCATATATTTTCACACATTTCATTATAATCCCACACATTCAAAATCATTTTTCCCATAGGCCAAAACCCAAAATCATTTACATTTTTGTATCCTACAAACCTTTCAGAAGTACAATATACAATGAAGCGGGACCCATTCCCCGCCATAGTCCCTTTTTCATTTCATTTTCTATTGAAAATCATTAAACTTGCCCTTTTTTTGCCTTTCTGCTTTTACCTTTCTACCCTTACCTTTTTATCGCTTTTCAATTACTCCACTTCCTTATTCCCCGATCGTGATTAAAGTGGGCCATCCCTCCTCGTCACCGATTTACCTCACCCTCATCGTATTTCGCATATTATACATGTTTCACATCACAACTAAAACGTAAAACTTAAGATCGTCGATTTGCAATATCAAATCACATGTGTTTTAACTTACTTTTAAAAGTGCCTACAACATATTTGTTTTAACTTGCGATGTGGCAGGTTGGCCCCACCTGAGCAGCTCTGCCTCCCACGTTTTCCCTGCCACATCACTCACCTCCTCCCCCACGCTTCACACTTCACATTTTTTAGTGTTTACACCCTCCGCACTTATATCTAAAACTTAAAAACTTCGATCTACACTGCAGTTTGGTCCCATCATCCCTCCACGTCGCATCCCACTTCACATCGCATCTCCGATAACATTATTCATAAACTTAAAATCTAAATGTTGTGAAGTGCACATATGCGATGCAACTTCAGAATGCAAATTTAAAATATTTCAGGTCTAGTATATTGGGTTTTTACATTATTTCATTCATCAAAAAAGAAAGGTTTTAACTCAGCAGAAACGACTCGAGTAGCACATAAATGCTACAAGTCAAGTCGGGAAAAGGTGTTGCGGTAAAGAAGATTATGTTGTAACTACTAGAGCACAGGGCATTCATACATCAGATCTGCTAACATAGCACTTAGTTTAGTCTGCAAGTATATCAGCAAATTGTGGTCCACGTCCTAAACTACCCCACTACATCAGCACCTGCTCTGCACAGCGCATTCCACCGAATCTATGATTTTGTAATAGTTAGAGTTTCTAGTTCAAGTCTGTTAGAGACTATTTTTTTCTAATTTTTTGTATAAATACTTTAGTTTTGGAAGTATCAAGGTTCGATTGATTGAGATCAGAATGATTACTGTCTTTTGGAGTACTATAAGTTTTTCCAAAGAACTGGAGCATCAATAATAATCAGACCATTCACGGGATTCTTGTGGCTTAAATACTGGTGATGTTTTTCTTCGGTTAGTATTGTTTCATTGTCCTCTTTCATTGTAAACATCTTAATTTTAATTTTAAAGCAAAAAGCGTGATGAATATGATTTAATTTTGAGTACCTTATTGTGGATGCCTTTACGATCATTATGTTTTCCACTGAAAGCCAAACTAAATAATTGTTAATTTCTCTTTAGTTCTATTGAATCTATTCATATTTCTGTCATAATCCATTTATAATTCGAAAAGATCCAGTAAATATTAGTAGCTTGCCTTGTGTTTACTCTGTGAAAAGTTGATGCAACCATCCAATATATTTTGACTCCATTGCCAAATATATATTAATAAATTGAATACAATCAATCTTCCAAAATCAAAAACAAACCAAAAACCCAAGTACTATCATAAATAGCCTAAAAACTTATCCAAACAAAGATAAATCTTAAAGAGAGAGCCCTCTCTTAATCTAGGAAGGCTAGGTCCTGGATTCCAAAGTTGGTTTGATGTTGGCCTATGTGATTAGTTCTCACAATCCCTAGCAAATTACATAACGCAAACATAGTGGCAACCATACTGGGGAAAAATTGAAATCAATTATAAATTCTTTCAAATTTAATCTCTGGTTAAATAATCATTGTATTAATATCCCATAGAGATTGCTATCTTTTAGTTTTTTGTAAATAAAAGTTTGAGTTTCATTTTATAGTGTGTGTTTTGATTTTTAAAAACTAGCTTCCAAGAGACCGTATACAATATATCATCCTGATTACAAACCTATTGAAATAGTGGATGATTCTCAAAGGATTGGAAGAAGAACTAAGGATAGTAAATCAGTTAAACAGATAAGTTCATCAGAAAGCCTGCGAAGTAATAATCCTCTCCCAATAGCACAATCCCTTCCCGCGAAGCTTGAGACATTACAAGATATCGACTTTGACTTAAAGTTTGATCAAAGCCTCTTTAGAATCAAATCCCTAAATTGGGCAGATTCAATAGTCATTGACCAATCGATTCTACATCTAGATTCACCTAAAAGTATCTCTTCTTTAAAATCTGATTAAGAAATTGTCCAGGATTTTAAGATCCTCAAAGATTTGGTATTAGAATTTACTTCAACAGTTACAGATGCCTATCTTTGACAATTAGTATAATTGTCTACACTAAATACTACTGCTTCATCCATTATATCCCAAACAATTCAAAAAACATATGTGAGTCCAGGCCCTTCTAAAAATTCTACTACTTATCCTCTCATAAATACTCAAAGGCCATCATCTCCATCACATCATCCATCCTCTCCTTCACATATATTTCATCCTTTTCCACTTCCTCCACCACCTATTAATCAACCATCTATCAACCCTCCACCTCCAATCATGGCTGCACATTATGCTCCATTGGTTCTTCCTCGAAATCTAGGGGCTATGCCCCAAGATTATCAATAAAAAATACCCCAATTCGATAACACCCAACACATTACTGCTCATCAGCATGTAGACATAATGAATTATTTCTCTGATATCTATGAGATTGATTTTGATGATGTTATGATGAGGTTATTCATTTAAACCCTTGGAGGTGAGGTTAGGAAATGGTTTAGATATTTACCAGCTGCTTCCATCAATCATTTAGCATTCTTACAACATCAGTTTCTATATAGATGGAAAGTTAAAAAGAAACTCCAAATTCTCTCAGAATATAAAAATATCAAAAGAGAAAATGGAGAGAGTGTGCAGGATTATTGTGCTAGATTCAACTCTATTTATAATTCTATTCCTGCTCGCATAAAACCACCCGAAGGATTAGTGTTGATTAAATTTCCAGATGGTTTTGAAACAGACATAACTTATCAGTTAAGAGAGAGGATTCATGGAACTTTAGAGGAAATGTAGACCATATTAGTTCATGTAGAAGATGATTTATTGGCCAAAAGAGCTAGGATGGGAGCTGAGAAGAGAGTTACCATAAAAGAAGAAGCATCGACCTCTAGCACTAATGGCGAGATAGATTCTTTAATGAGGGCAATAGAACGAATGATGATTGATAGAAACATCCCTAGGTAAAATCAAAACCCTCCCCAAAACCATAATAAAAACAATAGGAGGAATCAACCACAGATTAAACAATGGGGACCTTACCAACAAATTAGACCCCCTTTTCAAGATAATTATGTTGATGAAATGGGGAGATCATTCAATAATAAGAAGACAACCAAATAAATCTGTTTGGTTTACAAAATAATGATACTATTTTTATCACAGAATAATACCAAAAGCTATTTTCATTAGCTCAAATAGACCTTGAATCTAATGAATCTGAAGAATATAAAAAAGGATTTGAAAATGCCATTATGGAGGTGCACAAAAAATACAATCTTAGGAGCAGAAAAAGTTCTGACAATACTGCTAAAAAGAATACTGATCAACCTCCCAAAATTACCTCTGATTCAGATCCAAAGAAAACAGTAGAAAATTATTCTAAGAAATCTGCTAAAACTCCTGGTAAGAAACCTTCAGAGGTTTCTACTAAAAATATAGTTGATTTTGTTTCAAAAACAACTCAAACTGATTTTCCAACCACCAGTCAGCAAACCCTACTTAAAACTAAATAAACCATCGATGTATCTGACATTCCCAATGTTTTAAAATTTCAATCCTCATTTAATCTTGAAAATGAACTAGCTAAAGTCAAAATTCCCATCCCTTTAACAGAGGTAATGAAACAAAAAATATACAGAACTCAGGTAATGGAAGTACTGAAGATAGGGGAAACTGCTGACACTCTCAATCGAACGATGATCAACCTGAATTGTTGTTTGGTCCAAAAGTAGATGGTAAGTTACAAGAAGGAGCATTCCCTCCTTTCTATGTCAGCTTAAACATACATGATAAAATCCTACATAATGTTATGCTAGATTCAGGGGCTTCACACAACTTGATGCCCAAATATGCAATGGAAAATTTAGGTCTTGACATCACTAGGCCCTATAAAGATCTATATTCATTTGATTCAACTAATGTGAAGTGTTTAGGTCTCATTAAGGACATATGTATAGCTTTGTCTCAAATCCCAACCAAAAGCTTAGTTATGGAAATTTTTCGTAGCAAACATTCCTCCTAAATATGGCATGATTTTATCACGTCCCTAGGGAGCAAAGCTACAAGGAATCCTTCAACTAGATATGACTTTTGCTACAATACCAATCTTGGGCCAGCAAATAAGGTTGTATAAGGAAACTCTCATGAAATATATGGTAAGAAGTCAAGAAAAACTTGATAATTTCCCTCTATATTCTATTCAAACTTATTTAGATTCATTCATATTATTCAATGATACTGAAATTGAGGCCCAATTTGGAAATTATCTGGATACACCTGAAAACGTAGCTTTAATCGAACAATTAACTCCTACTTTAGAAATCTTCTGGCATATGACCTTTGATGGGTATTGTATTAAAGAAGGATCTGGAGCAGGAATCTGGTTATCTAATCCAACTAATAATCATTGTGAAGGGCATTCCTATAAACCAAATTTTCAGTGCACCAACAATATTTCTGAATATGAAGCTCTGATGTTAGGCCTGTAGTTACTTAAGAAATTAGGCGCCAAGAGAATTATTGTACAGGGAGATTATGAATTAATCCTTAAACAATTAAAAGAAGAATATGTTGCTAAACACCCTAGATTAAGAGCCTACAAAAAAGAAGTGCTTGATTACTTACATACTTTTGTGGAATATGATCAAGCAGTAATTCCAATAAGTCAAAATGTCGTAGTTGATAGTCTTGTCGTTTTTGCAAGTGCTTGAAAAATACCTCACCCGAATAAACCACACACAATTGAAATTAAACATCGACCTAAAATACCAGATAACATGTGATACTGGCAGGTCTTTTGGAATGACAAACAGATAGAAAAATTCTTGCTGTCAAAATAAGAGTTCGAGGAAACACAGTTAGATTTGGATAATCATGAACAAGATTAAATGAGACCAGAAGATCAGGTAAAAAATTAAGGAGTTGTGTATAATCCTTTGGTAAACCAGTGTGATAGATTAGATGTAAATAATAATTTAGATGAAAGTGTGCATAAATTAGAAATTCATGAAATATATCTTCAAAAGGAAGATTTTGAAATGATTCAACTAAAAGATAACATTTTTCCTCGGGGATTAGCTCTGTTAGAAGACCTTTGTGACTTCAATGATGTAGAAAAGAAGCCTAAAATTGAGCCCATTGGAGCAGAAGTTGAGGAATGTAACAAAGGTACTGACAAAACCCAAAGATGATTAAATTGTCAAAAAAATTACCTCTTATTACCAAACGGAAATATATAGCCCTATTCAAAGAATACATTGATGTGTTCACTTGGATTTATTAGGATCTAAAATTTTACGATTCCAACATCATTCAACACAAAATTCTAATTAAATAAGAATAAAATCCTTTCAAATAGAAACTTCGGAGGTTAAATCCAATTTTTTTTCCTTTAGTTGAGAAAGAAGTTAAACAAATTTATGATGCTAAAATAATTATCCCTCTCAGATATTCGAAATAGGTGTCAAACATAGTACCAACCAGAAAGAAAACTGGAGAAATCGGGTTGTGCATTGACTTTAGAAACCTGAATAAGGTATCCCTGAAAGATAACTATCCCTTACCCAAAATGGACCATATCTTACAAAAGGTGATAGGATCAACTGAGATATAATTACTATATGGTTTCTTTGGCTATAACCAAGTCTTGGTTGATCCAAAAGATCAAGATAAAACAACTTTTACCACTGCATGGGGTATTTTCATGTATGTGAAAATTCCTTTTGGATTGATGAATGTTGGGGCCACGTTCCAAAGAGAAATGGACATTTCCTTTTTCTGAAGAGATTGGCCTCTTTATTGTAATCTATCTGGATGATGTAACTATGTATTCAAATTATGATGAAGAACACTTGAGACATTTGAGATCAATCTTTGAGAAATGCAGGAAATTTGGCATATCTTTAAATCCTAAAAAAACACTATTTGGCCTAGAAGAAGGTAAACTATTAGGACATATCATATCAAAATATGGAGTTAGAATTGACCCTAAGAGAATTGAAGCAATCCTAAATATCAGTCCCCCAAGAAACATTAAATAACTTCAATCATTCATAGGGAAGATCATTTTGTTTTAGAAGATTTATCCCTAATCTTGTTGAACTTCTTAGAAACATAACCAATATTCTCAAGAAAGCTTCCTAAATCAAATGGAATATAGAAGCCACGCAATATTTTTACATGGTAAAACAGGAATTAACTAAATCACTAGTGTTGACCAGTCCAGATTTTACTAAAGATTTTACAATCTTTTCTTTTGCTTCTGAGCACACTGTTGCAGTTGTTTTACTGCAGAAAAACAGTGAAGGATTTGAGCAGCCAATAGATTTTTTTAGAAAATATTTAAGAGATTCTTCTCTCAAGTATGACATCATGGAAAAACAGGCCTTTGCACTAGTAAAAGAAATTAAATATTTTAGAGTTTATATTCTGCATTCACATATAATTTCTTCTGTACCTAATGTTGAGGTAAAATATATTTTAATGCATAATGGACCAGATGGAAAAAGAGGGAAATGGATTTCAGTAATTCTAGAGTATTATCTATAAATAAAACCTACCAAACTTATTAAAGGGAAAGGACTTGCACAACTTATGGTTGAGTCCAATTTTCAAGCTCTAGACATAAATTTGGTAGCAACTTTAGATGATCAAGAGGAGCAGACAACTCCACAAATCAATGAAGAGTTTTTAAATTCTCCCTGGTATGCAAACCTGCTTTATGTATTATTTAATTTAAATTCTCCTCCTAGTCCTACAAAAACTAAAGCTAGATTTCTGAAATTAAAAGAAGTAAAATTTTGCATCATTGATAATGTCCTTTATTGGAAATATTTGGGTGGCCTATTACTCAAATGTTTGTTGAAGAATGATGAAAACAATATTATGAATGATTTAAACAAGGGAGACCATGGTGGCCACCTATATTGGAAGACTACTGCTAATAAGATTCTCAGGGCTGGTTTTTACTGGCCCACCCTATTTTCTGATGTCTACAAGAAAGTCACAACCTTTCATAAGTGTCAAATTTTTTAAGGTAAAAAGAAACTCCTACCCTATCCTCTCAAACCCATTTCTTTTGAAAACCCATTCCAATAATGGGGTTTTGATTTCATAAATGAAATCCATACTCCTTACTCTACCCAACACAAGTGGATTTGAATAGCCACATATTACTTCACTAAGTGGATAGAGGCCATCCCTTCCAGAAATGCCACTGATGCTATTATTACCAAGTTTCTTGAGACCCATATCCTATGTAGATTTGGCTGCCCAAGGAAAATCATCACTAACAATGCAGCAGCCTTTAAGTCCAAAAATATGGTTGAATTCTATGATTAATATCATATTTATTTAGGAAATTAAAAAACCTATTACCCACAAGGTAATGGAATGGTTGAATCATCCAATAAGATTCTGGTAAAAATCATCAAGAAATTATTAGAATAGAATAAAAATTCCTATAATAATAAGTTAGTTAGTGCACTTTGGGCTGACAGGATTACTAGAAATAATTCCATTGGTATGTCACCATACCAAATTGTCTATGGAATGGATGTTTTTTTCCATCTTCTCTAGCATAACCAGTGATGAACATGATGCAATAATTGCAAGTGGAACCAAATGATGCAATCAAAAGGATTCATCAAACCATTCAGTTGTAGCAAATAAGAGAAGAGGTATATAATATAACACAGCTCATCCAGGAAAATATCAAGAAAATATTTGACAAAAGGACCAAGGCAACTAATTTTGCTATTGGTGTCAAGGTTTTAAAATGGGATGCAAGGAGGGAAGACAAAGGAAAGCATAACAAGTTTGATAATATATGGATAGGACCATATCTTATAAATGATTTTAGAGGTGACAATGTATTTTTTCTCACAGATATAGATGGAACAAAGTTACCTGGTGGTCCTATAAATGGCAGGATGTTGAAGCATTAATTCTCCTAGTCTAAAGATTTTTTTTCGTCATTGTAAATTTCATAGTCAACATAGATTGGATTGGATGTTTTTCTAATTAAGGTTGAAGTCTGCAGAGAAGGCCTTAAGCCATGGTCAACACACCGTCATAATATTTGAAAGCAGAAAAGGAATCAGATTACAGATTGCTCAGATGCGCAATGGATAAGGCTACTGATCACAGGTTCTTGACGCTTCAATGCATGGAAGTACCATCCCCAATTGGAGCCAATGTTAGGGTCCTATATTTCATAGGATCTCAAGGTGGCTGAGTTTATTCTTTCAGTCAAATTTACTTTGTAAAATTATTTCCAAATCGACAAATAATTTTCCAAAAAAAAAGGAGATAACATAAAAAATCAAAAGAGGGTATATGTTATAAATAAAAAATATAAGATGTGAAGTGTATCAAAAAGAAGAAAAATAAATAAATTCTGAAAGTGTTTCACATTCAAAGGCCACTACTCTTAAGTTTAGCTTACTTCTAAAAATAAATTGTGTGCGGCTTGTTTAAAAATGCCACAAAAGTTCAATAAAATTCAATCATACAGTTTAATCATGATTGAATTAGGTTTAAATTGCTTGTCAATAGGTAGTGAAAAATAATTTGTCAAACTATTTAATCTTGAGAGATTAATGAGCTAGGTAGAAAATAAAATTGGCTCAATAGTTTAATATGAACCAAGGAAGGTGTTGTAACATCATTTGTTTTGATAATTTAGCATAAGTAGTTGAATAAGTTCAAAATGATAAGGTAGGATATGGATGCAAAAGAATGAAAAAGTTAAAAATGTTAGGAAAATTATTATTTTTATAGGCATCAATGTAAATAAAATGTTAGGTGTTAGATGCCCCAAATAAATAAGGCAAAATAAAATGTTAAGTGTTAGATGCTATAAACAAAGGAGGAAAAACAAAACGTTAGGGAAGCAAGAAAGAAAAAGAAAATCCTCATTCTGTTTTAAAGGTTTTGATTGGCTGCTAGTCTAAATGCGCCTATGGAAAAGTTATTTGTATGGTTTAAATTTTGATTATTAATTTCTATCCTAAAGTTTTAAACCATAGAATATTTTCCCCCTACTTTCATTTCATTCATTTCCCTTTTTTATTTCCTTCCCCACTCGTATATTTTCACACATTTCATTATAATCCTGCACATGCAAAATCATTTCTACCATAGGCCAAAACCCAAATCATTACATTTTCGTCTCCTACAAACCTTTCAAAAGTACAATATACAATGAAGTGGGACCCATTCCCCGCCATGCTCCCTTTTCGTTTCATTTTCAATTGAAAATCATTAAATTTACCCTTTTTCCGCCTTTCCGCTTTAACCTTTTTACCCTTACCTTTTTATCGCTATTCACTTACTCCGCTTCCTTATTCCCTGATCACGATTAAAGTGGGCCATCCCTCCACGTCACTGGTTTACCTAACCCTCATTGCATTTCATAGATTATACATGTTTCACAACACAACTAAAACTTAAAACTTGCGATCCCTAATTTTCGATATCACATTGCATATGTTTTAACTTACTTTTAAAAGTGTCCGCAACATATTTGTTTTAAATTGCGATGCAGCAGGTTGGCCCCACCTTAGCATCTTCGCCTCCCATGTTTTCCCTGCCATGTCATTCACCTCCTCCCCTGTGCTTCGCACTTCATAGTTTTTAGCGTTTACACCCTCCGCGCTTATAACTAAAACTTAAAAATTGTGATTTGTGCTGCGGTCTGCTCCCACTTGTCCCTCCACGTCGCATCCCACCTCGCATCGCATCTCTGGTAACATTATTCATAAAATTAAACTCTAAATGTTGCAAAGTGTGCATATGTGATGCAACTTCAGAATTGAAATTTAAAATATTTTAGGTCCTTTATATTGGTAGTTTACATTGTTTTATTCATAAAAAAAGGTTTTAACTTAGCAGAAACGACTCAGGTAGAAAATAAATGCTACAGGTAAAGGCGGGCAAAGGTGTTATAGTAAAGAAGATTATGTTGTAACTTCAAGAGCACATGGCGTTCATACAACAAATCTGCCAGCACAACACTTAGTTTAGTTTGCCAGAATATCAACAAATTTTGGTCCACGTCCTAAAATGCCCCACTACATTAGCACCTGCTCTGCACAACACATTCCACCAAAACTATAATTTTGTAATAGTTAGATTTTTTAGTTCAAGTCTGTTAGAGATTTTTTTGTTGTAATTTTTGTATAAATACTTCATTTTAGAAGTATCAAGGGTCAATTGATTGAGATCATAATCATTATTTTCTTTTGGAGTACTGTAATATTTTCCAAAGCACTTGAGCATCAATAATAATCATACCATTCACAGGATTATTATGACTTAAATACTGGTGATGTTTTTCATTGGTTAGTATTGTTTCATTGTCCTCTTTCATTTTAAACATCTTAATTCTAATTGTAAAGAAGAAAATGTGATGAATAGGATTTATTTTTGAGTACCTTATTATGGCTGCCTTTTCGATCATTATGTTTTCCACTGAAAGCCAAACTAAAGAATTCTTAATTTCTCTTTATTTCTGCTGAATCTGTTCATATTTCCATCATAATCCATTTATAATTCGAAAATATCCAGTAAATATTCCTATCTTTCCCTTTGTTTACTCTATGAAAAGTTGATGCAACCATCCAGTTATATTTTGACTCCATTGCCCAATAGATATTAATAAATTGTGTACAATCAATCTTCCAAAATCCAATACAAACCCAAAACCCAAGTACTATCATAACTAGCCTAAAACTTATCCAAATAAAGATAAATCTTATAGGGAGAGCCCTCTATGAATTTAGGAAGGCTAGGTCTTGGATTCCAAAGCTGGTTTGATGTTGGCCTATGTGATTACTTCTCACGATCTCTAGAAAATTACAGAACACAAATAGTCATCACATCTGGTCGGTGTTGGGATTCATAGTGTTTACTGGAGGGATTCAGGTAGATCCATTCAAGGTTGAGGAAATAATTCAGTTGCCTCCCCCATATTATATTCGTCAACTTCAAAGTATTCAAGGAAAATCCAATTTCTTAAGGAGATTTTTAACTATGCTAAGGTTACGAAAGGGTTTATGAGATTGCTAAAGAAAGGAGTTCAATTCCTATGGTATGACTTTGATCAATGCTCATTCGATGCTTTGAAAAATGCATTGACCTCTGCTCCTTTATTGAGTTCACCTAATTATAGCAGAGACTTCCTTTTGTATCTCATCGTGGAAAAATCTACTATATGTATGGGTCTAGTTCAGGAGGATGATTCTCTTTGTGAGCATGTTATTTATTATCTAATTTGAGGCTTGGTACATCATGAATTGTGATATTCTCCCATTGAGAAGTTATCTTTTGCAGCTATCCATGTTGTCCAACGACTTAGGCATTACATTATCATTTGCAAAAATTATGTTTTGGCAGATGTTAATCTGTTTCAATTTTTTCTCAGTAGGTGAGTGATTTGGAGCAAATACAATACATGGATTGTCATTCTGCAAGAATTTGATCTCAAATTCCTCTCTTCCAAGTCCAAGAAATCATTGGTATTTGTGGAGCTGATCTTTGAGTTGGCTTGTGGAGATGAGATTATTTATGAGGAGTGATTCCCTGACGAACATATTTTACTCATTTCTTCACAAGATCCTTGGTATGGAGATATTATTTTTAATCTCAAGACTTCGAAGTTTCCACTCGATCTTTTGAAATATGAGCATCGAAAGTTCCGTCACTTGGAAAAAATTTATCTTATTATCAGTGAAACTTTGTATCGACATGGGGTCAATTCAATCCTTAGACATTTCTTGACTCTCGAAGAGGTTGAGGTTGTGCTGAATGATTTCCAAAATGGAGCTTGTGGTGGTAATTTATCTGAGGTTGCTATAGCTCAAAATATTTTGTGTGATGGATATTTTTGGCCCTCGATTTTCAAATATTGTTCTGAGGCAGTCAAAAAAATTCATCCTTGTTAGGTTTATACTCGGAAGATGCACGCTCATCTAGCTCTACTCTTTCTTGTTATCACTGTCGGTCCGTTCACTAAGTGCGGAATTTATTTTACTACTTGTAACCCACCTTCAACAAAGGGTCAAAAGTACATTATCATAGCAGTGGACTACTTCACCAAGTGGGATCAGGCTATGCCTACTTTCTTGAATGATGGTGAAAAAACATCCATGTTTCTATTCAACCAAGACATTTCTCGCTTCAGTATTTGCAAAGAGATTGTCACTGACCATGGCAGTCATTTTCATAACTCCGTGATGGCTAAATTCACCCTTAAATTAGGTTTCCGGCAAGAGAATTTGTCTTCTTATTATCCTAAGACAAATGGGTAGGTTGAAGCCGTGAATAAATCCTTAAGGGTTATCCTCCAAATTAAAATCAATAAAGCTAGGTCCAATTGGCATGTCATGTTCTATCTTGTGCTTTGGGCATACCGAATGTCAGTTAAGACTACAATTGGGTTCACTCCTTTCCAACTCATTTATGGTTTGGAATCAATCTTTCCTATTGAGTGTGATATTCCTTCCCTTAAGATAGCTATTGAGCTTCTTCTACACACCTCAAGTCTTGAAGAACGCCTTTTTTTATCTAGAATGTCTCGGTGAACATCGTCGAGATGGACCTACGATTAATGAGGTCCATAAGAAAAGAGTGAAGGTTTAGTATGATAAGGTTGTAAA
Organism: Pinus albicaulis; assembly: GCA_034641835.2. Classification (NCBI taxonomy): domain Eukaryota; kingdom Viridiplantae; phylum Streptophyta; class Pinopsida; order Pinales; family Pinaceae; genus Pinus; species Pinus albicaulis. Next base: position 1,039,777,585 of record CM076579.1, read on the forward strand.
ACCTAGGGTTTTCTCTCAATGTGGCCTCGTTTTGGTCTACTATTAAGACAAGGATGCCTTGGGGGTAGGGAAATTTAAATCCATGAGGTACGACCCTTTCATTGTCAAAAGAGTGCTTAACTGAGAGAGCTTATGATTTGGTTGAGTTTGACAGAAACGAGCTGGCAAAGCCCAGAAATTAGCTCTATCTTAAGAAGTATTATGCTTAGGTGTCTTCCTAGCATTTTCTTTGGTTGTATATGATATATTTTTGTGCATATTTTTCTATCGATTATATTGTGACATTGATATTTTTGATCTGCTTTGGTAGGTGTTTATGGATGATATGAGTCATTTTGGCTTTGCTGATGGTGCTAGTCGACATACCCGGAATCATTCTTCTATGGCTTGGGTAATCTACTATCCATTTGGTCAGTTGTTAGTCTCAAGGATCATATGCATTGGTCTTGATTTGAACAATGTTTCAGAATATACTGATGTGATGAATCTACTTTCTGAGGCAATGTCTCTAGGTATTGGTTCGTTAGTAGTGTACCTGGACTCGAAACTGGTGGTTTCACAGCTGAATAAAATTTATCATTTCAGAGATCAATTTTTATATTTTTTATGTTAGTCATCAGTATTTTTTCTATCTTGAAAATGACTAAATACTTGTCCTAGATTTCTAAAAACAACATTTATGAATATTGAGAGATTTATAAATCTCACTACCTTCATTACCCTTAAAACAAATTTTTCATCATTTTACTACTCTGCCATTCCCTGGTTAGCCTACCACTCTAAGAAGACCCCTCATGGGCTCATGCCAATCATATCTGTTCCATTTTCACACCCATGACCTTAGTACTCTTTTTTTCCTATGCTTAACCCCTCCCACTTTCCATCTAAGTTTGCCAAATAGCCTACCTTTTCCCATGTTTATCAAATGCCTCAAGAATTGATGTTCTTAAAAGCTACCTCAATAGGCTCTTTATATAAATCAAGTACATTGGGTTTTGGATCCTCAATACATCTATATGTTAAAAAATCTGCTTTTCATACTTGAAAACCATAAGCCAATGCTTTCAGTCAAGGAGCCTCCCACTAGGTCACTAGGGTTTCATAAGTTGTAGGGCTATATTTGGTGTACTAAATCACTGTTTCCCATGTGCTAGAAGCTGAATCAAAATGAGGAAGATCAACACCTATTTGTCCAAATCAGATCAAGAAAATCACCCAAGGAATACCTCCTTATCAGTGACAAAATTTTGCAAAAGGACAGTTGTTCATTTTGACATTTCTGCAGGAGTGTCGAGGTGGCCATCAACAGAAAATTAGGCAAGGTAAGAGGCCAACTCCTCACTAAAGGACATCCATAGAAAAGAAGGATGAAGCAGCCTATGTTCAAGGAAAAGCATGGTTTTTAGGATTGATTGGACCAACAATTTTCCAAGCAAGGAGTCAAGGCAACAAAACACAAGGACAGAGGCACACCAGCACAACCAGGCATGAAATGAAGATTTTTAGAAACTATGAATGAAGAAGGGAAAAATGTGAGGTGAACTGAACATAAATGAATGAACTTGAAAGGGCTATAGAGAAATTAGAAGACAACATTAATTATTTTTATCTAACATCCCTAAAACCGAAGGTTTTGGAAAGATAGGCAAAGAGTGTGAAATGAGGAAAATGAGCCTCCATCATGCCAGCAGGAGAAGATTTCAAGGGACTATTGTGTGTGTCATTCTAAGGTTTGTCATGGTAAGTGTTCTACTACCTCAAAGGGAAAGAATGCAAAGAGTATCAGTGAGGGAGGTCAATTTTTCAAGAGCATTCAATTTCCCTCAAATGGTCAAAGGAATAAAAGCCTAAGGTTGAGTTTCAAGATGAGAAATCAAGCTAATCATGAGGTTACTGTTATGTGACTAAAGTTGTCAAAATCCAAGAATGAAAAAGGGGACAAAAATCAGTGTGACATGGCACCTACAAGTCAGAAGTGGCTAAAGGGAAGTGGCATACATGGTTATGAAGAAAAATCACTTGTTAGAAATAGGTTTATTATGCCTCACTGCCCAAATCAGTGAGGAAAGAAAAACATGTTTTCATGTCACTCACACTCAGAAATGTCAAAAAAGGAAAAAACATGTTTTCAGTTTCTCAATGCAAGTAAAAAGAGTTTTGACAGTGCCAAGACCCTCAAGGTTAAAAAGGACCATTTTCATTTCTCCAGCAAGCTACCACCAAAGGAATAAGAGTTGCTTTGAAAAATGTTCAGGTCACCTACAATAAAAGGTCAAAAAATATATCAGTCAAAGTGATAAAGTGACCAAAAAAAATAAAAACATTAGCAAAAGTGGGTTTTCAACTTTAATTTATTTTCCTAAAATGTATAAGGGACCTCTCTGCTCTCTTCATATCTTATTTTTCATTTGAAAAGAGCAAATAGCCTTCAAGAGAAAATTTTCTGAGTTTAAGTGAGAAATTGTGGGCAAGGCCACCGGTGCTACGCTCAGGACCTGATGTTGCACTCACAGGACCCGGCACTATGCAAATAGACGTTCCCATAGTGCATTTTTTGCACTGCGGTGCACGTATAGCTACATGTGCTGCACGTACAACCCAACACTGTGCATAGGCAGACCCGACACACCCAAGGTCTCAGCGATGCGCTCAGAGGCCCAACTCACCCAGTTTCTGCTCGGCGCTGCGCACATAGGACTCGACTGGCCCAGTATTCTGCCAGCACTACGCTTATGCCAAAAATCCTCCAAGATGAAAAATATTTTCCAAAATCTCAAGGAAAGCACCTCCACATTTCCTTTAAGACCTGAAAGCAAGTTTAAAATTGGCAGGTGGCCTTTTTCCTTCCTCCTCAAGTGGTTTTGTCTTTAAATAATTAAAGAAAAAAATAAATTCAAGCCCTATTGCCTACAAACCCTAGGTATTCATGGCAAACAACCCTCTATTTTGACCTCCAAGAAAAATTATCAGTTAAGAGGAGTGAATAAGGGTTCTAATAGTCAGTTCAAGTTAAAGCCCTCATTAAGCTCAAAGAAAATGAGTCATAAACCCATCTCCCTATCACTCATTTGCAAAAGCTTCCCTTATCATCATTTCATTTTCACCCCTCCTGTCCAAGTTTTGTAAGTAGGACCAAGTCTGTCTAAAAGCCACCAGTCACCATGTCACGAGAAGAAAGGAGTGATAGTAGTGAAGGAGGCCAGGTGCCTATAGGGCCAAAGCACAAGGGAGGGAAGGTCAATAGATTTTAACCCTAGAGCATAGTGGATATTACTTCATATCCCATGATTCTCACATGCTTTCAGAATGTGGGGTGTTTTCAGTTTTGTGAGAAATTCAAACAAGTGCAAAATCACCGAGAGCTTACAAGGTTGTTTGTCCTCAACCTACACAACAAACAGGTAAATCTTGCAGCTGTAGACTTTGAACTATCAGCAGATTCCATCTCTAATGCTATAGGTAACCTATTGTTGGTGAAAATTGGTTCAAGAAAGCAAGATTAAACATGAGCTATTATGAGCCTTTTATCAAACCTAGGTACAAAGAGGGCTACAATGCTATTTTCCCTTTCTCACACTTACGAGAGAGGTATTCACCCCTAATGAAGGTCATCATGAAATACTTTACTTGTGAGGAGAGATACTCTAGGCTCTACTCCTACAATGTTAGATTACTCATGCATTTCATTAGGGTCAAGATGCTTCATTTTCCCTATTACTTGTATACAAGTATAGACAATATGTCTTTTATTTTCTGAAGGAGAAGTTATACCCAGAAAATGCATAGTTTGTTCCACCACTCCTTGATCAAGATGGTGGTATTACATCAGCTGGAGAAAAAAGGCAGACCTTGGGATGTGTTCATAGCTAATGAAATATTTACAAGCCCACAGACTCATCATTAGCCTATTTTACCCTCTCCATCTCATCCTCCTCCCTCCACTCCTCCATCACCTCCTACAGATCATACCTCATCATCTACACAAGCAACATCTCCTCAAGAAGACCTCCTTTCCTCACCTTATTTTGATGCATATGAACAAGAATGAAATGAGAGTGAGAAAGACAGTGACAATGAGGGTAATGGTGACAATGAGTTAGCCTAAAGTGAAGATGAGGGTGATGATGATTTGAGCCAACAAGAGGCAGAGGTAGAAAACGATGAAGAGGAAGAAAATAATGAAGAGATAAATGATTAGGAAGAAGAAGGAAATGATGAAAAAGGAGAAACATAAAGTGAAGAAGAGACAGAGGCAGATGATGAATAAGAAACAAAAAATGAAGATATGGAAGAGGATGAAAATGATAAAGATAATGACAATGAGGACAAAGCAGAAACTAAAGGCATCAGTGACAAAAATGAAGCAAGCCTCACTGATGAAAAGGATAGCAAAGAGGAAAAAAATCATGACAGTCATGACAACTGTCATGACAATCATGAAAATAGTCAGCTCCAAAGTGATAATAAGGATGATGACAGTGCAGAAGATAAAGAGGAAAGCAGTCTTAATGATGAAAAAAATGAAAGTGAATAAAGTGTAGATGGTGATAATGAAAATGATGACCACAACAGTGAAGAGGCAAGTAGCTGCTGAAGGAGAAAATGACGATTTTGATGACAGCAGCAAGGATCACAGCCATGAGGAAGACACCAACAAGATCACAATCACACCTCTTCCATTGACATATCAAAGAGGGCTAAGGCTTGTGTTTTCTGCCTCTAAAAGGTGAGGGACCATGCTATCCACCTCAGCTTAGCCACTAGAAAAAGGAAAACAAAGGGTAAAGCAAGAAGAAGAAGATCATGAGGTGGAAAGGGATTTTGAAATCATTTAGGTGGAAAATGATGAGGAGGATGAAGCAAGGATCTCAAAATTTCTCATCCAAGAAAAAATGCACTCATTGAAGACCCCCAAGCCAATATGAATAGTGCCAAGAGTGTAAATTATGCCCTTGACTTAGAGAATAGGTAGCTAGGAGCACAAATTGATATTTATGAGGCTAGAGCCATTAAGGCCTAGAAAGAAGCCCAAAGGGCATAGGTAAAACTAGAAGATTTCATGGGCGCTTATAAAGAGAGTGAGGATGAGGAAGGACAGTCTAGGAGGAGACCTAGAACCATGGGGTTGAAGAAAGCATTGGCAAATCAAAGGGAACGAGAATCAGCCCTAGCAAAGTAGCTCCCTCTATATGAGTTATTGGCCATGCAAATAGCACATGATCAGGAGCCTTGTTTGGAAAGACCCAACATAGTCTAAGTTGAAGAAGGAAAATTAGGATCTTGATCTCCAAAGGAGGATGACTGAGCATTATGCCCAGAGAAACCAAGTTGCAAGGGCTAAACTCAAGAAGGCCCAAACCAAGATATAGGCACTAAAAGAGGTAGAAGGCCAAGCTAACCTTGGAATTTTGGCACAATCTTCTCTACAGGTCTCTCAAAACCCATGAGGCACACATCCACCAAATTTGAGAGAATTTTGACAATTTTTGGTTTTTTGTGAATTTGGAGGCCTATAAGCGCAACACCCCTGGCGCTACGCTTTTTCCTCAGACATCCTTAAAGGGGGAAGTTTACACTTTTGTATTTCTCGTGCCTATTACACTATTCTCACCAAATTATAGAGCATTTGGAGCATTTTTTACCCCTCAAAAGGTCAAAAAACACCTCATTTTCTACCTTTCTGCCTCATTTTCAGGCTTGGCACTGCACTCAGAGAAGTTTGGGGAATTTGGCTTCTTGGACAGGTTAATGAAGCTAAATTAGAAAAAAAAAGGTAGATTTGGAAATTAGACTCATCAGGCTTTCCAACGGGCCATCACGGGGAAAATTTCGACATCGAGAAGGTCACCAAAACTTGGTTGCAAGTGGACCTATTTTCTGCCCGAGAAAGTGTTGTGCGTTCAGACCAAATTGGGAAGTTTTGGCCAAAAGTCAACAAAACACACTCATTCATTGTGAAATGATACTTTAAAGTTTTTTGAGGCAAATCACTCTAAAATTAGGTGCTAGGAGTTATTTTTGCATTTATTTCATGGGATATTTTGTGTCTTGGGCCTTGCATGGGCTCTTGGGCATTAATGACATTTATGAGTGATTTTGACATATTCCAACCCTATCTAGGGTTTTTTCCTTCCTTTTCTAAATAAATAGATCATGAGGGCTTCATTGTAAATGTTGGCATTTGATTACTCTTTGGAGAAATACATAGTTTTTTTGGATATTGGAGTAGAAATTGGTGTTGTGGAGTTTCTGAATGGCTTGTCTTGATTGATGATGGAGAAGTCTTCTTGCAGGATCCCTGAGCTTGGTTAATGGTGATGTGCTTCTATTCAGTTATTGTTTTATTATGTATCATTCTGTTTCATCCTTCTAAATTGCAATAGGACAAAGGATTTAGACTAAGAAATGTTTTCAAATGCACCTTAGCTCCGTTTGTTCTTCACCGCCTCTATGTTTTCCTCTTTTGAACCTTTTCAGAGGATTCTTAATTGCTCTCTCGACCCCCGAAGCTTGTTTATTTCATGAATGGTTTAATACAGTAGGTATCAAAGATGATTTATGGTTAACCCTGCTTGTTTGATGTCTCTAAACATTGTTCTTGAGGTCTCTCTCCAAAGTACCATTGATTAGGTTTGCCAAAGAGGCTATGTTTCAATCATACCCTTTGTCCATGCTTGAATAATTATTTTGGAGATCTTCATAGCTGTGAGCAATGATGTTTAGGCGTTCCCTCTTCTTTGATTAAAGTTATCTTTATATCTTGAATGTTTTCTAACCTTGAAGGTGAAATCACTAGAAGTTAAATGAGTTTCTTGCCTTTTATATTTCATTGGATTTTATGTCTGAAATGCTTATTTGCTTAAGTTGAATAAAAGAGTTATTGGTGTGCCCTATCTATTGATTTCTTCTTCATGCTAAATAGTGTTGAGGCATTTCCTTTTTTTTAAGTGCATGATAAAGGATTCTTAATTTCCCTTTGCCCTACTTTGTTCACAAACTTGATGTTCATTTCATTTCACAAAAACCTTGAGAATCCATCTGACCAATGCTAGATTTTCCCTTAGTGATCCATCTTAATTTACTATTGAAGCTTTCTATGAATTTTATTGTCTCCATAGCCCAATGACTTGAAGATTTCCTCAATCTATCTATTCTACTTGATCATATTACCCAACCAAAAAAAAACAAACAAACCCTACACTTAAAAACTAACCTAAAATCAAAACCCTGGAAGCGAACAAGTTCACATCCTTTGCACAAATAGAGAGAGCCCTCTCTGAGTCTAGGAAGGCTAGGTCCTAGGACTCTAAAGATTGGTCTGATGTTACCCTGTGCATTTTATCTCACCAATCTAAAAAACCATGGGAACATAACATAATGATGATCACGATGGAACCTTCTGAGTCAATAACCATATAAGTATTCCTTAGGACTTCAGAAACCCTTACTATATAACATCTATTGATTTATCACCAATTCATAGCCTAACACAATTGACAATCAAGGTGAGAGGTTTTCTGAAATTAGTGAAAATCTAAGAACTCCTTAGAACTTCAGAAACCCTTATCAAATCATAAAGAACTCAAACTGTTAGCCAAAGAGCAGAATCTGGTTGTTTCACCATCCTAGAAAAATGAGGACTCAGTTGTAGTACACTGATAGAAACCTTAGGGCTACATAAAGGAACTCAAAAAACCCCAAAACATCCCTAGATTATTTTTTTTTTCAGTAAATGGTGGTGGACCATAAACATACATCCTTAAAATAACAAAAAATATCCACCTAGTGACTCCACAAGCCTCTAGTAGGCCTTCTAACTTTACTAGTGTTCTTAGATTTCCTTAGGATTGTGTCAAATCAGCCCTGAGAAGTTTAGAAGCCTAGTCACACACTGTGTGAGTTTAGAAAACATTAAGAGAGGTAAGCCTTTCAAAAATAGTCATAAACTTTCAGCCTCTCTATACCTGGGGTTTGAAATATGGCTTCACAAAGGATCAGTACCAGATCTCACCTAGACCCAAACCATCCCACCATTGTTGATGATCCAGAAAATATTTTGTGGCAAACTTCTAAAACTGGAAACTCAACTACTGTTAGGAACATTCATAGAGCGAGCTCTATCCCTGAACATCTTATAGCCTTGCAAGACGCCCATTTTGACTTGCACCATACAAGAAACCTTTTCAGAACCAAGTCACAAAGTGGGATTGACCAGACTGAACTTGAGCCCTTAGATTTGCAACAGAGTTCAAGCAGAGAAGCCTCTCCTTCCACTCCTCCTGAATTTTAGCTTCTCCATCACTTTAGCTCTTTTCATACCAAGTCTGCTCAAAACCAGTTTGCTAGTCCAAGTATCTCTACCACCCCCATCCACACATCCACTGTTCAAACCACTCCACTTCATCCTCCACCCCCTCTCACAAACCCTCCCCTCGTAAATCATCCTTGGATCCCATTCTCTCCCATCATGGCAACATGGTATGCCCCCCTGGCACTGCCACAACCTTTTTTACCTTTTCCACATGATTACCAGTCCAAAATCCCTCACTTTACCAGAGTTGAATCCATCACTGCCCAACAACATGTAGATAGGATAAATGATGCCTTTGATTACATGGAAATAGAAGAGGAAACTATTAAAATAAGTATCCTTGCACAAATCTTAGGAGGAGAATCCAAACAATGGTTCAAAAGCTTGACTCCTAACACCATACATGATCTCCCTCCTCTTTACTAGACATTTATAAACAAGTGGGAAATCAAGAAAAACCCTCTCCAAATCCTCTCAGAATAAAACAACCTTAAGATAAATATCAGGGAAACTGTCCAAGACTATTGTACTAGGTTCAATAGTGTTTACAATTCCCTCCCACCAGACATGAAACCCCCACAAGGCTTAGCTTTAGAAAAATTTCCATAAGGTTTAGATCCAGACATGGCCTATCAACTAAGAGAGAGAGAACCCTAAATTTAGAAGACATGAAAAAGGGAGCTATAAGTGTAGAGGCCAACTTGATTGAAAAGAGGGCAAGGATGAGATCAGAAAAGAGAGTCACCTACAAATATGAAACAATGGCCTAAACCTCCTCATCTGATACCAAGATTGATAATTTAGTGAGGGTAATGGAAAGAATGATGGAAAGAATAAACTTGAGTGAAAGAACACCTCCTAGGGAAAACCAAGAAAATCCCAAAAAAATAAATAGGAATCAAAACTTCAGAAGAGATCCTCCCCAAAACAAACCAAGAGACAATGACCAACAAATCAGGCCCCCTTTCCAAGAAAATTATGTAGATGAAGAGGGAAGAGAGTCTGAAGAAACTATAGAAAACCATGTAAACTTGATAGGTTCTGACAATGAGGGTGATCTTTTTCTCACTGAAGAAGAACAAGATTTATTTTCCTCAGATCAAACTGAAACAGACTATGAGGATTTTGAAGACTATTGATTGGGGTTTGAAAATTCCATAATGGAAGTCCATAGCCAATATGACCTTAGGAGCAAAAAGAACCAAGAAAACTCCAAAAAGGACAAAGAATACACTACTATTAGGAAGACACCTGAACATAATCCTAATAGGACAGCAGATAGTACCAACACCATGGCTAAGTAAACTGACCCAAACAGAGACAAAACTAGCCAACCAAGTGGTGACACAAGCTACCCTAGTGCCTCTACTAGTGGCCCTGAGAAAACTATTTTGTCCAAAGTCCCAAATCAGAATCAGCAAATTAAACTTGAACAAAAAATTATGGTTGATAAAACTGATGTAAATATGTCCAAAAAACAAGTGCCTTTCAGTTTTGAGGGAGATATTGCCAAAATCAAGATCACCATGCCTCTCACTGAACTGATAACCCAAAATATGTACAGGTCCAAAGTTATGAACGTTTTAAACATGGGAAATGATACTGATACTTTAAATTTGATAGATGACAAACCTAAGCTATTGTTTGGACCTAAAGTGGAAGGAAAATACTAAGAAGGAGCCATACCCTGTTTCTATGTTAGCCTGAATATACATGGAAAAATTTTACATAATGCCATGCTAGACTCTAGGTCCTCTCATAACCTTATGCCAAAGGTAGTGATGGAGAGATTAGGCCTAGAAATAACCAAGCCTTACAGAGACCTGTATTCTTTCTATTCAAGAAGAGTCAAGTTTTTGGGCCTAATCAAGGATTTATGTGTCAATCTGGCACAAATCCTAGCTAAGGGCTTGGTCATGGACATAGTAGTATCTGAAATTCCCCCTAAGTATGGCATGCTTTTATCCAGATCTTGGCAAGCCAAGCTTCAATGGAACCTCCAACTTGACATGTCTTATGCTACCATCCCTGTTTTTAACCAAACAAGGAGATTATACCAGGAATCACACATGAATTTTATGGTTAGCAGCCAAGAGAGGCCAAACAACAAACCTATTTATTCCATCCATTCAGATCTTGACTCATTCATTTTATATAATGAAGAATACATTGATGAAAAGTTAAATGAAATTGAGACAGATCTGGACATGCCTCAATAGTCAAATCAGGCACTTCATGAATAACTCAATAGCTTAGACTCTAGTAGCCTGATACAACAACAACGTGATGGTAAAGCAGAACTTAATTTTCTCCAAACTAAAAATAAATTTTCAAAACCAAAACCAAGCTTAGAAACTAAAAAATGTTGCTCAAATGAAGAATAAACATCACAAACAAAACCATCCCCTTCTGCCAACATGCTGAAATACTTTCATAAAACAAAGTTTTCTAGCAACCTGAATCAGAGGAATCTTAAGGTCTTGCCATACATACACAACTCATCATCAAAAGGTTTTGTCACTTCAGAAGAGTTGTTGAATCTCAAAAAAGTTTCTAGGAACCCTAAAGGAGTATCTACCAAGATTGATATAGAGGAGTATAATGTAGGCAGCCTGGAAAGACCCAAAATGATTAAGTTATCCAAGACTTTACCACTTCACACAAAATATAAATACATAATATTGTGCAAAGAGTTTCAGGATGCTTGTGTATATGGCGATGAAAGCTTAAAGCGTTGTGACACGAACATTATTCAAAGAAATTTTCTTTTCAAGAGAGACCAAGAAGCTTTTGAGCAAATTGTGTCACTAACAAAGAAAACAAAGGGGTATAGGCTATGTGTAGACTTTACATACTGATAAAAACCCTCCCTAAAGAACAATTACCATTTTCCCAAGATAAATCATACTTTACAAAGGGTATGAGTTTCTAACAAGATATCGTTGCTTGGAAGTGCTTCAGGTTACAATCAGGTGGTAACACTTCCAATAAATCAACATAAAGCCCCTTTCGAAGCACCTTAGGGCACCTACATGTTTGATCAAATTCCTTCTGAGTTAAACAGTGGTGAAGCTACTTTCCAAAAAGCCATGGCCCCTGTTTTAAATTGCTTCACTATGTTATACATTGATGACATCATTGTCTGTTTTGAAACTAATGAATAATACCTTTTCCACCCGAGAAGGATCTTTGACAGAAGCAAGGTTTGGAAGCAAGACTCAAAGAGAAAATGAAAAGGAGAGCATGGCCTGTTTGAAAATTTTTGGAAAAATCCATACACCATGCACTCAAATGGAGGTAACAATGTTTTATGTTTACAAGAGCTAAATGGAGAGGAGTTAGTTGGAGATCTTGTCAAGGGCAGGATGCTCAAACACCATCGTTGTCAAGAATCCTAGTTTGAATCTTTCATTAATTTTACATAACATTGCATGATGAGAGATCATAAAAAAAAAACACAAAAACAAAGAAAGAAGGAAAAGAGGGCAGATTTGAAAAAAAGGTACATCCCCATACCCAAAAAGGAGTACTACTGAAAGTGTGCAAGCCTAAATGACATGACTTGTTCAAAATAAGTCTTGTTCAGTCATCTAGCCTAATCATGGCTGAACATGTTTTCAATTTACTGCTGATAGGTTAGTGAAAGAGAACTTGTCAAACCATCTAAACTTGAATTTTCAGTAGGAGTAGATTAGGAGGAAAAGATACTGGTTCTCCATGCTCATATCTAAACCAAAGAGAAAGATGGGAAGGCTTAAAAAATGATGAATCATAGCCCTCATGATTTCTAGTTTTTCTTGTACAAGAATTATGTATGTGTGCAACTTTTCCTAGTGCCACAGCCCATGGTAAATCAGATAGCTTAATCATGGTTTGAATCATGTTTTCACTTTCATGTCAGTAGATTAGAGAATGAATCATGTCAAACATCTTAAGCTTGACAGATGGATAGTCTAAGTAGAGAATAAAAGAGTTCATTAGCATAATCTAGACTCTTGGAAGTAATAAGGGTAGAAGTAGATAGTTTGTTTTGCTTTCGAAAGAACAGAATTTCAAGGGTTTTCCAGTTTAAGTGCACCCAGTGAAGAAAAAAATGCTAGGAAAAGTAAGCTGGGTAGGTAGAGATGAGTTTGAAGCAAGCATGTCTTTCAAATTTTGAGATCATAGCTTCAAAAGCAACATCATCAAATGAAAGAGGAAAAATCTGCCCAATGGATGAGGCATTGGTCTTCATAAGCTCAGAGATTTGATATCTGAAATTCTGGACACCTCCTGAAAAGTAGCTGCCCTCCCCAAGTGGAGCCACTATTAGTCATCAATATTTTTTCTATTTCTTAGATGACTAAATACTTGTCCTAGATTTCTAAAAACAACATTGATGAATATTGAGAGTTTTAGAAATGTCACTGCCTTCATTATCCTTAAAATAAATTTTTATCATTTTATTACTCTACCATTCCCTGGTTAGCCTACCACTCCAAGAAGACCTCTCATGGGCTCATGCCACTCATCTCTTTCCCATTTTCACACCCATGACCTTAGTACTCTATTTTTCCTATGCTTAACCCCTCCCACTTTCTATCTAAGTTTTCCAAACAACCTACCTTTTCCCATGTTTATCAAATGCCTCAAGCATTGATGGTATTAAAACATACCTCAGTAGGCTCTTTAGATAAATCAATTACATTGGGTTTTGGATCCTCAATACATCTATATGTCAAAAACTCTGTTTTCCATACTTGAAAACCATAAGCCAATGCTTTCAGTCAAAGAGCCTCCCACTAGGTCACTAGGGTTTCATAGGTTGTAGGGTTATCTTTGGTGTACTGAATCATTGTTTCACATGTGCTAGAATCTGAATCAAAATGAGGAAGATCAACACTTGTTTGTCCAAATCAAATCAAGAAAATCATCCAAGGAAGACCTCCTTATCAATGACAAAATTCTGCAAAAGGACAATTGTCCATTTTGACATTTCTGCAGGAGTGTCAAGGTGGCCATCAACAGAAAATTAGGTAAGGTAAGAGGCCAGCTCCTCACTAAAGGAAATCCACACCAAAGAAGGAGGAATCAGCCTATGTTCAAGGAAAATCAGGGTTTTAGGACTGATTGGACTAGCAGTTTTCCAAGCAAGGAGTCAAGGCAACAAAACACAAGGATAGAGGCACACCCACACAACCAGGCATGGAATGAAGATTTTTAGAAACTATGAATGAAGAAGGGAAAAATGTGAGGTGAATTGAACAAAAATGAATGAACCTTACAGGGATATAGAGAACTTAGAAGACAACAATAATGATTTTTCTTTAACAGCCCTAAAACCTAAGGTTTTGGAAAGATAAGAAAAGAGTGTGAAATGAGGAAAATGAGCCTCCATCATGCCAGTAGAAGAAGATTTCAAGGGATTGTTGTGCGTGTCATTCTAAGGTTTGTTAAGGTAAGTGTTCTATTGCCTCAAAGGGAAAGAATGCAAAGAGTATCACTAAGGGAGGTCAAGTTTTCAAGAGTCAATTTCCCTCAAATGGTCAAAGGAATAAAAGCCTAGGGTTGAGTTTCAAGATGAGAAATCAAGCTAATCATGAGGTTATTGTTATGTGACTAAAGTTGTCAAAATCCAAGAATGAAAAAGGGGACAAAAATCAGTGTGACATGGCACCTGCAAGTCAGAACTGGCTAAAGGGAAGTGGCATACATGGTTATGAAGAAAAATCACTTGTTAGAAATAGGTTTATTATGCCGCACTACCCAAATTATTAAGGAGGAAAGAAAAACATGTTTTCATGTCACTCACACTCAGAAATGTCAAAAAAGGATAAAAACATGTTTTCAGTTTCTCAATGCAAGTAAAAAGAGGTTTGACAGTGCCAAGACCCTCAAGGTTAAAAAGGACCTTTTTCATTTCTCCAGCAAGCTACCACCAAAGGAAGAAGAGCTGCTTTGAAAAAAATTCAAGTCACCTACAATAAAAGGTCAAAAAAGATATCAGTCAAAGTGATAAAGTGACCAAAAAAACTCAAAACACTAGCAAAAGTGGGTTTTCAAGTTTAATTTATTTTCCTAAAATGTATAAGGGACCTCTCTGCTCTCTTCATATCTTATTTTACATTTGAAAAGAGAAAAGAGCCTTCAAGAGGAACTTTTCTAAGTTTAAGTGAGAAATTATGGGCAAGGTCACCAACGCTATGCTCAGGACCCAACGCTGTGCTCACAGGACCCGACACTGCGCGAATAGAGGTTCCCACAATGCATTTTTTGTACTACGCTGCACGTATAGTTGCACGCGCTATGTGTACAACCTGGTGTTGCGCACAGGCAGACCCGACACACCTAGGGGCTCGGCGTTACACTTAGAGGCCGACCCGACAGAGCCACCACTGTAGTCAGAGGCCCGACTCGCTCAGTTTCTGCTCAGTGCTGCACACATAGGACCCGACTAGCCCTGTATTCTACCAGGCGCTACGCTTATGCCAAAAATCCTCAAAGTTGAAAATAAATTTCCAAAAGCTCAAGGAAATTGCCTCCACATTGCCTTCAAGACCTGCAAGCACGTTTAAATTGGTAGGTGGCCTTTTTCCTTCCTCCTCAAGTGGTTTTGTGTTTAAATGATTAAAGAAAAAAATAAAATCAAACCCTAGTGCCTACAAACGCTAGGTCTTCACGGCAAACAACCCTCTGTTTTGACCTCCAAGAAAAATTATTAATTAAGAGGGGTGAATAAGGGTTATAACAATTAGTTCAAGTTAAAGGCCTCATTAAGCTCAAATAAACTCAGTCATAAACCCATCTCCCTATCATTCATTTGCAAAAGATGCCCTCATCATCATTTCATTTTCACCCCTCCTACCCAAGTTTTATAAGCATGCCCAAGTTTTTCTAAAAGCAACTAGTCACCATGTCACCTGAAGAAAGCAGTGATAGTAGTGAAGGAGGCCAAGTGCCTATAAGGCCGAAGCACAAGGGAGGGAAGGTCAATAGATTTGAACCCCAGAGCATAGTGGATATTACTTCATCTCCCATGATTCTCACATGCTTTTAGAATGTGGGGTGTTTTCATTTTTATGAGAAAGTCAAACAAGTGCAAAATCACCCAAAGATTACAAGGTTGTTTGTCCTCAACCTACACAACAAACAGGTAAATATTGCAGGTGTAGACTTTTAACTATCAGCAAATTCGATCTCTAATGCTACAGTTATACCTTCTATTGGTGAAAAGTGGTTCAAGAAAGCAAGATTAAACATGAGCTATTATGAGCCATTTATCAAACCTAGGCACAAAGAGGGTTGCAAGGCTATTTTACCATTCTCACACTTACTAGAGAGGTATGCACCCCTAATGAAGTTCATCATGAAATACTTTACCTATGAGGGGAGATACTCCAGGCTCTACTCCTACCATGTTAGATTACTCATGCATTTCACTAGGGTCAAGATGCTTCATTTGCCCTATTACTTGTATAGGATTATAGACAAGATTTGTTCTGTTTTTTAAAGGAGAATTTATATCGAGAAAATGCATAGTTTGTTCCACCACTCCTTGATCAAGATGGTGGTATTACATCAGCAGGAGAAAAAAGGCATACCTTGGGATGTGGTCATAGCTAATGAAATATTTACAAGCCCACAGACTCATCGTCAACCTAGTTTACCCTCTTCATCTCATCCTCCTTCCTCCACTCCTCCATCACCTCCTACAGATCATGACTCATCATCTACACAAGCAGCATCTCCTCAAGAAGACCTCCTTTCCTCACCTTCTCCTGATGCATCAGAACAAGAAGGAAATGACACTGAGCAAGACATTGACAATGAGGGTAATGGTGACAATGAGTCAACCCAAAGTGAAGATGAGGGTGATGATGTTTTGAGCCAACAAGAGGCAGAGGTAGAAAATGATGAAGAGATCAATGATGAGGAATAGACAAATGATGAGGAAGAAGAAGGAAATGATGAAAAGATAGAAACATAAATTGAAGAGACAGAGGTAGATGATGATGAAGAGGCAAATGATGAAGAAGAAATAGAAAATGAATATATGGAAGAGGATGACAATGATAAATATAATGACAGTGAGGATAATGCATAAACTAAAGGCAACAGTGATAAAAATGAAGCAAGCCTCAGTGATGAAAAGGACAGTAAAGAGGAAAACAATCATGACAACCATGACAACTGTCATGACAATCATAACAATTGTCATGGTAGTCATGACAACAGTTAGTTGCATAGTGATAATAAGGATGATGACAACGTAGAAGATAAATAGCAAAGCAATCTTAATGATGAACGAAATGAAAGTGAAGAAAGTGCAGAGGGTGATAATGAAAATGATGACCATAGTAGTGAAGAGGCAAGCAGATGCAATGAAGGACAAAATGACGAGTTTGATGACAGCAGCAAGGATCACAGCCATGAGGAAGACCCCGACAAGATCACACTCACACCTCTTCCATTGACATATCAAAGAGGGCCAAGGCTTGTGTTTTCTACCTCCTAAAAGGCAAGGGACCATGCCATCCACCTTAGCTCAGCAACTAGAAAAAGGAAAACAAAGTGTAAATCAAGAAGAATAAGATCATGAGGTGGAAAGGGAGTTTGAAATCATTTAGGTGGATAGTGATGAGGAGGATGAAGCAAGGATCTCAAACTTGCTCATCCAAAACAAAAATGAACTCATTGAAAACCTCCAAGTCAATCTGAATAGGGCCAAGAGTGTAAATGATGCCCTTGAATTGGAGAATAGGCATAGTGTTGAGGTATTTCCTTTTTTTTAAGTACATGATAAAGGATTCTTAATTTCACTTTGTGCTACTTTGTTGAAAAACTTTATGTTCATTTCATTTCACAAAAACCTTGAGAATCCATCTAACCAATGCTAGATTTTCCTTGTGATCCACCCTAATTTACTATTGAAATTTCTACGACTTTTATTGACTCCATAGCCCAATGACTTGAATATTTCCTCACTCTATATATTCTACTTGATCATCTTACCCAACCAAAACAAACAAACAAGCCCTACACTTAAAAACTAGCCTAAAATCAAAACCCTGGAAGTGAACAAGCTCACATCCTTTGCACAAATAGAGAGAGTCCTCTCTGAGTCCAGGAAGGCTACGTCCTAGAACTCCAAAGACTGGTCTGATGTTACCCTGTGCATTTGATCTCACCAATCTAAAAAATCACAGGAACCTAACATTTTATTTCTAAGAGTGTGGTTGTTGCAAATATCATTTAATTATGTTACATACATTCACATTCCACGATTAGAAAATGCATTTGTTGATTCATTAGCTAATCAAGTAATCGATTGACATATCAATCGTTCATTACACTAAATATAAAAAATAATCAATCATCATTGTATATATGAGATATTCACATCATAAAATTGTTGTATATATAGACCAGAGTCATATGTTCAAAAATATACAAAAAATGTACAATTATGTCCTACAAAATTAGGGCTTATGCCCAATCATGTCCATCAAAATAAAATATCAAATTCATCCAGTCATCCTAAAATTTTATTTCTGTGGGCCCTAACCTGGATAAGCATTATGTAAGAACACTATGGAAGTGGACCAAGGCGAAATAGTCACACCCAATCACATGGTACACCGACCACACATCTCTAAATAGCCTTAGGGAGGTCCTCTACTACAACTGTAGGGACCTGATAGCTCAAACCCTCCAAGTTCCTCTATATGGCATGGAGAACTATCCCAGGGTCTTATGTGACATTCTCTACCTCTTACCATAGTGCCTATGCCTCGGTAGACCCTCAGGTGTGACTAGTCTAACATCTATAATATGATCAATAATTTTGTAAGTACACTGTCCTATCAAAAATATTTTTATCAAAAATCCAAAAAATCAGATCATAAAAAAATCATTTAAATGTGATCTTACCAATCGATCCCCATGTAGCTCTAGGTGGTAAGAGAAGACCTGAATCTCCCCTGAAGTCCATGCCATCATAGTGGTATTCCTCTATGGCAATCACTTGTTCTCCCCACCACAGGAAGAACTCATCATCCCAGGTAATACTCGGGACCTCGCCACCCCCTAATCTCTTCATCAAGTCAACCCATCATGCTATACGTGTATCCCATGGGCTATGGATGGTAGATATCACCTTGGGTGGAACCAGATATCCTCTCAAATAAGAATGTACACAAAATGGTCCCATAGCCGAAATGTTTAGTTTTATTCTTCTGGATGGAGGTTAATTGTTTCTTCAACTTGGTCAACAATGCAAACCACCAATCATATAAAGTAGTCAGGCATTCAACTGCCAAACTCATGCTCCCACATGAGGCCTAGTGCAATGAAGTTGACCCGAGTACTCTGACTGTGGTGAAAAGAATGATTTTGATGTGTAATCCTTGCAAATATCTAATTGGGATCTGGGTCCCAACCTTCTGAGTACCCTCAACATAGTATATGGGAATGTAATCCTCAATATTCAACCCTCATGTTGGCTTGCCCTAAAAATTTATTGGCTCTCCTCTTTGAGAAAGCCCAGTAATAAAATATATTTCTTTTATTTCAATCCTCAAAGGCATTTGATCAATCATGAAGCAATCCTCCTTTGTGTCCTAGTAATCGACAAGCATCTCCCACAATTTGGTATTTGTTTTCATATTGGGAATTTTGAAAAATTTGAGCAATCCACATCCTTAGAGTATATCTAAGGACAATTTCTCCTCCATTACCTCATTATCAATTGCACTATGCTCCCTCTCTCTCCAATTGATGGTCATCCTAAGTCAATTCAACAAATTATCCATTAGATTTTTATTTTCAAATTTTACTCTACGCATACGCAAGTTTATTTTTACATAGATGCATCTATACGCAACTTCAAAATTTTCAAACCGCGTATAAGAATTGGGTTAATCTAAAAAACTAATTCCTGTGGTGAAATTAACCTAAAATTACCTGAATTGATAGCAAATTTGATTACTAAGATGATGTTGGAAATATTGTCATTGATGGCAAAGGAAGAGAAAGTATTAACACGAGAATTATCATTAAGGAAAAGCAGCAGAGAAGTAGCAACAATAAGGCAAAGGAGCATATCAAGTAATCATGCAATGAGAATGCAAAAAGGAGGCAAGGAGCAGCAATGTGCAGCAATGTACAGCAAAGAGGCAAAGGACCAGCATTAGAAGTATAATATAAAGTAGAGAGAAGTAGCAAAGAGGCATGGAGAAGCTTTATAGTTATTACTCATGGCAAAGGAGCAGAAAGGAGCATCACCAAAATTATCATCGAGAACAAAGGAGCAGATCAGGATCAACTGGAGTATAAAGGAACAATAAGGCAAAGAAGGAAAAATTTAAGTGAATAAACATAAAAGAGAGGTAGAGGAGTAGAAAAGAGTAAAATAAAGATAGAGGAGTAGTAGAGAGGCAAGGAGCATCATTAGATCATTATCTAGGGCAAAGGAGCGGAGAGGAGAAACATTAGAATCTTTATGAAGGAGAAAACGCATCAAAGGAAGCAAGTTTGGGTCAAGTTGTGAACGTGTTGGGTCAAGTCGTACACGAGTGGGAAGAGTTGTGAATGTGCCTAAGTAAAGTAATAAATGCATGCAGCAATGAATAAAAGTCGTGAAGAGCGGGTCGAGTCATGTTATTTTACATTCAGAACAATGCGCACGTCAAGGGAAGAGCTTGCTTATTTTATGTACAAAATAGTGTGCAGGTCTAGGGCAGAGTCATGCTTATTTTAAGTTCAGAATAGTGCATAGGCCAAGGGAAAAGTCGTGCTTATTTACGTGCAGAACAGTGCACAAGTTAGGGTCAAGTCATGCAAATGTACGTATAGAACAGTGCATGCCGCACAGAGATATCAAAAACCGCAATTGGTGAATTTTATATTTACATATTAAGCAATAGCAAGTTAATTTTTTTTAAGTTGCAATGCGAAGTGTATCGCATACCAGAAAAAATAAGGAAAACCCATTATGGTAAATGCTAAATGGTGTGACATGCGATAAGGTTTTTGGGCCGATTTGCGAAATCGCAAAATCACAAATATTACGAAATTCTTAAAGTTGCGAAGTGCGGGAGATGATGTGGCAGCTGAAGTGGCAAGTGACGTGGTTGTTGACATGGATGACGATGTGGAATTGACCCCATAAATCACAAATACATCTTGATGACGTGCCAGGTAACATGGTAGATGATGTGGCAGTGATGTGGCACACCAGTGGGACCCGAACCTTTTATCGCAAATCACATGTCGCAAGAGGTTATAACCAAAAGTCAGAGCAAAACTATGATAAGAATCTGTGATGAGCAAACTGCAATGGGAAAGTGTGATGGAAAATTTCTAATAAGACAGGTCAGACCCCTTTGCATATCACAAATTAGGAGTTCATAAGGACTAGAGCACAACGGATAACAATGAAAAGTGTCAAACTGTTATGAGAGACCGAACATGATACCATCCAAAGGTAACTGACAATACATTTAAAAGTCCGAGTGTATGTGTATTGAGTTATGAAATCACATCACAAGAAGGAAAGGCATATATAGTAGATAACATAGAAGAATTTCGAATTGCGATAAGAAACCAGATGCGATGCTTTTCGAAGTTTAATTGCAATATAATCAAGGTCTAGGGTTTATTGTGTTTATGCCATTTCTTAGAAGAAAATCCCGAATGTGAAGTTGACTCGGGTAATAAAAGAAAATCTAGAACGCAAGAAAGAGGACTCATGTAAGGCCCAACTCTAAGTGCTCAACAATATATATATATATATATATATATATATATATATATATATGTGTGTGTGTGTGTGTGTGTGTGTGTGTGTGTGTGTGTGTGTGTGTGTGTGTGTGTGTGTGTGTGTGTGTGTGTGAGGTTATATCTTCCTTAATGAAAAAGGACCCGGGTCTCATGTAGAACAGTGTTATGTGGTTGCGGTTGTGAGTTAAAAGGAAAGGTTGAGTGCAAGAGAAAATACTTGGGCAAGTGACCCGACTGTAGTGAAAATGGTAGTGCGCTTATTAAAACAAAATTCTGAACACGAAGGAAGTACACAGGTGTATAAGTGACCCAAGAGAGAAGAGCATAGAACATTGCTGGTAATATATGCAATAGGCTGAGGCTGTGTAAAACGTAAAGGCATGGGTCAATTCGGGCAAAAGATAGTTAGGTTGTACAGTTGGAAATATAACAGCAGACAAAGAAGACAAAGAGATAGCAAGCAGAGAAGACAAAATTAACAACAAAGAAAGAAGCTGAAAGGGCCAAATTGAAATATTGTTGTAACTGTAAATGTAAATTCATTGAGTATTTTATATTGTTTGTGATGCAAAGGCAAGTCTCCATAAGCATATGCAAAAATCCAGTGAGTTCTAAAATGAATATGAATAATGTCATAACCTAAAATAAAGTGTAAGGAATTGAATGGGTGGAAGGCAAAGAGTCATGCATGTTCACTTCATATTCCCATATAGAATGCAAACATCCATGAAGTTATCTCTATAAATTATGTGATTGCAATGTGCAAAGAGAGGTTAGTGAGTGGAAGAATGAGTGTGAGCAGATAGAGATTATGTGCACATCCAGAGATGATATGAAGCATATATGAAGGATGAAAGGGCAACAGTAAAGGAGTAAAATAGATATGATATCCAGGTAAATCAACATGTGATTTTATTATAGTGTGAGGGACTTGGTGCTTCCATATCAATTTTTAGCTTGATAGATGACTAGTTGTAGCTGGTTGAGGTAGGAGCCTCCTGTGGGTTGTAGCCTGCAGAAAATACATGGGATTTGGTGCTTTCATTTCAATTTGGAGCTTGATAGATGGCCAGTTGTAGCTAGTTGAGGTAGGAGCCTCTTGTGGGTTGTAACCTACAAAAAATATATGGGAGTTGGAGCTTCCTTGCAAGTTGTAGCTTGAAAAAATTGAGGTAGTAGCCTCATGTAGGTTGGAGCCTATAGAAAATCAGTGGTTAGAGGGATTTGGAGCTTTCCTTTACATCACAACAATAATAATATGTGGTTTTCTCCCTTATGGGTTTCCACTTATATCTGATGTCTATGTGCATGATGATTATGTGTTGATGTATTGTGTTTAATCTTCTTATTACTTGCTGCCCACATATTAAGTTTGTTGATTCACTATATATTAAGTTTCTTATGAAATGGAGGTGTAAATAAGTTTAAAGAAAAGAGTTTTAAATGTCCATGAATGTACTAAATTGATTCACCCCCCCTTTCAGTTTAGCTAAGGGTTCATCAGTTGGTATCAAATTTGGTTCCTTTAGTAATATTTTAACAACTGGAAGGAGGTCCTAAGTCCCCAAAATGGCTAGCCTAGAAGGATGCTCAACAAATAAAGCCCCATTGTTTACTGGCACAATCTATGCTTTCTAGAAAATAAGAATGAGGACATACTTAATGTCTCTAGGAATAGAATTTTGGGTTTCTGTGGAAGAAAAATATGCACCAAAGGATACAAACACTGAGGAAGAAGCCAAAAATTTTTTTAGAGCTAATGCAAAAGTAATTAATGCACCCTTGAGCAGTCTAAGCGAGTCAGAATTTATCAAAGTAATTCACAGTAGGACTGCCAAATATATCTAGGATACTTTAGGAAAATTTCATGAGGGAGATACAAAGGTGAAGATGGACAAACTGCAAGCACATAGAACTCAATTTGAAAACTTAAAAATGAATGAAGATGAAGATACAACTACATTCTTCTTAAGAGTTTCAGAATTTGTGAATATCATGATAGGCCTACAAAAAGAAATTAAAGAAAGTGTTGTAGTCCATAAAATATTGAGATCTCTACCATCCATGTTTAATCCTAAGGTTTCTTCCATAGAAGAATCAACAAATTGGGAAACCTTAACTAGAAACCAATTACTTGGGAACCTAACAACATATGAGATGAGACTTCCTAAGAGGAAGTCAAACATGAGGGAGGCTGCCTTTAAGGCAGACAAATACATAAAAGAGAGGGAAGGTACATGCTCATGCTCTGATGAAGAAGAAGCCAAATTTATCAGAAGATTGGATAGAGGAACAAGCAAGTACAAAGGTAAACTTCCATTCAAGTGCTTTAATTGTGGAAGAGTGGGGCACTATGCCTCAAAATGTCCCAATAAGATAATGGAGAATCAGTCTGAAGGGAAAGAGAAAAGTAGATCCTATAATATGAAGAAAGGGAAGAAATTTAATAGAAAATCATTTTATCCTCGGCAATACAGCAATGCATCTAAAATCTCAGATGAATCCTCCAATGAAGAAGGAACATATAAATTTGTCTTGATGGCCAAGGAAGAGCTTGAAGATGATCTCTTAGAATCTGATGAAGAAGGTGAGGTGCGCCTTGAGGGTGAGTTGATAAGTGCCCTAAAGAAAATTGAAAGGCTTAAAATTAAGAGTAAGAAATAGAAAGGGATTATGTTGAAATATGCAAAGAAAGAACCAAATTTATAAGACCTTATTAAATTGAAAGTTGAACTAGAAGAATCAAAGAAAATAGAGGATATTATAAAGAGGAAAAAAAGGAGAAAATTCTAGAGCGTGATAAATTGGAAGAAGAAGTAGTAAGACTAAGGAAGAAATTAGAGAAGGCCCAAATTGAATTAAATATGAATATTCCAAAAATGAAAAGCTCTGGTCAGTTGGACCAGATTCTAAATGCTCAAACATCTCCTGTCATAAAATTCGGGATAGGTTATGAAGGAGAAACCAATAAATCCAAGGTAGAAGATAACAAGAATATCATTTTTGTAAAAGCTGTAAAGGATAATGAAGCAACAAAAAGGGAACCCGCAAGACCATGATGCGTAATAAAGCAAATAGAAACAAACAAAAACCTCAGTGATAGAAATAAATGAAGAAACAGTCAACTACAAAAGGCTCATACACTCCTAAGGATGAATTGAACAAATTTGGAAGATGTCAAAGGAGGTTCCTTCCTCCTGTGAGAAGGATCACTTGTTTTTTCTGCCACAAACCGGGACATATTGCAGCATACTGTAAGAAAAATAAAATCTAGTCCAGCCCTCAAAATATGCATCCAATAAGAGGAATTCCTCAAGCAAGCAGATGGAAAGGACAAGCTTTCACCAGGTACACAAATCATTTCCAAGGCTATTGTTATTCATGCTATGAATTTGGACATAAATCTGTTGAATGTAAACTATATTAAAAAAGGAGCACAAATTTCTGTACATCAGCTCAAACGTACCTTGGTAAAATAAGATGTTGTTACACCACTTTTTTGTTCATCTAACCTATTATTATTAGATTAACCCAAGTACACCATGTAAGACCAATTTTACCCTAAGTATAATTGCTTTCACCATGTGAAATAACTTATTTGTTTACATTTCCTGGTCATATTTAACCCAAAACAAGGAAATCAATTAAATAAATCCTTATTTATTTAATTATTTCCTAAGAATAAGTTATTTAAATCATTATTTAAATAATATTCTTAGTTAAATTTGACTAAATCATCCATAAATAGTTAAATAAACCATTATTTATTTAATTATATTCCCATCATTTCCCTAAAATGATAAATAAATCATTTATTTATTTATTATTTATAAATAAAGGAATTGACCCAAGTCAAAAATCCTTTTCCATCCAACAAATATAATAAAATATTCCTAAAAGGTGGTTCTAGAATTCGATTAATACTATTTTATTCATGCACCGAGTTCTAGACCGCCCTAATATTTTGTTATAAATAGAAGGGTTTTCCCCATTCATTAGTCACCTCCATTGCATTAGATCACTCTGGATCTACTCTTGGTCACCATTTTCCATTTTTACCTTGTGAGCTCCCATTGAGTTCTATGTTTGTCTGGGTTTTCTACACCAATAAGAGAGAATAATTTTAGATCTGAAACACTGAGGACTTTCAAGAACCCATCCCATTGAGGAGAACCGGAAAACACCTCTCTTGTTTTCCTCTCGGGTGCCCCCTTTTTAATATAATACAAAAGTTCTTTCAAATACATTTTTCTTGCCTTGTCTATTGAATGCATGGAGCCATATTGTACTTTATCTGCTTAATATATTTTATGCTTAGATCTAGGTTTGTGCAGTATTATTTGGATCATATAATTGCAGATTTAAAGATGTTTGGCAACCATAATCGATGTTAGGGCTATTTTTTATGTGTAGCTAAAGTGATCTTTTACGATGAAAGATTCATACTAACAATTGGCGACTCCGCACGGGTTTTCTTTTGCGACCGCTGTCATTTTATATATTCCTACATATCCAGCTATTTCAGACCCTAGGGTTTCTCTTCCATTTTCTGTTTTTCCTATTTTTATGGTGCTTTTCACCTCTAAAACCCTCAAAAATCAAAATTTTTAACTTCCATGTGTTTCTGGCCTTATTGCGAAGGTGACAGACATCAGCCGCAGCTGAGACGACAACTTTTTCTGAAATCTGCCGCCGAGAGACCCGGATCTGTAGGTCGCACTTATCAGCCCAAAAACTGTGACATGGCCTTGAGGCTGCACTTTTCTTCCCAAAATCTGTGACCTGGACTGAAAACAGGTCAGAACCTGCGACTTGCACTTTTTTCTGCACTTTTCCAGCACTTTTTCTGGGTTTGTTTGAAGCTTCTGTCAGGGTTTTCCAGCCTCTGTCTCCACCCGTTTAGACCTATTTCTGATCTGTTTCACTCACCTAAGTTGGAATCTTGTCCCTTAGGGCTCTAGTATCCTCCACTTTTTGTGGGAGACTTTTTGTTGTTTCAGAAGTCTAAATTTCCAGAGTTTCAGCCTTATTTCTTTCAGATCTGATACCTCATTTTCAGATCCCTTTAGATCAGCTCTTCTCCCTTTCAAATCACCGCATATAGTTTTGTTTGGGTTCATTACTAGGGCCGCCTCCTTGTCCCTTCTATTTTTAGCTGATCTCCTCCTTTTTAGCAGCAACCTTGCCTCTGCCTCTTTGGTGTTCTCTGCACCTCTTTTCAGCATATTTCTCCTTTAGATCCCTGTCCCTCCCGACCTTCAATCTATTGGCCTCTTTTTCACGTGCTTTGCTTAGTTTTTTCCCTCTTATAGACTAGTTTTGAGAGACCCACCTTCTTGTGTTATATTGATGCATTGTTAGCTGTTAATTTTCTGTTCTTTCAATCTTATTTACTGCATATTTATTTTCAGTTACGAAGCACACTTTTTCTTTTACTCTCAAAACGTCTGGGTTTAAACAATTAAAATTAATGCACGCCAGACACTGAACCTAAGTGAAGAAGAGCCTAGTTAACACCACCTGGAAAAGCCTTTAAAATCAATTGACACTGCACCTCTCTGCCCTTGTTTCAACATTGACCTCACTTGATTTTGCCCCTAACTGCCCCTGTCGATTTTCTTCTTCCCATCATCATTGCGCCTCCAAGGTGTTTGTCATAGAGACTTCTTGGCCTTCACCCTCAGTTTCTGGTTGGTCGACTTCCTCCTTCCCGTCGTCATCAAGTAAGTCCTCCCCCGATTCCGCACTCTGACTCTTCCTCTGATTATTCGGGTTCTTCCCCTACTCCTGGTTCTCCTCCTGTTACCTTCACCGTGTCTAGTTCAGGACCTAGCGCTAACCCCAGTTCTACTGCTGGGTCTGTTTCCAGTGGAACCACTATGGGACCTACCTCGACTGCCCCATTGCTCCCTTATATGGCCGGCCTCAGTCTCCCCAACTTCAATCAGCTGATCAATGATCCTATTCGCCACGATGTCAGTTAACCTGCTATGCCAACCAAGCTCCCCTCTGGCATTCCCAAGTTCGAAGGCCTTGCTAGTGAAGATCCCCCCAACCATATCTGATCTTTCCACATGTGGTGTTCCTCCAATTCCATCACCGATGACTCCATTCGTCTTCAATTGTTCCAACGCACGCTTACCGGTCAAGCTTCTAAATGGTATGTTGTTCAAGCCACCTCTTCCCATACCACCTTTGTGACCATTGCCCAAGCCTTTTTATCTTATTTCCAACTCCCTCACCGATACGACACTGGTATTGAACTCTTAACTTCTTTTCATCAATCCTCGTCGACCCACCTGTTCGCTCATGTCCAGGAATGGCGACGATGACGGAGCTTGTGTCGCACTCCCCCCTTTGAAGATAGGGTTTACATGGACTGGTTCCTTTACTCTCTCTTACCTCCCATTGGCAAAGATGTCGCATCCCATTTTCCCCAAACCGAAGAAGCCGCCCTCCAAATAGCCTTGAAATATGACCTTATCTATGCTCAATCTAGTTATGTTTATACCGTCCTTCCTGACCTGCCCAAGCCCGGTGGCCCTAATGCCTCGGGGGCATCTCACTCTGCCGATGATATCATTGGAGCCCTGTCACATACCTTTGCCCAACCTCTTCTGGGCTATGGTTTCCCTTTAGGAGGGGCCAGCCCCTCAAGCACTTTCCCCCCTCCAGGTAGCATGTATCCAGGATACGGCATGCCTCCTCCTTTTTCCCACACTCCTACTTACCTCACTGTTGCCCATCCTACCCCTTATCCGTACCCATAGCCTGGTGTCCCAACTCCTCCAGAATTTGGACCTCCCACTCCCTTGCCTTCTCCACCCCCGCAACCGCATTTACTACCCCCTGCAGGGCAAGTATTTGCACAGCAAGGGGCAACTAATCTTCTTCCTTCTCAAAGAAAGAGGAAAGGCACTCAATCCGCTTCTGGTAATCGTGGATCCAATCCTTCCAGTATTGACTCTACCACTTCCAATCAGCCATAGGGCTCTCAACCCAAGCCGGACAGACCACTTCACACCAATAAGTCGTGTTCGTGTTGCGGTGTTTATGGTCATTACACTCACGATTGTCCGTTATTACCACAAATGCGACAGATGTGGGAGTCTCAGGCCACCGTGCAGGGACAACACTCCTCCCCTACTGTCCCTCCCAATCCATCTACTTCTCAACCCGCTGTGTTTACCGATCCTTTCCCTCAACAAGGATTCATGGCCACTCAACCACCTCATGCCCCAGTAACCAGTCAACCTTCCTCTTCTGGTTCCTTCGACTACCAGATTCTCATGATGGCCTCTGACCAACCACTCACCATTGACCTCAACCTTCAAACTTGGTCCCGTCAGTATTCCACGCCTCTCGTTCCATCTATCTCTGAGTCCCCATCTTTAGGTCCTACAGAGCCTCTGTCGACACCCAATGGTCCCTTGCAAATCCCTCCACCCAAAGCTGAGGTTCATACCAAGACTCCTAAGGGCCCATTACGCTGAAATGCTGCCTCCGGTTGCGCTCCCCATTCGTACAGTATAGTAGATGATCTGGCACAATCTCCTACTTCCATTTCAACACTGGAACTCCTCCAGTCATTTCCTTCTCAAAAGAAGGTTCTACTATCTGTCATGGGTGCTGTAGATCCTGCTGATGACCAATTGATTATTTTCGATGCCCGTCAGTCAAACCATCCCCTTCTTCCTCCTTCTGTTGCTTTCCAAATCCCAGTCAAAATCTGAAATGCCAACATCGCTCGGTGTATTATTGATGAGGGGGCATCTACCTGTGTGATGTCTGGTTCGGTTTGGAAACAACTTGGATCTCCTGAGTTGGCCCCTTCCACAATCACCCTTCGTGTGTGGGATGGCCATGCCTCCTAGCCCATCGGCCTCTTCTGTAACTATCCTATCACCCTTGCGGGTAAGACTGTTTGTGTCGACGTGGAAGTTATCGACGCCCTCTTGACTACAACATTCTTTTGGGGTGTAGTTACACCTATGCCATGTCTTTCGTCCCATCCGCAGTCCACTGCAAGATGTTTTTCCCTCATAATGGAAAGATTGTCACGATTGACCAGTTGACTTACCATGAACAAAAATCTTAGACCTCCCCTGAGTCCACCATCTCTACTGTCACCAATAAGCCAACTGTTGATTCTTTGACTAGTGTTTCCCTTGGTGTCTACAAAGAATCCTCCTTGCTTGGAACTTTTCCTAGTCCTCCTCCTCCTCCAGTCTCTGACCCCAGCTTAGCGAATGTTTGTATGATGAAATCGTCTCAGGTTGGCCTTTCACAGCCTTCTTTGGCTAGTCAGCAACCTCAATCTCGCCCACCGCAACCTACTCCCAGCCCTTCGCTTCAGTCGACCGAACCTTTTTCGCCTGGACCTTCCCATCCACCTCACACTCAGGAACCTCCCTACCCTCCTAAGTCGGTTCCCTCAGGTCTCCACCATATGGGAGTCGTCCCTCCTGGTCATTACCCCGCCGATCAGATACCTTTCCTTGGTCCCCCCCCCCGATGTCTATTCGGTTCCCGTCATGGCCACCCTTTCCCTCCCTAATTTAACCTTGGGAATACTAGTATGGTATCTTACTCCTCCAGCCGAGACCCCACCGAGCCACCCCAAACCATACATTGTTGTGACACCCGTGCAACTAATTTCCTTCACTCCTTCCACTGATACAGTGCCCCTAGCCCCTCCGAAGGACCCTCCTCACGCTGCGACAGCTACAGGCAAGAAAAGAAAAACTCGCAAGGGGGCATCCAAGGACAAGGCCACCGCACCCGACCCTACCCCTCCCCCACCCGCCAAGCCTTGTGCATTGTGTGGTGGTATTGTTCATCCCACCCATACTTGTCCTGAGTTGCCCTGTATCCAACCCATGGTTAAAGTCGCGTTCCCTGAATCTACGGTCCCCGAAACCTTTGTTTCTTCCTCATCCGCAGCCAAGAACCCAAAGACTCTTCGTACCAACAAACCCTGTGCTCTGTGTGGTGTCCATCGCCATTATTCTCACCATTGTCCTCACCTCACGCATTACTGAGCCTCTTTAGAGGTCATTCGTGAGTACGAAGTTGAACAAAATCAATCCGCCTCTCCCATCCTTGTTCAATATGCATCAGTTCTACTCGCGGATCCCCCTCCTACCATTGACATTCCTCCCCCTGATGTTGAGATGTCGAAACCTGCTGCCCCCCTCCTATACCTATCATCATTCGCATGACCCTCGGAGTAAATTCCCTCTGAATCCACTCCATTTGTTCTGCTTGATTCCCCTTCAAACACATTCTCGGGCTCTTCATGTTTTGACCATCTTTTTACCTGTTCTTCTATCATTCCCCGTGATGACCCTTCTATGCGCCTCTTTTCCTATACTGATGATTTAGGTAGCTTTGCAGCGTCCTGTGGTTTCCTTGACCTTTCCATTTCCTCCCATAATCACGATCATACCATCTGTCTCTATGATGTTCTTCGCAGCCTGAGTTCCCGCTCTTCATCCCATAGTTCTCATTCATCTCCCTCTAATCGATCTATGAGTCCTAGACTTCCTACCCGGCCTGCTCCCTCCCATAGTCGTTAGTGGATGTCTACCCTCTAGTCACGCTACCATCTTTATTCCCATCCCTCCCATTTCTTGTCTTGTGACACTATTCCACCGGCCCTCTTGTCCACCCATTATCTTGGCTATGCCGATGGGGCAAGTCGCTATTCCCGGAATCTCGCTTCGGTAGCATGGGCCATCTTTACCCCCTTGCATACCCTGGTTCTTGAAAATGGGTTCTGCATTGGTAATGCCACCAATAATCAGGCTGAATATGATGTAGTACGTGGTCTCTTAGTTGATGCCCTCTCTCATCACATCCTCCATCTGCACGTTCATTTAGATTCCCTACTTCTTGTCTTTAACTTAATGTTGTCTATCGTGTGCATAACCCTATCCTGTTTAGACAATATTTACGAGTGAAACTTTTGAAACTTGAATTTAGATTCATTACTTTCAACCATATCCCTAGAAGTCAAAATCACTACGTAGATCAAATCGCAAACAATGTTCTAGACTGGCATTTATCACACACAAGAAAATAACATTTAACATCATCAACAAAGTTTATATAACTCATATATATCATATAACATGTGTTTTTAGAGTCCATCTACTTTGAAACATATGACATGCCCACATCATGTTACAAAAAACAAAACTACAAAAATGGGGGGCAACATTTGCCCCTACATAGACACTGGTGGGCACCACCTGCCCTACATCTAATCACTCTCTGGAGGATCCCGAGCCAACGGCTCTACTCCCGCAGCTCGTAGATCATGCACAGTCTGACCGAACATCTCCATGTGTCACATGATACCTCGCCATTCTGAGGGTAGCCCAATACATAACTCTATGTACTGGTCGTCTAAATCCTTCCAACCACGCTCTGACACACTGGTCAGTAGCCCCTCACATCTACGATGGATGTCCTCCAACAGAGCGGCCATATCCTCGTTTTGTGCTATCCATGATCCACTTGCACCTGTAGCTCCTGCTGCTGTAGGTCGTCCCATATATCCGGCCAGTTTTACCGGAGCTATATCTGCATTCCAAAAAATATAAGGATTAGTACCATGAATACTAGTCACAAACTCTAAAATGCAGATAACAGATTAGCTTCTTGTCACTTACCATCGAGCCCCCACACTCGAACAGGCAGAAGCAGCAAGTCCGGATCTCCCCAATAACTCATCCCACTATAGGGATAGTTGTCTATGTATAATGGCATCTGATCCCAATGGGCGAAGAACTCTGGTCGAAAAACCCATCTGACCACCCCTCCCCCTCCTCTACACAGTAGTCGTCCCCACCAACGCATCTGGGGCTCTCTCGGACCTCCATCAGGTAAGTGTATACAAGGTCGTAAGGTCAAGATCTCCTCAAAGAAGAAAGAGCACAATACCATCCCATAGGCACAATCATGATTCACTTTCCGCTTGCATAGCGACAGATGTCGTTTCACCAACACCAACATCATCTGGGCCCACCCATAGTAGGTCCCACCCAACACACTCTCTACAATCATCATCTGCCCTCCAGTGATTTGATGGAACGCCTGGCTGCCCAAAATCTGCAACACTACTGCTGCCACTGCCCAGGTCTCCAACCTCTCTAGATCCCCAATCGATATCCGAGTCCCTTTGACTCAGACACAGATCCTGGACTGTCAGCTTAATCCTGTGCCCCTGCACTATAAATACCTCATGGTCTAGATCCCAGTAACTAATAATCCGAGGCAAAAAAGGCTCACCAGCCCTCATCAAAGGGTTCTCCAAAAATTTCAGAACCCAAAATCTAGCTAATGCACGACAGACACCCTGATCCGCTTGGATTTCCGTCCATAATGTACCTAGGTCTATCTCCCTCCATTTGATCCGTATATCTACCATATCTACACAAAACAATCATCTTTGTCAGTCTACAGATAAACAAAACTGCATTTCCTTACACAAAAACTGAATCTCAGCCCATAACAACACTGAAACAACACCCATCTAACAGGTCGCACTTTCTGGCCAAATCCTGGGCCAGGTCACACTTTTCAGGCCAAAACCTGCGTCCCAAGTTGTATTTTTTTCCCCAAAATGTGTGACCCGACCATAATGATGAAGTAGGAGTAGTTACTAAGATTTAAATCCCTAATTTGAACTTTGAATCCATCAAAAACAAAGAGTAGGATTAGGCCTCTTACCTGCAACTGATGGATCACGATTCCAATGGTCGGTTTGTTCGCTATGATCGCCGCAAGATTTAGGTCCTTCTCTCCTCTCCACATTCACCACAGCTACACAAGCAAATGAATGATTTTGGAGGGAAAGTGCCTTATTAGAAGAAAAACCCCTGTTTTTTCTTTCGCTCACTGCGACCAAACCGTAGCCCTGTTTGACACACCGTCTACACTGTTGGAAAGCTCTCACCGAGCACTCAAATGGGTATTTGTCAGTTTTTCATGTTTGGATACTTCACTATGACACATTTTTTCCACAAAGGGTCCCTTCATCTCTCCTTCCAATCGGAATTCTTCACTTACAACACTTGTACTTGGGGCACCACTTTACCTATTTACTTGGCTTTGTTCTTGTAGATTTTCATCATGAGATACCATATTGTACTCATGTTTTTATGGTCCCCCATTGGACCTTTTCTGTGTATCAGCACCATCGAGTCACCCTTGGTTAGAGCATCCAAGTTGAGTCATCATCCGTCATGGAGCCTATCTCGCGGCTCTTTACATTCCACTATACTCCTCCATCTTTCATCGCTTGGTCCCTCTCTCATGTTGCACATTATGGCCTTTAGTACCATTGTCACCTATCCTCCTTGATATTGTGTCAGTTGCTGCCAAGCCATTCATGCCCATTATGCTCTAACAAGGGAAGTCATCTATCCGCTACTCAGTGTCCCTCATTTCATTATCATCATTAGTGTTCGTCTGTTAGTCACTCTACTATTTTCTCCCGTGCCTTAGTTGGGGTTCCCTTATTGCCTCACCTATGGCAGACCTACTTCTGTCAACATCAACTCATTAACTCCAGAAGCCAGGTCTAGGGGGCAGTGTACCTTGGTTCGAGCTCTTTTCAGCATGATAGTGATCTATACACTTGATGGTCCAGTGATGCGGCATCAGCTATTGGTGATTCCCGAGTGTGTGTGATATGTCTCAACCCTCATGAGGGCGTGGCCTTGTAGGTATCCCCCCACATGCCCGGATGACTTATTCATTTCAGCCCTTGATGCAGCTCTTCCCATTTCATGATATTGGCCTCAGCCGCTTGCAGCGCCTCTTCGATTTGCGTGTATCAGTCAGATTTGGCGAGCCCTTCCCCATGTGTAGGGGGCATTTGGGCGTATTTGTATCTCATGTAATAAAATATTATTGTATAAGTCCTGACGGTTATTCCAGGCATAACATGTATGTGGGATCTATCATTCTATTTTTCTGGCTCTTATTTATGCCAGCATATTCTTCCTGGTTCGGTTCCTTGTTTACTAGACTTCCTATTCTTTGTACTTTGTCTCGGCGGGCATAGGTATGCCTCCCCTGCCGCCTTTAGCACAGGTACCACTTCATAAAATAGAGACTTTTTGCACCTGTAAGTCTCATCTCCTCAGGGTCTAGTCCTTTAGCACATTAGATGACCTTACATTTCTCTCTCTCACTTCCTTCTTGATGTCTAGTGATTGAGTTCTTACAACGTACTTTGGTCATACGATTTTCTCCTAACACTCGTACGTTGGGGGGCAATCTGTTACACCATTTTTTTGGTCATCTAACCTATTATTATTAGATGAACCCAAGTACACCATGTAAGACCAATTTTACCCTAAGTAAAATTGCTTTCACCATGTGAAATAACTTATTTGTTTACATTTCCCAGTCATATTTAACCCAAAACAAGGAAATCAATTAAATAAATCATTATTTATTTAATTATTTCCTAAGAATAATTTATTTAAATCATTATTTAAATAATATTCTTAGTTAAATTTGACTAAATCATCCATAAATAGTTAAATAAACCATTATTTCTTTAATTAAATTCCCATCATTTCCCTAAAATGATAAATAAATCATTTATTTATTTATTATTTATAAATAAAGGAATTGACCCAAGTCAAAAATCCTTTTCCCTCGAACAAATATAATAAAATATTCCTAAAAGGTGGTTCTAGAATTCGATTAATAATATTTTATTCATGCACCGAGTTCTAGACCGCCCTAATATTTTGTTATAATTAGAAGGGTTTTCCCCATTCATTAGTCACCTCCATTGCATTAGATCACTCTAGATCTACTCTTGGTCACCATTTTCCATTTTTACCTTGTGAGCTCCCATTGAGTTCTATGTTTGTCTGGGTTTTCTACACCAATAAGAGAGAATAATTTTAGATCTGAAACACTGAGGACTTTCAAGAACCCATCCCATTGAGGAGAACTGGAAAACACCTCTCTTGTTTTCCTCTCAGGTGCCCCCTTTTTAATATAATACAAAAATTCTTTCAAATACATTGTTCTTACCTTGTCTATTGAATGCATGGAGCCATATTTTACTTTATCTGCTTAATATCTTTTATTCTTAGATCTGGGTTTGTGCAGTATTATTTGGATCATCTAATTGCAGATTTAAAGATGTTTGGAAGCCATAATTGATGTTATGGCTATTTTTTATGCTTAGCTAAAGTGATCTTTTATGACGAAAAATTCATACTAACAGATGTTATGTGTGCCACAAGCTTGAACAAAAATAAAATGACTCTAGGATGCCATATGCATTAAAGGGCTCTAGACAGATGATGGAACCAAATCAAATTAGACCAAACTATGAATCAAAAATAAATGCAGACATTATGAGGAACCCCAACAAAGTATGGAAGAAGAAGGAAAATGGGGAGCCTGTTACTTTAATGACATTTTGAATCCATCATAGTCTTAGGGGGAGCTACTATATGAAGCAACACAGATGTCCAGTTAGTGATAGACAAGAAGCCACATCCCAGGGGGAGAGAAGTTCATAAAAAGTCCCCATAAGAATTTTCAAAGAAGAGCTACTTGGAATAAGAACAGCTAAAAGTTCAAGATGGGAAAGGACAATTCATCTGGCAAAGAACTATAGAGGAATAAGGACACCTAAAGCAGTCACTAGCCAACAGATTCATGGAAGAAGAGAAATTAGCAAGCATCCATGGTGATAAAGGGAACATCATTTGTGAACTTGGAAACTAAGAGGATGATTACACTTTGTGTATCATTGCAAGTGTTAATAATGAAAAAAAATGTTCATAAGAAGGATGAATAAGAGAAATGTTTATCATAATTATATCATTACATCATTCATCACTTGGTATTTGGAGCAAGTAGCCTGCCTATCAGTATAACACCAAGTGTTATTAGTGGAGCAGTGGTATCGTACAGGTCCTCGGGATCAGACTATCATGGTATGCATCATGGTGTTGGTGTGGAAGAAATACATCAAGGAAGTCATTCCAGTGTTATTAGCATTATAGTATTTGTGGATTAAGCTCTGGTTGCTCTGATTATTGCAAAGTATCTTCTGATTGTAAATTTTGGAGAATGTCAAGCTTCATTATTAAGGCATGTAAAGGTCATTAAAAGTTCCAAAGGATCATTATCTTGTTTGCCTTTGAAGTGTTATATTGAGCATTGAAGCAATATCTATTCTTAGATATAATGTCATGCCTTCCTAAATTCGGTACAAATATAACTTCAAGGCCTCTTTCTTCAAGATCATTCATAAAGCTGTGTGAAGTCTGTTTGTTGAGACTTCAATTAAACAAATTGAAGATGTTTTGATGAAGATAATTATGATAGAACAGTTGAAGTATTTTAAGCATTATGGGATAGTTGTGCTAATCTTACTATTGAATTTCAAAGGGTCTATTATTGATTCATCTGAAGCTTACTTCAGCAGAAAGGAATAACTGATATTTCACCATTGTAGAGAGTTGATCATTGAACTACATACCCCCTTGTGTCATAGATAAATGTGTATAGTTGATAGTGAGATTGTCCAATGCATGGAAAGTATCAAGCCTCGAAGATTTTATGTTATAACTTTTCAGTATTAAAGTCATTGGGCCTTTTAGATTGAAAGATATGTATAATCTTACAATAAAGTGTAAGCTCTATTTGGACTCATTGTTCACATCAGACTCAATGTAATATTCCCAATTAGCCATGAGCTAGTTCGAATATTATTTTTTTCTTTTTCTTCTTAATTTGTTGAATAAGAGGGTATGGAGACCCATAAATCTCCTTAGTAGGAATAAAATCACTACTAATGTGAAATAAGGTAACTTTAGTGGCTTGATAAATCACCTTCATGTGTGAAAAGGGGCTGGAGCACATAGACTGGGTCAACTTTGACCAAATCAATAGCATTGTCATGGAGGAGTGGCATTCATTGTGGGACAACACAGTTTTGGAGGAAGACTCCATGTATGGAAGTAGTGCCTTTAATGAGTGGGGCCAAGAGTGAGGAATCTCACCACTTATATAAGTAAGAGGATGGCAACCATAGATCATTATGTTATGTTTTGTATTTTGGATTTTATGTTCTGTTTAGACTTTTTTCTCTCTTCATCTGTTTAGCTAAGATTGCAGTGTTGTTTAGCACACAGTGTTCCCAAGTGGGAATCCCACCTCTATCCTTGGGGGACTTCTAATGCCCACTCAGGAAGATTATTTGCACTATATTTCCACATTCAGGCATTAGGCCAAAGCTTCAGTCTTATGGTACAACGCAGTTCCTGTTGAGGTTGTGTTGTGTTGCATGGCAGAAGTTGTGGAGAGTTGATTTCGGTTATTTCTGAGTTGTTTGTTAGTGGAGGAAGGTTTCCTTCCATTGGGAGGATAGTGAGGAAGGCCCTTGAGCCTTATTGCAACATTTGGCATCAGGCCACATTATCATTTACCCCTACAGTGTAGTTACTATCTTGGACTGCGTTATTTCAGGGAGGAGTCGTAGGGGTGGTTTCAATACACAATCTGGGGAGGAGGTTTTCTAGTGAAGGGATCGACCTTTCATCTAGGAATTCTATTGGAGGAGGCTATATTCTTTTTCATATCATATCAGCCACATATTTCCAGCTGTATTGTTGCATTGAATCTTAAGCACTAGATCTTTGTTTCATATCTTGTATATTGGTGTGTTTCTGAAAACCCTCTTCGGTTCTTTCTTGGAGGTTGTATAGAGCCTTGATATTCATTGTACATTATCTTTGAGGCATATATCAGCCATTTCTATTTTGTATGTTCATTTCCTGTAGCAGTGCTTCTATGACTTCACTGTAGCAGTCTTCCGGCATTTTGATATAGTATCAACACCTCATTAGTGAGGGTTTTACTTATTAGAGGCTTATTGATTCATGTTTTATGGTTTATGACCCATTATTTTATACTATTTTTCTTTTGTTATGATTAATGGAAAGGATACATATTAGTCTCATATTTTGATGTGATGTTTACACTACTATTTCTAGTATTTTGTTCTATATTCCTTCTTTTCCCATTTGGGAATATTACAATCAAGGTATTTTGGCTTGTAGTGAGTATATCTTCAGAAGTCTAGCACATATCACCACTATCAAGCAGTAAGGGACAAAAGTAAAAAACATTCTATGGTGACATGCCTTACAATATTCTCATGAGTTTGGGATAGCATCAATTTGCAACATATTCATGTAATCTCTATGATTTTCAAAGTTTTACCTCAACAATGCTCATATATCTTATGAAGTATGCAATGCAGTCACAATGATGGTCTACTACACCCTTGAAATGTTGAAGTGCACATAAAGCAATGCTCATGTGTAACATAAAGCAACACCCTCTATGAATCTAGAAGGTCATAAAGTAGTAATACTATGGTAAATTCGGTGTATTCAGTCAAATACAAAAGGATTCATCAAGTGTGTAATGAATATATGGAGTGTGTATATTCATTTCATATCAAAAGAACAAAATGAAGAATTCTTATACACAACTCAGAGAGAAGTAACGAAATGATGAAAACTACATTGGAAAATGTGTGGCTGTTTGCCATTTATAATATTCCTAAATTAGCACACAGCTAATTGGAATATTAAATTTTGATTTTGCTCTTAGATAGAGGAATAAGAGGGTATGGAGACCCATAAATCTCCTTAGTAGGAATAAAAGACACTCTTAGTGTGAATGTAGGTCATATGAAATCTGTATTGAATACCCTTAGGTGTGAAAAGGGGATGGAGCATGTTGAATAGGTCAAATTTGACCAAATCAAACAACGTTGTTATGGAGGAGTGGCATTAATGATGAGACAACACAGTTTTGGAGGGAGATTGATTGCATGATGATGGAAACCATAATGAGTGGGACCCAAGGTGAGAAGGCTCACATTTTTTATAAGGAATAGGATGGCAACCATATGAGGTCATGTTTTGATTATTATTGTGTATGTGTTTTGTTTAGATTTCTCGCATTCTTCAGTTGTTTAGTTGAGATTGTTGTGTTGTTTAGCACCGGGTGTTCCCGTGTGGGAATCCCATATATTTCCTTGAGAGGGCTCTTGGAGGAGTATTTCACTTCATTTCCACACTCAAGCTTAGGGCCAAGCTTTAGCTTTCTTCATCAGTGCAGTTTATGCAGAATATTGTGTTGTGTTGCAGGGTGCTGCAGTGGAGGGTTCAGAAACCCACTTTCTGAGCTAGTTTTTCATAGGAGGAAGGTTTCCTTCTCTTGGGAGATCAAAAAGGAGGGATTCTGACCACATTTCATATATTTGGCACTATTACAATATATTCCCATTGCTTACAGCGCAGTTTCAGTCTAGAATTGCATTATTTTGGGGGGAAGCTTTAGAGGATGATATATTGGCTCTTTTAGAGTGTTTTCGATTAGGTGAAGGGTTCAGCCTTTCATTGGAGGATACCTCTGGAGGAGATATACATTAAATCCATATTATTTTCAGCCTTCTATTTCAAGAGCTTCATTTTTAGTGATGCTTCAGCCCTAGGGATGTATATCACCATTTGTATTTGGGTGTATTTCCGGAAACCCTTCCCAGGTTCTCTTCGAAATGTGTCTAGGAGGCTCGATCTTCACTCCTAGAATTATTTGAGCTATATAAAAACATATCTATATTGATCCATATTTATGTAGTAGTTTATGCCCTAAAACTACATTGTCATAGCTTAGTAAATTTTTATGGTAGTTATTTCTCATGTATTGACATATTTTCTTGTGGCAGCTTGTTTTGTATTGCTTGAGTGACTAGATCCTCAAGATCTTGTGCTTATTATTTTCTGATATGTTTAATAAGATGATTGTACATTTGTCCCATACCATGGGTTGTTGATTTATTCACTATTCTTTCCATTATTGTGTTCATATATTGTTGCTTCCCCATTTGGGAATATTATAGTGGTATCAGAGCATAATCCTGGCCCAGTATGTGGATCTCAGCCATTATGCTATCAGAATATTAAGAAGGAGGAGAAAGATATTAAGATGATGGAAATAATTGGTTTTATCTCATCTCTTTTCATATCTAAGAAGGACCTCACCAAGGAGGTCAAACAAAGAAAAATGGATAAAAGAAGTGAAACCACACTAGGGTTTCAAGATGAGGAAGGTCCATGTACTTCCTATCAGCAAAAATAATATCTAGTATTCCATAGAGATCCAAAGAAACATTCTATGCCCTTTCCTTTTGAAGAAAAGAGGCATGAAGATGGAGGAAACTTAGATCATGAGTTTCTAAGTGAGTATATTGCAGAATATAAGTCTTAACCTATAGCTTTCAAGGAGAAACTAACTCTCCCACAGTTCATTCAGCTCAAGGAATAAAGGAGA
The DNA here is from genome assembly GCA_034641835.2 of Pinus albicaulis. Lineage (NCBI taxonomy): Eukaryota > Viridiplantae > Streptophyta > Pinopsida > Pinales > Pinaceae > Pinus > Pinus albicaulis. The sequence continues at coordinate 1,039,818,053 of CM076579.1, forward strand.
CCTTGCAGCAATAGAAGAAAAGAGGGAAATATATTTCTATTGTCTAGCTTTCATGGGCCATCCACATGCATAGCAAGGGCTTGGGGAATGAACCTAGATGCATATTTCCTACTACATCCATTAGTAGAGAAAGAAGTTGTTCAGATTGTAGTGTTGCACCTTGAGGGTGAAGCAGACATTTGGTGGTTCAGACATTTGAGTCATGTAAAAGTGACTGCATATGCAGATTTTACTCAAACGTTGATCAAGAAGTTTGACAAGAAGAAATCTAAGGAGAAGGACCCTTCACCACCACTTGCTGCAGGAGAACTTGCATTGGGTGAAAGAACCTTTGGATCTTTGCTAAGTGGTCTTGATCTCTTGACACATGGGATCCCATGCACTATTCTGGAGATGCATGAGGAGGAGGAGACTTGTACGAGCATTGATGCAGCCATGAAAGAGGAGCCATCATCATCAATAGTTGGGGAAGCCATCACGCGAGAAGGAGGAACCCTTTTAGCAGTACAAGATGTTCCCAAGCTTTACCAAGGTATGCACATGTTTCCATTTTATGTTACTTCAGCACATCATATGGAGGATTGTGGGAATGTACCATTGCATGACTTAGGGTCAAAGAACATTGCTGATTTGGAGTAGCAGATTATCACTGTGCTGAGGACCCTTGATTTTTTCAAGGAATAGATATACAATCATCCTAGTGTATCATTGTTGAGCTGCACACAACTCTTTGGGTTGGAGTGTAGAATTTTGGAGGATGGGATGGACATTGTCCTGAGCTGAGCAATGCAGAACTATGTGTTCAACATTGAGCATAATTTGGAGATAGGACATGCACCATCAGGGATATAAGTAGTGATTTCATTGAGCAGCAGTGATGGGTTGGGGGCCCAACCATTATTGGAGCATTCAAATGACCTTTCAACATGTATAGCATGGGATAGGCAAATGGTTGGTGAGAGACATCTTATATTCCATTTTTATGATGGATCTTTCTTGATGAGCACTTCATTTCCCAATGAGAAGATTTTGCCTTCAATATATTTGGATCCTTAGGGGATCAACTTGGTCATTGAGGAGTTATCTTCATTTGGGGATCTCCTGGAGATTGCATTTCAACATACCATGAAATGCAAAGACATAAATCTGATTTGGGAGGGAGGTATTCTCCATTGGAGGAATACCACTTTTGAGCATGATGATAGACACTCACCATTGGTTGGTTGGGTGATTTTGATGAGCAAGAGGCTGGGAAGTCACTTACAGATATATGACACAGGAAAGTAGGAGGCAAGGTTGTGTTGGCTACTCTTGAAAGAGTTTGGTCATCATATGACACATTCTATTTCAAAGAGTAGGTTGGTGGATAGACCTTGGCATGGCACTTGCATCATATGGCTACAAGGAGTTTGGGTGTATTGGGATGATGTGATATCTTTCATGTCAACCATCATGTTGTGGCTCCATGGTTTATATGGTGGTAGTGTGGGGAGGAAACAAGAGTTTTTGTTGCTTTGGATGTTCTTGGGAGAGTATGGACTGATTTTCTTCCATACTTTGCATAATGTTGCAGGAGTTGGTGATGGCCCTATCATGGTGCAAAGGGGTTGCTCCTTAGCCTTGGAGGATCAGGAGGTACTTCCACCTTCAGAGGAATCTCCCATATATATTAGTGTTATGATTGATGACTTTGACATGTGGTATGTCAATGGATGGAGCCATGAGATGACACGGGCCTTGTCACAAAGGCCAACAACGTTGTCACTTGGGGGCATGGGGTTTTTGATGAAGTGTTCCCAGGATCACTTCCCATATTATGCACTTGATGAACAAGTTGGAGATGAGAGTGATGGAGTAGTGGGTGGAGACATATATTACCATGATATGATCTTCTTGACTTGGATTTCCAAGCAGAAGAAGAGAGATCTTCATGCAGCACATAGTTCATTCCTCTTCATGGGAGTATGGAATACCACTATGGAGGTCTCATTCATGGATATTGTTATCATTTTACTCTCGGTACATGGTAATACATATGTTTTTGCATTTATTGACCATCTAACACAATATTTTCATTCTCTTACCATCTTTATACACTGCATTGCTCCACAAGAGGGCAAGCCTCTATTTGGGCTTCATGGTCATTTTTGGACCAACATCTATGATGGAGATAGCCAATTATTTTATGGCTTTGGGAAATTTTTGTACTATTTCCTGTATGCTCAGTTGATATACAATGCCATTTATTGTTTAATGGTAGATGAGATGACATGCACAACTAGCAAATTGTTTGGAGACAACTTGCCACATCATATTCCGAAAATGCATTTGGTAAAACTATGCTGTGACTACTTGGGAGACTGTTGGTACCTTCCATCACTATGTAAAACCTTTATTACCTCTCTCATTGGGATTCCATATGATGATAATGTCATATTCATTTTGTATGGGATGATATGGGCAAGAACCAAAGAGTGGGACTTTGGGGATCCTATTTCCTTTTTGCTTTATGAAGGAAACATTATTGCAGCCCATATTTAGCAATAGCTCCACACTTATCATAAGTAGAGAGAGATACAATGTGGGATGGAAAATTTGATCCATCATATCCAACTATGCAGCCCACCTTATTTTCAAGAGCCTAAGGTGGAGGAAATGTTTCAGGAGTTACCATGTTGGAGGGTGACTCACTTTTTGTGGATGATAGCTTGAGGATGGAGGCTTCACATGGGAATGATGGTTCCCAATATATTTCAGATTCCATTCCTCAAGAAGGCCCCTAGACCACATATAGTTTCCTCCATGGATATCCCACTTGTTCATGATGAGAGCCATTTGGAATTTTCACCAAAGGAATACTTATACACTTGGGAGGAACAACTTTAGGACATATTGATGAGAGAGAATCTTGTTCTTTTGGGGAACTTATCACTTGAGGATGCTACAGGAGGAAGAGGAGAGGCTCTTTAGTTCTATCCTTGCAGTTGCCTGAGGAGAAGCAACATTTGGGAGGGGAGGACTGTAATATTCCTAAATTAGCACATAACTAATTGGAATATTAAATTTTGATTTTGCTCTTAGATAGAGGAATAAGAGGGTATGGAGACCCATAAATCTCTTTAGTAGGAATAAAAGACACTCTTAGTTTGAAAAGGGGTTGGAGCATGTTGAATAGGTCAACTTTGACCAAATCAAACAATGTTGTTATGGAGGAGTGGCATTAATGATGAGACAGCGCAGTTTTGGAGGTAGATTTATTGCATGATGATGGAAACCCTAATGAGTTGGAACCAAGGTGAGAAGGCTCACATTTTTTATAAGGAAAAGGATGGCAGCCATATGAGGTCATGTTTGATTATTATTTTTTCTGTGGTCTGTTTAGACTTCTTACATTCTTCAACTGTTTAGTTGAGATTGCTGTGTTGTTTAGCACTGGGTGTTCCCGAGCGAGAAACCCATCTCTTTCCTTGAGAGGACTCTTGAAGGAGTATTGCACTTAATTTCCACACTCAGGCTTAGGGTTGAGCTTCAACTTTCTTCATCAGAGCATTTTCTATAGAATATTTGTTGTGTTGCAGGGTGTTGCAGTGGAGGGTTGAGAAACCCACTTTCTGAGTTGGTTTTTCATGGGAGGAAGGTTTCCTTCTCTTAGGAGATAAACAAGGAGGGATTCTGAGCACATTTCAGATATTTGGCACCAGGCCAACCAATTCCCATCATTTACAATGCAGTTTCAGTCTAGAATTGCATTATTTTGGAGGGCAGCTTCAGAGGAGGATTTATTGGCTCTTTTAGAGTGTTTTCTGTTAGGTGAAGGGTTCAACCTTTCATTGGAGGATACCTTTGGAGGATATATACATTAGATCTAAATTATTTTTAGCCTTCTATTTCAAGAGTTTCATTCATAGTGATGCTTTAGCCCTAGGGCTGTAGATCACCATTTGTATTTGGGTGTATTTCTGGAAACCCTTCCCAATTTCTCTTGGAAATGTCTCTAGGAGGCTAGATCTTCACTCTTAGCATTATTTGAGCTATATAATAGAATATATATATTGATCCATATTTATGCAGCAATTTATGCCCTAAAACTGCGCTATCATAGCTCAGGGAATTTGTATGGCAGCTATTTCTCATGTATTAACATATTTGCTTGTGGAGGCTTGTTTTGTATTACTTGAGTGACTAGATCCTCAAGATCTTATTCCTATTATTTGTTGATATGTTTAATAATATGGTTGTACATTTGTCTCATATGATGGTTTTTTGATTTATCCACTATTCTTTCCATTATTGTGTTCATATATTTCTTCTTCCCCATTTTTGAATATTACACCATTGATGTCAAAGGGGGAGTAAAATCAAGCAGAAGAAGAAAGGCACTTCTCAGAATGAAAGGGGGAGGAAGTGTTGCCATTAATGCCAAAGGGGGAGACCATTGTAAATATTTTCATTGATGGAAAAGGAACAGAAAGGATTAACACCAAAATTATCATTAAGACAAAGGATTAGAAAAGCAGCAGCAAGAAGGCAAAGGAGAAGATCAGGAAATGATGCAGTGAGAATGAAAAAAGGAGGAAAGGAGCAGCAATGTGCAACAAAGAGGCAAAGGAGCAAGGCAAGGAGCAGCATTAGAAGTATAATATAAGGCAAAGAGAAGAAGCAAAGAGGCATGGAGAAACTTTAGAGTTATTACTTATGGAAAAAGAGTAGAAAGGAGCAACAATAGAATTATCATTGAGAACAAAGGAGCAGATCAGGATCAGCTGGAGTATAAAGGAGAAATAAGGAAAAGAAGGAAAAATTTAAGTGGAGAAGCATAAAATAGAGTCAGAGGAGAAGAAAAGAGTAAAATAAAGACATAGGAGCAGCATATAGGCAAGGAGCAGCATTAGATCATTATCTAAGGCAAAGGAGCAGAGAGGAGCAACATTAGAATCTTTATCAAGGAGAAAATGCAGCAAAGGCAACAAGTTTGGGTCGAGTTGTGAACGCATTGGGTCAAGTCATGCACTAGTGGGCAGAGTCATGAATGTGCCTAAGTAAAGTAAGAAATGCGTGCAACAATGAAGAATGGTTGTGAAGAGCGGGTTTAGTCGTGCTATTTTACGTTTAGTATAGTGCGCAGATCAAGGGAAAAGTCGTGCTTATTTTATGTTCAGAATAGTATGCAGTTCAAGGGCATATTTGTGCTTATTTTATGTTCAGAAAAATGTGCAAGCCAAGGGCATAGTCGTGCTTATTTATGTTCAGAACAGTGCACAGGTCAGGGTGAAGTCATGCAAATGTATTTACATAACAGTGTTCGGAGATATCGCAAATCGCAATCGGTGAATTTTATATTTACATATTAAGAAATCGCAAGTTAAATTGTTTTAAGTTGCTATGCGAAGTATATCACATACCGCATAGAATAAGGAAAACCCATTATGGTAAATTCTAGAAGGTGTGACATACGATAAGGTTTTCACGCTGATTTTTGAAATCGCTAAATCGCAAATATTGTGAAATTATTAAAGTTGCGAAGTGCGGGAGATGACATGGAAGCTGATGTGGACAGTGATGTGGCTATTGATGGGCATGTTACCACTCTAGTAATTTCTTAAGTTGTGGGATTTGAGTTTTTAGTCTAATAACACTAGAGGTAACCACAAATCTACTTCAAATTCTAGGATCTAGCCTTCCTAGAATTCAAAGAGGGCTCTCTCTTTAATATTTATCTTTGTTTTTTATTTATGTTTTTAGGCTAGTTATGATAGAACAACTGGTTTTGTTTTTAAAGGTTTTGGTGGGAAAAAATAACTTATAGGTAAACTAGAGAGAAATCAACTTGTCCATTGGGCTATCGAGTTTAAATCTAGCTAGCAGCACTAGAAATTAAGGCCAAAAAGGTACAAATGTATTTAGGGCAAGATAGATAACCCTCAGAGATTTGGAAAAGTGTTTTTTGGTGAAATGGTATGATCAGGATAAAGGACTATGAAGGATCCTTTGATCCAGAAAATGGAAGAAGGAGGTAGTGGTCAAACGGGAGTAGGAGAAATCAAGAATTCCTAACACCGGAAATCAGCAGAAAACATTAAAATGAGAACTAGTTAAAAATAGGGAGCACTAGACTAACCTGTAGTAATATTCCTAGTTGCACATTCAGATAGAAAAAACATATATAATGAATTGCATGAAACTCAGAAAATAAAATAATGACAAGAAGAAAGTACTTCACTCATCAGCTTATCACAAGGATCCTGAATTATGATGCCAGTTTAGCATTGTCCAGTCTGATACTTCGAAATCAACACATAATAGCCTCCAATGTTCAGCAGAAAAGTCTATAGTAAAATCTAGCAATTTTATTCCACCCTCAATGCTTCAAATGTAGAAGTATTTATGCAAAATGTAGTTACAAATATCCTAGGATACATCTAGGGTTATCTTTAGGAAATAGAAAATATCTTTACAAAATAAGAGGGACAACTTCTTAACAAATCAACAAGCTGTCCTCTTATCCAAAATAAATAGAACTACTTTATCTAATCAAGGAGCTTTTGAGTGATTAGCTCTCCTGCTTTGCTGGCTATTAGAAAATATCTTCATCTGAGTTGCCTTAAGTGATACTCTTTTATATGATACTCTTTAACACTGCTCTTTAACTTTGGTACACTTTTGACTGATATTTCCACTGTTTTACTGCTGTAAAAATATTTATTTTTGCAGTAAAAAATCAGCAAACTTTCCTTTTACTTCACTGTTTGTTTTTTACTATTTTCAAGGTAATTTCTTCATTGTTTTACTTCTCATTTTTACATTAAATCTATAAATTTTTTCCACTGTTCTTCACTAGGAATTTTGATATTCTTTAGCTTTCTAAAATTCTCATCTGCCTCCATGTATTTAGCAAAATTGGGTTCGAACACAAAAATATGTTTGGTCTCATGTTGTAGAAAGAGCAAATCTTTAAAGTGTTGAAGGAAGACTTTTCCTATGGGAGTGCCTTGTGGCAATGGTTTGTTGATTTGCTCCTTGTAAAATTCCCTAATCTTCTTATCATAATCTTTCTGGGGCATTAGTTTTTCATTGAAGACATGAATGTCTAGCAAGCCCTTCTGTCTTAAGTTTGTATATTTCACCATAAACTTTGTTATGGAAATATTCATTAATTCACACTTCTCTTCCAATCAGTTCATCAAATTTTTCTTTGTTAACACTTTTTTAATCTGTAAAATGGTCTCTGTTCTATCCAATATCTATAATTCTTCTAATTCTGTTGTGTTCTTGCTGTTCAGGAATGTGATGAGTTTTAAAGCCTGAGCTGGCTTATCAGTTAACTCATCCTTATTCTTCTGAATCTCTGCCTGAGCTGCTAGTAATAAGTCTCTATGCTCATATATAACCTGAATTGAAGGCCATTGAGTTTGAACGGCTTCAATTATGTTTTTCCATAGATGATTCGTTACAAAAGAAATTTCTCAGTGAATGTTAGCTATTTTTGTAAGCCCTTTATTTGTTCTCCAAGTCTAATTGCCTTTTGTTCATGGGTTTTAGAATTTATTTGAGCTAACCTATTTATGGCTTCAAGATTTTCAATCCTCTTCTTTAGACTGTTGATTTCATTATTTTCAAAGACAATTCCTCCATAGCCTTTACAATCTGACTTGCTCCATCTGTTTGTTGAACTTGTGTTGTAGAAGAATCTGTGTTTGAAGTAGTAGTTGAACTCACTGGCATTGCAGTTTCCAGTGGTTCTTTTGGTGCTAGTTTTTCTCCTAATGTACAAGCTACTGCTGTGGTAATCACTGGTATAATAGAAGTAATTATAGGAGTGGCAGTTTCTTTCATAGTTTCCTTCTCTTGGATAAGCTGGTCCATTCGGGATTCCATTTCTTTGATCTGAGCAATTAATTTGAGGATGAGCTTCATCATCTCTTCTTTTTCACTTTGCTCTTGAAGGATTTCTTTGGTCTATGGATGCTCACTTTAAGGAAGCTTAAGCTGTTTCCTAAAAGTTGCAATATCACCATTCTTTTTCTTATTCAACAATTCTGTTGCTTGAACATTTGAGGGATCATATCCCACCTATAAAATTAAATCTTCTAAGCCTTTAATCCTTAGGTCCTTTGCATACAAAGATCCTTTTTCTAGCTTCATTTGATCCTGCATGTTAAGGATAGTATTCTACAACTTGGTAGCACTCATTTCCTTTGTCACCATAGTTGAATACAACATTTAAGAGCTATGTCTATGAAATTCAATTTGGTTTAGCTCATGAACATTTTCAGTGTCTACTTTAAAATCCACCTTTTTATAATCTGCCACTATCTTTGGTGTTGAAGTAGTTGGTTGCAAAAATGACATAATCATTTTGTTTGTAGAATAATCAAAGGTTGTCAGTAGCCTATTATGATTCTATGGTTTTTTCTTGATGAATTGAGAATATATCTCTGATTTAATTTCCTCATTCTTCTGCTTTATCTGTTTATATTTTTCCTTGATATCTAAGTCTTTTTCCTCAGCTATCTGTGAGGAAGAGGCATCCATATTCTGTGGCTTTTCAGTCATTTGAGTATTTATTTTACCTATTGTTTGCTCTTTATCAATCTCTGCAAGAGATTCATTGATTATTCCTGTACCTTCATCATTATTTATCTCTGGCTCATTTGTATCTTCAATGTCAATTATCTTTTCTTTCCCAATTGAACTGAATTTAAGCCTTTTATTATAGATTAGTTTGAATTTTGTTTCTAAAGTTGTTTCTACTGTGTATGCTCCTTCTTCCCTACCTATTTTTGAAGTCTCTAGCTGCTTTACAACTTCCAGGGCTTCTGTTGTAACCATTTTTCCTGTAGTCTCTGTATTAGTAACTCTATCTATCAGTGTGTTATCCACCCATTCTTCTTGATTGGAAAACTTCTCAATCTATGGCTTGGGCTCATGTATGAAGGGTGTAAGTTTACATTTTACCCTTAAATTGCTCAGGATCCCTTGAGGATCATAGTTCCATGAAAAAATTTCTTGAAATTTATATTCTAATAGTCTCTTTGTGATTTCTTTTTCTGTCTCTCTATTGTTTATGATGAAAGGACCAATTTGACTTTTTAGCTTGAATTGAGTATTTTTCCTTGCAGCCAAGAAGTTGATAGAGTCGGAATTGAGAATCTGTCTTATATATTCCAATCTTAAAATTCTCATGTTCATGTATTTTGGCAACTTATAAGGTAATAAGTTGGATCCAAAAATTCTTATCTCTGTATGATTTTCATAAAGAAACCAGTCTCCCATTTTATTCTGTTCTGATAGTTGAAATATCCTTTTCATTTCTTCATTGACTCTAAATGTCTCTGCTTTGTACAAAATGTTCATTACTGGATGCAGAAAGAGGCCTAAAAAGTATGTATAAGTGAACTCACTATTCTCTTTCCTGAGCAAGGAAGTCTAGAAGACAATGGATAGAGGCTTTCCCTTTAAGTCCATATTTTGCAATGCAATTGGAAAATTATCAACTTGGAAGAATAAAAATAAGTGAAACAAGTAGGATGAGTATCTGAAAACCCATTCAGTGGGTAGTTTGGTCAGTTGGTGATGAATACTGTCTGCTATGAACGTGGCATAATAAAAAATGAGTGCTGGAGGTTGGCCTGGAGATAAGGTGGATAGAAAGCCAAGAATGGATTCATCAGTGAATCCATCTGTAAAGTATCCCAGTATAAAAGATAACATTGAAATAATATGCCTAGACCCCTCAATAAATTTAGCAATGGAATAAGGAGGGTTCAACTTAGGAATGTCAACATGAGAAGGCAAAAATTCTTGAAATATAATAAACTTCTTTAGGAAATACAGGCTTAAGTACAACTGGGTCAAAAATTCTATAGATAGGGGGACTGATTGAGGATCAGACTGTAATTGCAGAATTTTATTTATGGACTCTATTGTGATGGTAAAAAGGATCTCTTCGTCAACATTAACAATGGCCCTTTGGTCTGGCTCATAATGTTTTTGACATAATCTAACAAGGTCTTGTCTAGGGTGGGTCAATGGAACTACATATTTGGGCAAATGAGTCTCCCAAATAGGAATTTCATCCTTGTTCAAGTATTTATCATAGCACCAATTTATGTATTTCTAAAAGGTTGAATTCTACCACTGGATCAACAATATTATAGTCCATATCATTCAATGGAAGGGTTTCTTCAGTAGCTACAGGTGGCTGGAGGGGATTTACTAATACAGTGGATTTAGCAATGAGGGTTGGAGTAGATTTAATAGCATTAGGTGTTACAGGTTTAGGGGGTTTGGATCCTCCAGGATTGGTTGGTTTAGAACCTCTAGGTTTAACTGTGATCTGCTTTTTGGTCATTTTGGACTAACTACTGCAAGCTTAAATTGTTTGCAGGAGTGAATTTTTTTTGTCAGAGGATATAAACTGGAATAAGATAGAAAATGAGGGTTTCCTGAATAGATTGACTGCAAGAAGGGGTTTTTAGGATATCTGAAGGCTTTAAACCCTTTTATGTATATGAAATTGATCTTCATAGGCCACAAATTGAGAAAATTGGCTTGAAAAGTGGTTTTTTCGGATATGGAATTTTCTAGAAAAAATTGGCCAGGGTTTGGCCTCTTTTTTAGTGTTTTTGGGAAATTTTTCTAGGTAAAACCCTTAATTGAAAACCTGGTTCTATTACCGAAGGTTTTCAATGGAATTTGCAGGTTTTAAATTGGTCGAAAAATACCTTTAAATGCAGGTATTTGGTTGCTTGAAGGGTTCTTAGGAAATCACAGTTGAATTTGAAGTATGGTCTAGATTACTGGATTAAGAAACTACTCTTGGTCAATATTTAAGGGTTGAATTCGTGAATTTTGGGTATAAGCTGAAAAATTGGGGAAAAAAGTTATTACACAGTCTATCAGATATTTTACAGTTTTGACTGCGCAAATAAAACATCAAAGTGTTATATCAAATGTTTTAACCTTTGATATGAATCGCCATTTAATGCATTAACTGCAGGTCTTATCAAATGGAGGGAGAAATTTTTGTTTTTAAAATGCAAAACCAGCAGCAGTTTTCGCGTTGGGTTCAGGCAGTAAGTGGTTTTTTTTCTGAAATGAACATGATCCTATGAGAGTATGTCATGTCGCAGGAGGCGGAAATAGTGAAACAACCCATTTCGCGTCAGTTTGGGCTTCAAGTGAACGATTAATTTGTGAACAAAATATCATTTTTGAGCTGTTGGATCTAATAAACAGGAGCAAACGATCACGATTTGTTTGGAAGATGCAGCCAAAAATATGGTGGGACTGGGGTTTGAATGTATAAGCGGGGTTTATTAAAGGTTTCATATATGTAAAGTCGGGATTTACATATACGGTTAAAAAGGGTTAAATAATGGTATTTATATATATATATAAAGAGTTTTGTATATATGGGCGGAGGCGCATGAGGCAGGGTATATGGCTAATTTATGCGAAGTGAAGTTAAGTTTGCACCTTGGGTTAACTTTATATAAGGCGTGGTGCTTTATATAATGGGGATAAATATGAAAAGGGTAAGACTTAAGTTTTGTGATGTTTTAACCTTAGCCTTAGGTTAAAAAGGTGACTTTGCTTGCAAAGAGGCTGATTTTTTGCATATGCGGGAGTTTCCAAGCTTTTTCAACTTTATAAAGTCATAAAACATTTTTCATACTTAGGCTATAAATGCTATGAGTAGGGTACATGTATTTTATTACAAAATACATAGGATATGCGTTGAAAGCCACATTTGAATATTTATTTTATTATACAGTTTTTAGACTTATTGAAGGGTCTAATAACCATAGGGGCAGGGTATTTAATTAAAGTTATTTTTAGACCAAAGGGGGTATTATTTGGGTTTTTAATTTAGCATGTGGATATTAACTTTGGTCTAAAAACTTTATAATAATGGGTTTTATGGGCTATTTATATATAAAATGAATTATATAGATAGGATAAAGTATTTTTTAGGGAATTAATAGAATAAGTTAAAAGTTAATATGACAAGGGGAGATGGAATACACAAAAATACACTAAATGACCAAGTAGATTGAATAAATAAAAGCATAGCTTATTATTTCATCATTTCACCAATTTACTTAGGATAGAGTGTTTTTTTAGGGTTTTTGTATTTTTATGAATGAAGGAAGTTAATTAAATGGGATTTTAAGTTTCATTAAGTGAGAAGGATTCTTTACTTATGAATATGAATTAAATGTATGAATGAGGGATAAATAATGGTAAAGGGGATTTTATCATAAGAATTAAACATTTTCCACTATCCAGTTATCAAGCCTTGGGTTCGGTCCCAACAAAAGTCAGAGAAATGCTCTGAGCCTCTTTGACTGGAAGTATAGAATACTGAATACTTACAGGCGAAGGGAAATTAGTGATTTTTTCCCGGTGATGAATGTTACATGATTTTTCGCATTTCTTTCTACCTACCCAACATTACTCTAACATTTTTTCTTCTTTTTAGCAGGTGCATTTAATCTTGCTACCTTGAAACATTTTATTCTTTTGAATGCATAAAACTATCTAGTTCTACCTTATTTCATCCTAGGGCTCAGATTAAACTAATTATCTTCTCATTATTCTCTACCTATCTACTGATTTGTCAGGAATAAACTATTTGACAAAACTTTATTCATTATCTAAAACATGGAAATTGAAAACATGACAAGTCAAGTTTAAATAGTTTAACTCATCATGGATTATGGCATTTATTGACACTCTACCATAATCGTTTGCAAAAAGTAAAAAGTAGTGGCATTTGGACTTGCACACTTTCATGTTTTATTTTGATATTTTTTCTTTTGGGATCTATATTTTTTAAGTCCTTTGATCTTTCTTTTAGGACTTTTTTTACCCTCTTTTTGATTTTTTGATTTTTTGATTTTTTCAAAATATGGCAAAACAACTTGCATAAAGCAAGGTATGTACATATTTTACAAGACTATCAAAAGTCAATTCAAAATTATGAATCCTATATTTATAGGACCCTAACAACGACTTCACATGGAGATGGAATTTCCCGGTGAAATGTCAAGAACTTTAAGACTAGTAGCCTTCAATTTTGACCATGATGATCCAGTAATTGTCTTTTGTTTTCTGCAAAAAATCATATTTATGATATTTTCCTCTTCAGGGCTTAGGGCCTTCTCTCCGAGCTTCAACTTTGGAAAGAAAATATCCAATCCAATCTAGAACTTCAATGGATATTTACAATGATGTAAAAAGTAACTGGGACTAACTATTGGTTAACTCAGAAGAATAGTAGTGTTTGAGCATTCTACCATTAACTGGTCCTTCTTAAATATCTATTCCATCCAAATCTTCGATAAAGAAAGAATTTTTACCCCTATATCCATAAATTACATAAGGTCCTTTCCATAGAAAATCAAACTTCTCATTCTTACCTTTGTCCTCTCTCCTGGAATCCCACTTTAACACTTGATCTCCAATGTAAAAGTCATCTTCTTCATTTTTTTTATCAAAAAATTTCTTGATTTTATCATGAATGACTTGGGATTTCTCATAGACTTCTTCCCTTTTTTTTTGTAGATGAATATTTTTATTTATCCTCCTTTTTATATCATTGATTTCCACTTGTGATTCTTGAATGATCTTCATTACTAGAACACCTAAGGATGATGGGAAAACTGCATCCATCCCATAAACAATTTGATAAGGGGAAGTGCCAATTTACTTTTTGGTAGTAAGTCTATCTGCCCATAAGGCATAGTATAACTTTTTATTCCAAGTCTTTTTTGTTATCTTCAAGTAATTTTTTAATGATATTTACAAGGCTTTTGTTTGAAGATTCAGCTAGGCCATTACCCTGAGGGTAATAAGAAGTAGAGTGGCCTAGGGTAATATGGTACTTGTGATAGAAGGAAATCATTTTCTTAGATTTAAATGATGCTGCATTATCAGTAATTATTTTCTGAGGGCATCCAAATATGGATAAAAGGTTTTTTCTATGAAAGAGATAATGACTGTGTTAGTGGCTTGTCTCATAGGAATGGCTTCAATCCACTTATTAAAGTAATTTGTGGTAGTTAAAATCCACTTATGTTGGCCAGAGGATGGGGGGTGAATTTCTCCAATGAAGTCTAAACCCCATTGTTGAAATGACATCTCAGTTGAAAATTGTCTTTAAGGGTAAAGGTAAAAAATTATTTTTTCCTTCAAAAATTTGACATTTGTGAGATGAAGTATCAAATTTCTTAACATCAGCAAATAAGGTAGGCCAATAAAAACTAGCTCTAAGGATCTTATCTGCAATAATTTTCCAATATAAATTCCCTCCACAGTCACCTGCATGAAATTCTTCAAGAATTTTGTCAGCTTCTACTTTTAGTAAACAATTTAGTAATATCCCACTATGTTCTTTCCAAAAAATTACATTATCTAAAATACGAAATCTCATTGCTTTAAGTTTAAGAAATCTGGATTTTTTCCTTCATATTCCAAGAGGAGCTTGTAAGTTTTTAAGTACAAATATAATATCTGAGTACTAAGGTGAATCTAGAAAGGCTTCACTGATAATTGGAGTCGCCATCTCTTCATGGTCATCAATCTAAGCAATAAAATTTATGTCTAATGCATTGCAGTTGGATTCAACTATTAATTTGGCTAATCCTTGTCCTTTAATGAGTTTTGTTGGTTTTATTTCTATGTATATTCTTGGATAGTGGCAATCCACTTACCTCTTCTTCCATCAGGGCCATCCTGAGTAAGAATGGCTTTAACTACAAAATTAGAGACATAGGAAATTATGTGGGAATAGAGAATGTAAACTCTAAAATCTTTTATGGCCTTAACCAAAGCTAAGGCTTGTTTCTCCGTTATGTTATACTTCAGAGGTGCATCTCTAAGAGTCTTACTGAAAAAAGCTATAGGCTATTCAAAACCTTGATCATCCTTCTGCAGTAAAACTGCATCAATGGTATGCTACGATGCAAAAGAAAAAATTACAAAGTATTTTTTGAAATCTGGGCTGATTAAGAATGGTGTTTTAGTTAAAGCATGTTCTATGGAATCAAATGATTTTTTGGCTTCAACAGTCCATTTTAAAGTTGAGTCTTTTTTGAGCATATTGTTCAGTTCTCTAATGATTTCAGCTAAATTTGATATAAATCTTCTCAAAATGTTAATTTTAGCTAAGAAATCTTGTAATTCTTTGATATTTCTAGGTGGATGAATGTTCAAAATTTCTTCTATCCTAGCAGGATCAATTCTAATTCCTTCTTTTGAAATTATATGTCCTAGTAACTTACCTTCTTCTAGTCCAAAGAGAGTTTTCTTAGGATTTAAAGAGATGCCAAATTTCCTACATTTAATAAAGACCTATCTCAAATGATCCAAGTGTTCATTATTTGTTTTGGAGAATACAGTAATGTCATCTAGATAAATTACCAAGAATTCATGAATCTCCTTTGCAAAGGCTATATCCATAGGTCTCTGAAAGGTTTCTCCTGCATGCATCAGACCAAAGGGCATTTTCACATACATGAAAGTGCCCCAAGGAGTGGTAAAAGCTATTTTAGCTTGGTATTCCTTTTGAACAAGAATCTGGTTGTATCCTGAAAAACCATCTAACAAAGATATTCTAGAGGAACCAACTACCCTTTGTAATATATGATCCATTTTGGGTAAAGGGTAATTATCCTTCAAAGATACTTTGTTAAGATTTCTAAAGTCAACACATAATCTAATTTCACCTGTTTTCTTTCTTGTTGGTACTAGGTTTGAAACCCAATCAGAATATCTAATTGGTGCAATAATCTGAGCATCATACATGCGTTTTACTTCATTTTCTATCAAAGGTAATAGAACAGGATTAATTCTCCTCAATTTTTGTTTGAATGGCTTCTGATCATATTTTATGGGAATTTTATGTTGGATTATGTTTGTGTCATAAGCTTTAAGATCTTCATAACTCCAAGAAAAAACATCTTGATATTCCTTTAAAAGATCAATGTATTGTTCCTTTTCTTGTTGAGGTAAATATTTAGACAGTTTAATCATTTTTGGTTTTAATTCTGTCCCAATGTTAAATTCCTCAATGTCAGACCTAACTGGTTCCATTTTTGGCTTTTTAGGCACATCTCTTAGCCCCTTAATTTTCTCTCTTTTTACCATTTTCCCCTTCCTAAACCATAACCATTTACCTTTGTTTCACCTCTTTTATGCACCCTCATCTTGCACCAGTCCAAGCACAGTGACATATTTCGTATAAACCTTTATTATTCATGTCTTAATTCAATTTAGAATTAAATAAATATTTATTACATGGTTTATTACTTTTAAATCACTTTTGTAACTTATCAATATCTCCAATGGTTATTTGATAGTTAGAGTGCTTACCGTGACCACTGATCTTAGTGCAGGATCGGATCTTGCACCATTGCCAGCACAACAAATCTTCGCAGCACATTAGAACCCCCTTGCTCACCACCTTGTCTTGAGCAGCTTCAGCCACGACAACATGATTGATCCAAAGGTAGCCAAGAACGAATCCGTGAAGGGTGAAAAGCTGGAGATTAGCTACAGCCAGTTTTGTTAGCTGCCTAATTTTGAAGGCCGAATGCTAATTTCTACGATGGTTATGTAATTAGTTGAATGATATGTTTCGGCCTTTGGCCAACAGATCTATATAATGTAAAATGTAAATAGGACTTAGGGGGAGTTTTTGGAGTAGAGTTTTTAGAGCGAAGTTCGGTAGGAGGTAACATGTTGTTTTGTTATCACCCGAATCTGGGCTGGACATTGTATTAATGCATGTATTCTCCTCAATGAATTAATAAAAGGGAGCTTCGCCTCATGCTTCAGAAATTTTGTTTATGTCTTTAAGCTGATGAATTGACTAATTTACTGAGCAATTTTTTAACTTAAAAGGGAAATGCGTTGGTTGGCTAGGGCCCAGCCAACCCAGCACGTTTACCCTATTTTTTGTTTCTTGTAATCTGTGTTTATATTGTCAAAGTGTGATTTAACTTTCAGCACATGTATTCCTATCTGAGTGAAAAATAATCCATTGTGTGAAGTAGATACATTTTCTTTTCTTGAAATTTACTTTCCTACACTTGATTTTAGATTGGTTTTCATCCGCCTGGTACAAGCAGGAGAAACAAACCTGCACCAGTGCACATTGGTGTGATATTTTCTTTTCCTGCAATTCTGTTTAATTGGGTTTTCCGCCTGGTCCATGTAGGAGAAATGAACCTACACCAATGCACGTTGCTGTGATGTAGCAAGATTTCTTAGTCTACTTTCCGCAATCTTATTTTCTTATTTAAATTCTTACGACAGGATAAATAATTGTTTCTTTATTTCTGCATTTCGTTAAGATAAAAAAAAATCACTTTTATGTGTGCAATTTGATTCGATAGTAAATTAGCACTTGCAATAATTAAACATTCATTTTAAGGATTAAATGCTAAGTGTAGGAAGCTCTAATCTGATGCAAGAACCAGTTTATTGCCACAATATCTGAGTGCTTGGAACCTTGAAAAGTTCGATCCCTTGCATGAAGTAAAAAGCCTTCAGTAAAGACACCATTTATACCTTCTACATAAATATCTCATCTTGCACTAGTGCAAGCACTAGTGCAGGACAGATTAATGCAAGAAGGAAATATCTAAAGAAGCAGGTTTAAGGGCCCATCTAACGAGATTGCTAAAGTGTCTTTGCTAAAGGAAAACACACACTCAGTAGATTAAACAACCATTAGTGGGAGTGATTTCCTTTTATCTTTAATTCTCTCTTGCAAATGCATACTTTTTCGTTCTAGTCTTAGATTATTTTTGATGGTTCAAGTTGCCTTTTTCTCTTTTGATTTGATTCTATGATCTTTCCTTTAAAGAAAGTAGGGATTTATATTAGGAATATTCATACCATCTCTGGCATTGCCTGTGCTTTGTCTCTAAGTTTACGAATCCCCCGGGTTGACAAATTAAGTGTTGAGGAGTTGCTTAAGCGTAATTCTTGCACCCAACATTTTGGCACCGTTGCCAAGGAGGTGATTTGATTTGGTAAGAATTTTATGATTATACAATAGAGGTAATTTTTATTTATTTTTGCAGTGTTGTTTCTTTGAAGGAATTTTATTGGTGTTAATTGATTTCTGACAGCATTTTTTAGAATCTGTTTGTTATTTTTCTTTTTTTATTTCCTTTTGAAATGAATGCCTAGGAAAGGTAAGGGTTCGAAGCCCACTAAGGCCTGAAAGAATTCTGAAAATAATTTTCATATTGGGTCTCCTTCTATAATCAGGAAGCCCAATACAATTCAAACCCATCACACAAGAACAATCCACCTGGATTCTGGTGATAATAGCTCAGGTGTGGATCAGCCTGTTGGGAGCGGTACAAGTAAAAGGGGAACAATGGTGGACCAAGAAGATCATTTGGAAGGGACTGGTGACAACCATGTAAGTGAAGAACAATCCACTTTTTTGTTTCCAATTGTGGTACCTGATACTGTGGCGCAAATGAAGAATATTCCACCATCATCTCTCCCTCATTTCCATGGTAAAGTTCATGAAGATCCTGACTCTTTTCTATTCGAGTTCGATATTCTGTGTAGAAGTTATGATTATGCAACTGATGCTCAGAAGTTAAGATTATTTCCTATTACCCTCAAGGACTCAACTCTATGCTGGTTTATGGGGTTAGGAGGAAACACTATAACCTCTTGGGATCAGATGAAGAGAGTGTTTTTGTCTAAATATCAAGAATATTGCAAAACTCGGGACATGCAAGATGAAATTTTTATAGTCATACAAGATGATGATGAAATTCTTGAAGATTATCTAGAAATATTTCTATATATTTTACAAAGGTCAAAACTTAAGCTTGAACCCAACACTATTAGAACCTTTTTCTTAAGAGGAATTACTAATAATGCTAGAAATAATTTGAATCTGTTAGGACAAGGTGACATTTCTCATAAAACTTTTGACCAAATTTGTGAATTATGCAGGAAATTTTCAAGAAACCAGTATAGCTCTGGTAGAGGAACTCGAAATAGAAATAGAAAAATTGAATCTAGGAAGCACGCTACTGACATATCTAGGAACAAAACTGAAAAATCAGCTTTGGTAGAACATGCTTCTTCTTCCTCACATTACATACGTATGGAGGATGCTAAGTTCATCTCCAAAGAAGATCATTATTTAAAAAGGAAAATCAAAGAAGCTATAGAAATAGAAAAAAGGAAAAATAACATGAATCGCGATGATGGCCTTAACATTAGCAATACCTGGAAACCCCTAATATACCATATCTCATAAGACATAAAAAAATAATAATAAAAATAATAAAATAAAATAATAATAATAATAATAAATAAACAAAATAAAATAAAATAAATAAATAAAATAAAATAAAAAGCAAAATAATAATAATAATAATAAATAAATAAATAAATAAATTATAATTATAATTATAATAACATAATTACTATAATCCTCTAGAGTTAAATTTAATCTCAATCCTCCTCTTACCTTCTTCATATTATAACCTCTTCTTTTATTAATTACTTAATCATTTAAACATAATAACCTTAAATAAAATAATATTAATTAATTAAATAATAATAATAATAAATAATAATCAAATTAAATTAAATTTAAAAATAATAATAATAATAATAATAAAATAAATAATTAAAAATAAATAAATAAATAAAATAAATAAATAAATAAATTAATAAATAAATAAATAATAATAATAATAATTAAAACAAAACTAATCAGTAAAATAGTACAATAAATAAATTATAAATGAAATAAATCAAAATATTAATAATAATTTCATTATTAATAATAATAAACAAATTTCAATTCTTCCAAACCGACCCTTAAAAAATAAATAATAATAAAAACAAATAAAAATAAAAATCCTAAAATTACTCTATTTATACCATTCATTTTTCCCTAGATGATCATAATTCTTTCAAATTCATTGCATTTCCCCTGATGATGGACTCACTTAAGAAGTCCGAAACGTTGGGTCATTAATACACTTGAACAGGTTATTCCATTATTCTGTTAAAATTGAATCTACTGATGCTATGATTATTGGACTAGAAAATAAAATGGAAAACATGAAAATTGATATAATGAACACTGTTACCAAATAGTTAGACTCCTTAAAATTTCAGTAGAAACTCTTGAAGGAATAAGAGTCATTATGTATTTTCTGTCCAAAATGTAGAGATAAGAATCCTCCTAAAGAGTTTCCACTTAATTTGAAAGAAACTAATAAGTGTGCTATTTGTGCAGAAGACCATATCACAGAAAAATGTCCCTCTATACCAGGACTTAAAGCTGTATTTATAGGGGGACAACCTTAAGCTGAATACTTGAATGCTATGGGAGCAAGAAGAAATTGGCCTCGGGTAGGTATAGGTATGGCTTCTAAATTTTCTCCACACTATTTTGGTTATAATTCACATGCATATTCTTATCCTAACTCTCAGTAGCAGTGGCAGTATGGGAATCAATTTCATCATAGGCAACCTTCTCAACCATGGAAACAAGGTGGAGATGGCCAACTCATTCTCCATATTCCTACTAGCCACCTATGCAGTCATATTTATCTACACATACATCTTATTCAATGCCTTAACTTTCGAGTCAGTTTACTCCACCATTGCCTTTACCTCCACCCTTTCAACCTCCTCAATTTCCTGCTCAACCTATGCCCAATCCTAATAAGAATAAAGTAGTGAAAATGATCTATGTAACAAATCCACCATTATCATTCGAATACCAGTATATTCCAGTTGGGGTTCATGATATTCAATCAAGATCAGGAAGGACTGTAACATCAGAAAATCGAAAGCAACCTATGGTGATCGTTGAAGAGAAAGGAGAAGAGGAAAATCTTAACCGTTCTCTGAAAGCTGTCACTAAGCAGCCCTTACCGTCTGAATCCTTGCCATCTTCTTCCAACCAATGTCCCTTCCCAGAGAGGCTAGTAATGGAAAGGAGTGAGCCTATTTCTGAGACTAGTTTGGCATCTGAGCTTCGGAATATTTTCATTAAGATACCCTTGCTTCAATCCATCAAATAGATCCCCATTTGTACCAAGATTATTAAGGAACTATGTCTCAAGAAACTCGAGAGGAAGAGATTGGAACCCCAAACCATTCAATTTGTTAGTAGGGCAGCAAAGTTCATGATGGGATGTGTGTCTGTGGAAAAATAGACTGATCCCGAAAAGCCTGTTGTCTCAGTTCAGGTTGGTAATGTCCTTGTCTCTGATGTTCTTATAGACTTGGGGGCAGCCATTAATGTCATGACTAATCAAACCATGGATCAACTTCAGTTATCTCATCTTCGCCCTACTCCCACTGTGCTTGAATTGGCAGATAGATCTAAAATTAAGCCAGGAGGAATATTGGACGATGTGATCATCAATTTAGATTCTTGAGAATACCCTACTAATTTCATTGTGCTTCAGCCAAAGAACCTAGTAGGAGGACATCCCTTGATCTTAGGTCGACCATGGCTTGCTATGGCTGATGCATATATTGGATGTCGTTCCGGTGATATGTATATTTCACATGGAGATTCTAGGAAGAAAGTTACCTTATACCCCCCTGCTAGATCCATTCAGGACCTTCGAGATACTTTATGGTTGGATCAAAGCAGTGATGAGGAGACTCAGCCCATTTCCCTTATCCATAATTATACGGGGTCTTCACAAGAAGATGAGATTCAAGATTTCCTAAATAATCTAGACACTATGCCTAATTTTGAGCCTTTGAACCAGATTTTCAGCCTAGATTTTCAAGAAAATCATGATTCTCATTCCTCTGTGCCACTGCATTTGACCACTCCCTTGAGTACTCCTGAGCCCGAAACTACTCTTGTTGAGATTAGCCCTAGTAAATCCTTACATATCAGTTCATATTTGGACTCATCTCAGGAGGAGAAGCTTGTAAATTTGTTGCAAAACCATCTTAGTGCCTTTGCTTGGGGCTATGAAGATATGAAGGGTATCCCTCCTGAAAATTGTACACATCACATCTATATTCAGGAAGGAACCCAACCTGTCCGACAACCCCAAAGGCGAATGAATCCAGCTCTAAGAGATATTATGAAGGAAGAAGTACAGAAACTCTTGGATGTCGGTTTTATCTAACCTATTTCTGATAGTCAGTGGGTCTCTCCATTAGTACTTGTACCTACGAAAGATGGAATATGGCCTATTTGTATTGATTATCGAGAATTGAATAAAGCCACTCTTAAAGATTACTTCCCTCTCCCTTTCATTGATCAGGTGCTTGATACCTTTGCGAGAAAGAAATAATTTTCCTTTTTGGATGGCTTCAGTGGTTATAACCAGATACAGATTGCACCCGAAGATCAGGATAAAAGTACTTTTACATGTCCATGGGGTACATTTTATTATAAAGTGCTCCCCTTTGGTTTATGTAATGCCCCTGCTACCTTTCAAAGGGAAGTCCTGACCATTTTTGCTGATATAGAATTTGTAGAAATTTATATGGATGACTTTTCTGTGTTCAGTGATTCTTTTCAGGAAGCTCTCAAAAATCTGGGGAAAGTACTTCTTCATTGTCAAGAAGCCCATCTCGCTTTGAGTGACAATAAATGTAGATTAATGTGCAAAGTGAGAGTGGTACTTAACCATTTTATTTATGATAAAGGTATCCAAATTGATCCAGCAAAGATTGAAATTATTCTGCATCTTCTCGCACCCAAAACTCAAAGGGAAGTAAGAGGTTTTTTAGGACATGCTGGTTACTATAGAAGATTCATTGAAAATTTTTCGAAGATAGCTGCTCCTCTTTTCCAACTTCTATCTAAGGATAGTGAATTTTCTTGGTCCACAGCTTGCCAATGGTCTTTTGAAACATTGAAGGAAAAGTTGGTACAGGCACCAGTTTTGAGAGGTCCAAACTGGTCCCTGCCTTTTCACATTTCCTCTGATGCTTCAGATTTGGCTATTGGCACAACTTTGGGACAAGAGGAAAATAAGAAATCCTATGCTATTTACTATATTAGTAATAATTTGTCTTCCGTTGAATTGAATTATATAGTTACAGAGAAAGAGTTTTTAGCTGTAATTTTTGCAATTAATAAGTTTAGGCACTATATTACAGGATATGAAGTATTTGTACATATTGATCATTCCATGATTAAATATTTGATGATAAAACCATTGACAAGCGGTAGAGTGACTAGGTGGTTTCTATTGTTGTAGGAGTTTAATGTTATTATTGTTGATAGACCAGGGAAATCTAATGTTGTAGCAGATTTTCTTTCTAGATTAGATAATCCTGGTGAAGTAACTCCTCTTAATGATGATTTTCCAGATGAACATATTTGTGCTATGTCAACAGATTCTTCGTGGTTTGCTGACATTGCTAATTACTTGGTTATTGGGAAAACACCCCACTTGTCCACTCATGAAAAGCGGAATATTATTCAGAAAAGTGTTGCATATTCCTGGATTCAAGGAGATCTCTTTTACACTGGTCCAGATCTGATTATCCATAGATGTGTAAGAGAGGAGGAAGTGTTTGACATATTGAAATCTGCCCATTATGAACCTTGTGGAGGCCACTTCACTGATAAGCGGACTGTCTATAAAGTATTGTGTGTTGGTTACTTTTGGCCTTCCTTGTTTAAGGATGCCAAACAGTATGTCAGGCGATGTGATAGTTGTCAATGAATGGGCCAGCCTAATCAAACCAATGAAATGACTTTATGCCACCAAGTTATGATTGAGCCAATCGAAAAATGGGCTATTGATTTTATAGGGCCAATAAATCCAACATCCTTAAGTAAAAAGCATATTTTTGTTTGTATAGATTTCGTTACAAAATGGGTAGAAGCTAAAGCTGTTTCTTTTGCTACAGAAAAATTTGTTGTTGATTTTCTTTTTACTGAAATATTTACTAGATTTGGTGTTCCTAGAGAAATTGTTTCTGACAATGGTCCGCAGTTTATTTCTAATCTGGTACAGAGTGTGATGGAGAAATAAAAGATCCGACATAGGAAATCCACACTATATCACCCACAAGCAAATGACCAGGTGGAATCTACAAACAAAGTGATCGAGTCCATTCTTACAAAGACAGTCAATATGCATCAGAAAGACTGGGCTGAAAGATTACCAGAAGCTTTGTGGGCATACAGAACCACTTGGAGAAATAGCACGAGACATACACCATCTGAGCTGGTATATGGAAAACAAGTTCTGTTACCAATTGAGTTCCAGATCAAAACTTTCAGAATTGCAGTTCAGTTAGGACTAGATCTCTCTGAGGCACAACAACAACATCTTCTCCAATTAAATGAGTTAGATGAATTTCGTAGAAATTTTGTTCAGCAGAAAATCCTAATTCAATAGCAACGAAAAAGGTAGCATGACAAGTATATTCAGAAAAAGAAGTTCCAACCACGTGATTGGGTACTCCTTTATGATTCTAGATTTAAAATTTTTAAAGGGAAGTTCCATACATGTTGGATGGGGCCTTATGAAGTAATCTAAGTATTCAAGAATGGAGCAGTAGAAGTCAAAAATATTGATAGACAAAATTCAGTATTCTTGGTAAATGGACATATATTAAAGAAGTATTTTTAGACACTTGCCAAGAAATATTTTACATAGCAAGTCCAACAGCAATTAGGGATGGTAGTGGTGAATGGTAATACCAACCTTTTGAAGACATGAATCCCTCTTTCTCTTGAAATTTTTTTAAAAATACAACAACAAAAAATAATAATAAAAAAGTAAAGAAAAAATATTTTCTTGTAATTGTGAAAATCAGTTCGCTGACATGATTGCAGAAGGGTCAACCTGAAAACCAGCTTGTCGGCAGGAAGATCAAAAATTTCTAATAAAAAGAGAATGTTGCTTGATCTTTAGATATGCCAACGACCACCGAGTAAAAGAAGGTTTAGCAAGACCAAACTTTATACATTGGGGTAATTAGCATGGATATTTTTATTCAAGTAACACTTAATTCTCGCTGCAGTTATTTTTTTCTTACACCAGTGCAAGCAGACCTTCCAGAAAATTTTCTGCCTTTATTCATATCCCATTTCGTAATATTCCCTCAGTTTTTTCTTAAATCCCAGAATGATTAACCTTCCCACATTCTTTTGAATTTACCCTACCCGCTTCTTAAAAATCCCACTTTACCCTTGAATTTTTTTCCCTATCCCACTTTTGTTTATCCCCTCTTGTGGTACTATTCCTGGAATCACTGTAACGAAATTCCTTCCCATTCTGATTTTTTTTTCCTTTTCCCACTTCTTTGTTCCCTCATGAATTCATTGCAGGATCTCATACACAAAGAGCAAAAAGATGCTCTGAAGCATCAAGAAAGGGCGAAGAAAATTTCTAGTATCAGTTGAGGAAGCCATGTTAGAAGTACAGCCTATATTTTACTTAAATTTCCTGTTCTTTTTTTCAGAAAATATGCTTGCACTAGTGCAAGCATATCGTCCTATATAATAATACAAGCAGAATGGTACCATTAGAACAACATAGTAAGCAGTGTAAACAGATCGGTGCAAGCATGCACCTTGACAGAAGCAGAGTACAATTTGTTATTTTCATAAGTATATGTCATAGGAAAGTGGTCATCATGAAGTTTACAAGAAGCCTTTTCACTTATGTTGGAAATATGATGTAATGTGTTGTCCTTGATGGAAACCTACTTAATGAAGTTGTCCTTAATGGAAACCTACTTGATGAGTTGCCCATGATAAGAAACCTATGTGTTAAAGGTGTAAGAATGATGTAGCTACAGATTAGTTCAGATGTGACAGAGAAAAGAATTCCAGTAAGTGCCAGAGAAATGATAAATATAATATGTCTCAATGTATACGCTACTTTTGTGAAGGCAACCCACGAATGGATGCAATGTATATGCTACTTTTGTGAAGGCAACCCGCGTATACATTCAGGGTTAGCATATACGTAGTTTTTATGAAGAGAAGTTGCATATACACACCGAAACGAATGCTCCAAGTCACGTATGCTCTAAAATTATAATACCAAGAGGCATTACCATGGTATTAACCCACAATATTGAGTGTTGTATTGTCTATTTGATTCCGTCCAAGAATACCATTAGCAGTTGAGTAGTTTTGACTCATGGTATTGGTAAAAAATAAATCTATATAAGGAGAAGAATATCATAGTGCTAGGTGTGCATGTGTAAGGGTTGTTGATGAATAAATTTCTCTAAGGAATATCTACATGGATGAACTCTATTCTTAATTGATAGATCTGAATCTATGATGCACCCATGGATATAATGATGGTTCAAGATCTCTATATCTGATGATGATGAATCTCTAGAATGACCTACTAAAGGAATGATGAAGAATTGGCGCAAGTCTGCTGAAGAAAATGAATAAATCTGGGTAAGTTTTATAGATCTGGTTTGTTCTGCAAAATTTATAATTTACAGATCTATACGCTAGTTGGTTTCAACAAAAGTGCGTATATACGCGGGTTCGCTTCATGAAAAGTGCGTATGGCAGTTAGGGTTTTCTGAAGAATAAAATACACAGAAGTATACGTGGGTTGATGTGCAGGAAAGCACGTATGTACGTGGCTTCAGTGAAGAAAAGTAGCGTATGTAATTTGAATCAATGGTTGTTCAGGGTTGAGTTTGTATCCACATATCTATTCTGAAGTCTGGGTTATTTCTGAAGTTTTGGTCACAGTGTTTTCACTGTTCTAATTGAAGTATTGGGCAAAGTTTATGATTGTTGATAAAGGGTTGTGTTGAAGTTGTTTGATCCAGTATGAAAATTGATGAAATGTGGTCTGTAGTGGGTTTGAGGGTTGAAGCCTTTAGTATGGAAGTAGAAGCTTCCTGCCAGTAGAAGCTGGTGTTATGTTCAGGGGGTTGAAGCTCCTTTCCAAGAGTGGCTGGTAAAAGAGATCAGGGGGTTGGATCTCCCTTCTAGTAGCAGCTAGTAAACAAGTGAAGGTTGCAGCCTTCTGCAGGTAGAAGCCTACGTACTGATATGATTCTGCATCAGTACAATGTTGTAAACAATTTTCCATATTATAAATATTGAAGACAGAGACGACAGAAGTGGTGATTTTCTCCCGAATTGGGTTTCCACCTTAAATACTAGTGTTCATGTGTGTTACACTTATGTGATGTTTTATACTGATTTTACTGCACATATTTCCTGTTTATCTAACCTGATGCATAGCTGGTAAATCTGTTTTAAAGTCTGTTTCTGAGATACTTTATAAACTAGAAATTTATATCAATATACGCAAGTTTCTTTCAGCATATCCATGTGCATATGCGAGTTCAGTTCATAAAAGCCGCATATGCAATTCTGCAAAAGAAAAATTTAAAGTCAAGATATAAGCTCTAAATACTGATTCACTGCCACCTCTCAGTATTTTTCCCAACAATTGGTATCAGAGTAGGTCCTTCTGAATAAGCTTAGCCGCTAGAAGGAAGATCAGCCAAGATGAGAAATCAAGATGGGATAGCATCTATCAGGCCTCCACTCTTCAACAGAAACAATTTAATAAAACACGGACAAGATCCTATCTTCAGTCTCTTGGAGCAGATGTATGGGCTATTGTTGAAGGAGGTTATCAATATCCAACCTCATTCCCAACAGATGCAACGTCAAGAAAGAACTATGAAACAAATGCAAAGGCAGTCAATGCACTATTGGGGAGTCTAACGGAATCAGAATTTTTCAAGGTCATGAAGTTGAATACAACAAAGGAAATATGGCACAAAATCATTCTAAGCAATGAAGGTGATACAAAGGTAAAAAGTGCTAAGCTCCAAACTCTCAGAATTCAATATGAAAATCTAAGGATGCATAATGAAGAGAGCATTGCCAGTTTCTTTTTACGTCTAGATGATATTGTAAATCGTATGAGAAATTTGGGTGAAACCATCACTGATACTACTCTGGTTGAAATTTTTTTAAGATATCTAACTTCAAAATTTGAGTCGAAAGTGTTTGCTATTGAAGAGAAGCAGGATCTTCAAAGTCTTACTATTGTTCAACTTCATGGAATTCTAATTGCATGTGAAATGAGAAAAGGAGGATCATCTGAAGTCAAAGAAGTTGTCTTTAGAGCTTCTACAAAAGAAAAAGAAGTACAAGAAACAGAAGGATCAAGGTATGTTTTAGAAGAAGATGAGGTAAATTTTGTAAAGAAGCTCCAACTTGGCATTGGAAGGTTCAAAGGTAAGATTCCATTCAAATGTTTTATTTGTGGTAGAGTTGGTCATTATGCTGCTAAGTGTCCTCATAAAGAAACAAATTAAAAAGGAAATGAAGTAGCAAGAAAAAATAAGAGTCGGTTTAACACTAGAAAAAATTATTATACTCATGAAGATAGTGATGGGTTATCAGACAGTGAGGAAGAATCTGATCAAGATCTTAGAATTCTCATGGCATTTGAAAAAGAGTCTAGCGAAGAAAAGTATATATTTATGGATGCTCTAGAAGACAATGATTTTCTTGAAGAAATCAATCAGCTCAAAATACGTTTGGAAGAGAACAAAATATCCATAGAAACTATAAAAAATCAGCTTGAAGAAAAGGAGAGACAAAATGAGAAATTAGAATGTGAAGTAGTAAGTCTAAGAAAATAAATTGAGAAAGTAAAGACTTTCAAATCTTAGATTTTCTAAAGGATCTGAAACCTTAGATGAAATTATCAAGGTACAACGTTCTCCTCTTATGAAGACAGGTCTTGGATATGTCGAAGAATATTCTCAGTCTTCAGCACCAAACTATCTAAAAGCAATTACAGCCAGCCTACAATATTCTGCCGCTCAGCAAGGAAACAAAGAAACTTTACATGTAAAGCATGACCACCTCAATACAAAGAAAACTAACAGGAATACCTTTCAGAGAAATACCAACCAACAGGTAAACACAAATAGAAGGTTCAATGATCGCAGAAATTTCTTCTTCAAAGGACAATGTTTCTCATGTCATAATTTTGGTCATAAAGTTGTTCAATGTGTTGCATACAAAACCATCATGAATAGAGAAGCAAAAAGAAAAGAATCAATACTGGAATAAAAAAGAATACATATAACAACTTTTCTCCTCTTCAAAATGAAATTGAATGTGCTTATTGCAATAATTTTGTTCATGAAGAATATGAATGTAGGAGAAAACTTCAGCCAAAAGAGCATATGCCATCAACTTCCAAAGTATGGAGAAAGAAGGAATTATAGGTTGAAAATTGTGGCATAGCTTTATTTGCAAAAGGAGAAGAAAATAAATGGTACATTGTTAGTGGATGCTCAAAACAAATGACAGGTGATAGAAATAAAATTCTTGCATACAATGATCTAGAAAGAGAAAAGATTGGAAATGATACTCCTGTTGTCATTAAGGGAAAAGGTTATGTTTCTCTAAAAGAAAAGGTGAAAGCTAACAATGTTATGTATGTGGATGGATTAAATCGTAACCTATTAAGTGTAAGTCAAATGTGAAATCAAGGGACTGAAGTTGTCTTTAGCTCAAAAGAATGTGTGGTACGTGATCTGGATACAGGAAAAACAATCATAAAAGGAAATAGAACACCAAGCAATTTGTATGTATTGAAAATTTGTAAAGAACAATGCTACTTGGGTAAATCTTCAGAAAATATGTTATGGCATAGAAGATTGGGGCATTTGAGTTTCTCTCAAATCAACAAATCTAGCAGACTCAAAGTTGTTCGTGATCTTCCTAATGTTACTCTGCCTGAAAGTACCATATGAAAATCTTGCCAATTTAGTAAGCAAACCAGAGTGTAATTTAATGCCAAGGAAGGATCAACAAGTAAGACTCTTGAACTCATTCATACTGATATATGTGGACCCATGAGAAAAAGGTCACCCCATGGAGAACAATACTATATTCTATCTATTGATGATTTCTCTAGAATGTGTTGGATTGGGTTGCTAAAGCACAAAGATGAAACATTCTGATGGGTGTGGGGCCTCATTTTCATCCTAATTCAGAGATCCTTTTTTTAGCTGGATGTATACCCTAGGAAAACTATACACCCTTGCAGCGGGGGTTTCGGGGGCAGCACCCCCGAAGCTAAAAACGGATGTAAAATTGCCTTGTAAAATTATAGTAATTTCTAGTCAATCTGGGCCATTCATTAGGCAAATGATCTGACGGTAGAAGTTATGTTTAGTTTAGGGTTTTTTTCCCTAGAAGGAAACCCCTCGCTTTTATGGGGGTATTGTATTGCAGCTGTGAATCGTATGTGTATTCTCAGAGCGAGAAACAGAGAGGGAGACTGTGAGAGAGAATAGGGGATATTATAGTGGATCTGCTGTAGGTTTTGTCTCTTCATTTTGCTAGATAATAGAAAGGAAGGAATGGCTGTTTGGGGTGGACGTAGCCCAAACTGGGTGAACCATGTATATTTGTGTCTCTCTAGTTTTATGTGTTTTGTGTGCTTGTATTTTTGCATATTTTGTGTGTTGCATTGCTCCATAATATATAATTTTCTAACACATTCGAAAAATTTCAGATCTTCAAAGCATTGGTTGAAAATGAATTAGATATAAAAATCAAGTATCTTAGATCTGATCATGGAGGTGAATATATATCAGATGAATTTTTTTATTTTTGTGAACAAAATGGCATAAAAAGATAGTTTTTTGTAGCTGGCACCCCACAAAAAAATGGAGTAGCAGAAATAATGAATAGAACAGTTCTACAGATGGCTCGAGCTATGCTTGATGATTCAAGAACACCTGACACATTTTGGGGAGAAGCAGCACATACTGCTATAACTATTCTTAACAAAGCACATGTTCTTGTAAACAGTGATAAAACTCCATATGAGCTCTGGTATGGTAATCTTCCCACTGTAAAGCATTTTAAAATTTTTGGAAGAAAATGCTTTATCAAGAACAATGATGAAAATCTTGGCAAGCTTGAACCTAGGGCAGATGAAGGAATATTTATTGGTTACTCTTCTAGAAGTAAAGCATATAAATGCTACAATAAAAGACTTCAAAATATTGTTGAATGCATTGATGTTGTAATTGATGAATCTCTCTCAACTCCAAATGGGGAAATACAAACAACAAATGAAGATGATGATGTTGTATATCTTCCTGCATCAAATAGAGATAATATAGAAGGTGAACCCAATGAAGTGGCAAAAGAAGATCTATCTGAAAAGGCTCCATCTAGGTATGTTCAAAAGAATCATCCAGAATCTCAAATTTTGGGAGAAAAGGGATCAGGTGTCCAAACAAGAAGAACTCTTGTAGGATCTACTAGCTATCTAGCATTTTTATCCACCATTGAACCACAGAATGTCAATCAAGCTAGCAAAGATGAATGTTGGATTCAAGCCATGAATGAAGAACTTGATCAAATTGAAAAATATCATACTTGGGAACTAGTTCCAAGACCTCATGATAAAAATGTTATTGGAACAAAATGGATATTCAAAAACAAGTTAAATGAGAATGGAGATGTTATTAGAAACAAGGCTAGACTTGTTTGTAAAGGGTATGCTCAACAAGAAGGTATAGACTTTGAAGAAACATTTGCTCCTATAGCTAGACTTGAAGCCATCAGAATGTTTCTTGCCTTTTCAAGCTTTCAACAAATCAAAGTTTATCGAATGGATGTTAAATCTACTTTCCTCAATGGTGATCTAGAAGAAGAAGTTTATATAGAACAACCAGAAGGATTCATTTTGGGCAATAATGAAAAACTTGTTTGTAAACTTAAAAAGGCTTTATATGGTCTCAAACAAGCTCCAAGGGCATGGTATTATCATCTTGACAAATATCTTCATTAACAAGGATTTTCAAAGGGTTCTGTTGATAGCAAATTATACACAAAAACTGAAAATGATAAACTATTGATTGTGGTTGTATATGTTGATGATATATTTTTCGAAGTAATGAAGAGTCCATGAGTCAGAAATTTTCTTATATTATGCAACAAGAATTTGAAGTGTCTTTACTTGGGGAACTAACATTTTTTCTTGTCTTACAAGTGCAACAAGCAACCGATGGCATATTTTTATCTCAAGAAAAATACCTCAAGAAAATTTTGAAGAAGTATGGGATGGAAGACTGCAAACCTGTAAGTACACCAATGATAACTGGGTGTAACCTTAGTTCTCATGATGATTCTCCTGCAGTGAATAAGCTATAATACAGATCCATGATTGGAAGTCTACTTTATCTAACCGGGACAAGACCAAACATTATGCATGCAGTTGGGATTGTATCCAAAAGAGTCTCATCTTCAGGCTATCAAAAGAATATTCAAATATCTACAAGGAACTCAAGAATTTGGAGTATGGTATCCAAAGAATGATGATATCACTCTTCATGATTACACATATGCAGATTAGGCTGGAAATGTTGATGATCGGAAGAGCACTAGTGGTGGTGCATTATATATGGGGCCTCGATTAGTATCTTGATTTAGCAAGAAGAAAATCTCTATTGCCTTATCTACAACAGAAGTAGAATATGTGGCTGTCGCCTCATGTTGCACACAACTTCTTTGGATGATGCAGACCTTACAAGACATTCAAATCACATGTTTACTTCCCATATCCATTATGTGTGATAATACAAGTGCCATCAGTATCTCAAAGAATCCTGTTATGCATTCCAAAACCAAGCACATTCCTATCAAGTATCACTTCTTGCGTGAACAAGTGCTTGAACAAAAGGTGAAATTGGAATATGTTCCCTCCAAAGACCAAGTTTTTGATATATTTACTAAACCTCTTCCCAGGGAAGCATTCGAATATCTCAGACAAAATATGGGAGTTGTCTCTGCCACTCAGAAGATCAAATCTACTTAAATTTAGAAGATTAAATTGGATACATGGATTTCATAAAGGATAGTCTCGTATATACAGAAAACCGTGTATGGGATTTTGCTGGCATAATTTTCTAGGTCAGCATTTTCCAAACAGTTGCGGTGTTGTCGGGTATCTCTGGTGATGTTCC